>CAWUDS030000001.1:25255663-25729669 GCA_963859935.3 Lathyrus sativus
TAACCTGCCCGCAGCAGTTTTCTCGTCATAGCATGTCCACCAGCATGCGTACCAAAGGTACCTTCGTGTATTTCCTCCATGAGAAGCTTTGCCTATTTTTCGTCTACACAACGCAACAGCACCAAATCGTGGTTTCTTCTGTATAAGACGCCGTCTGGGTTCAAATAGAAATTACCCGCTAATCTCCTGAGAGTCTTCTGATCTTGACTGGATGCCCCAGCCGGATACTCTCTATTCTTCAGGAAATTAAGGATATCGAAATACCAAGGTTTGTCATCAGATGCTTCATCAATAGCAAATACATAAGCTGGCCTGTCAAGCCGAGAGATAATGATTCGGGGAGCTTCGTTCCAGAAGTTGACCTTGTACATGGAAGACAAAGTGGCGAGGGCGTCAGCCATTTGATTTTCCGCCCGCGGTACATGATGCAATTCAACCTTGTCGAAGAAAGGCAACAATCTCCTTGCATAATTCATGTAGTGTATCAGATTGGGCTGCCGTGTCTCCCATTCTCCTTTGATCTGATTCACCACCAGAGCTGAGTCTTCGTATACGTCTAAGTTCTTGATTCGCAAATCAATGGCTTCTTCAAGCCCCATTATACAAGCTTCGTATTCGGCCTCATTATTGGTAACAGCAAAGGTCAGTCGGGCAGTAAACGGGATGTGCGACCCGTGTGGCGTAGTGATGATTGCCCCTATTCCGCTACCGTAAGCATTCACAGCTCCGTCAAATATCATCTTCCATTTAGAACCCAACTCTGGCCCCTCGTCTGGCAACGGCTCTTCACAATCTTTCATCTTTAGGTACATGATATCCTCGTCAGGAAAATCAAACCTCATCGATTGGTACTCTTCAATAGGCTGCTCCGCCAGATATTCAGACAGCACACTCCCCTTTATAGCCTTTTGCGAGACGTATTGGATGTCATATTCAGTCAAGACCATCTGCCAACGGGCAATTCTTCCTGACAACGCTTGCTTTTCAAATACATATTTGATAGGATCCATCTTCGAGATGAGCATGGTTGTATGATTCAGCATGTACTGCCTCAAACGCTTGGCGGCCCAAGCTAGGGCGCAACAAGTTTTCTCCAGCATTGAGTACCGAGATTCACAATCTGTAAATTTCTTACTCAGGTAATAGATTGCATGCTCTTTTCTCCCCGTCTCGTCATGTTGACCGAGAACACAACCCATGCTTCCCTCCAGAACCGTCAAATACATTATCAAGGGTCTACCTGCCACTGGGGGTATCAGAATGGGAGGCTCCTGCAAATACTGCTTTATTTTATCGAACGCCTTTTGACAATTTTCGTTCCACGTTACAGCTTGATCTTTCTTCAACAGCTTGAATAATGGTTCACACGTGGCCGTTAGGTGAGATATGAACCGAGCGATGTAGTTCAACCTCCCTAAAAACCCGCGCACCTCTTTCTCTGTTTTAGGCGTCGGCATTTCTTGAATTGCTTTTATTTTAGCAGGATCGACCTCTATTCCTTTTTCGCTTACGATAAACCCCAGGAGCTTACCCGATCTCACCCCGAAGGTGCACTTGTTAGGGTTCAGCCTCAGCCTGAACTTCCTAAGCCTTTTAAACAACTTCAGCAAATTCACCAGATGCTCTTCCTCCGTCTGGGATTTGGCAATCATATAGTCAACATAAACTTCGATCTCTTTATGCATCATGTCATGGAAAAGAGTCGTCATCGCGCGCTGATATGTTGCCCCAACATTTTTCAAACCGAAGGGCATCACTTTGTAGCAAAATGTTCCCCAAGGCGTTATGAAAGTGGTCTTCTCCATATCCTCTGGCGCCATTTTAATTTGATTATAGCCTGAAAAGCCATCCATGAAGGAGAATACGGAGTATTGAGCAGTATTATCAACTAACACGTCAATATGAGGAAGTGGAAAATCGTCTTTTGGGCTTGCTTTATTCAAATCTCGATAATCCACGCACATTCAAACCTTGCCGTCTTTCTTTGGCACTGGTACGATGTTGGCAACCCATGAGGGATACTTCGTCACAGCCAGGAACCCAGCATCCCACTGTTTTTGAACTTCCTCTTTGATCTTCATTGCCATATCTGGTCGAGTTCGGCGAAGCTTTTGTTTGACCGGCGGGCAATCTTCTTTCAGCGGCAGGCGGTGCACAACCATATCTGTATCAAGCCCCGGCATATCTTCATATGACCAAGCGAATACGTCATTATACTCTTGGAGCATTTCAACCAGTCTTCGCTTGATATCACTCTGCAGCGCGGCTCCGATACGAATATTCTTCTCAACCCCTTCCGACCCCAAGTTGATAATTTCGATAACCTCGTCGTGAGGCAGAATGGCTCTTTCCTCTTGCTTCACTAACCAAGACAGTTCTTCAGGAACGTCGCTATCTTCGACAACCTCTTCTTCGGCCTGGAATACCGGGTGCTCGAAGTCGGGACGAGTCATAGGTGGTTCAAAGATGTCATCTGAAAATGTTATCCTGCAAAAGAATGGTTAAGTGCTTCAAAATGCGTATAAAGCGAACAACCACGTTGCCATTTTGTTGAAAAATATAAAACAAGAAAGACAGGGATTACAGTATTTGCACATGAAAAAACGCCATTTATTTAATGATTAGCACGCAATGTTTATAACAACACAGCCCTAAGCAAATCCTGATGCCCCGGGCAAGACATCAGATTATTCAACAATTAATAAAGCAAAGCATTACTGTTTAAAAGTCACAGGAACAAGCTCCTGAATAGACCAGTTGCACAGTCCTTGTCCTGGCGTGCTTGGCTGAATCCAGGCATCCATATCACAGTCGCTGTCTCCCTCATCAGACTCCGAAGCAGCATTGACAGTTTCATGACACACCCCACCGGCAGAGATGGTGATTGGCTTTCTGAAACGGGGTGCCCCCACGGAAGGAGTTGATGGCGACGGTTGGTACCCCAGCCCGAACCGGTCCATCTTCACAGGAATGTCCAGCACTTTGCCCCAGCCCTTGGCTTCTCCTGCTTCCACTAGAGCTTGAGCTTCTTTATACGATGAGACGGCTATCTCTGGCACTTTGCTCGGCCCGGGACCCTTGTCCTTGATGCGCAAACCTTCGAATGCCTGGCAATGCGTTTCGTGGATCTCTCCGTCGACTTCCACATATTTAAATGAAGATAGATGGCTGACGAGGATGTCCTCTTCTCCGCACACGGTGACTACGCTATCTCCAACCATATATTTTAACTTCTGGTGCAGGGTGGACGTGACTGCCCCTGCCCCATGAATCCAGGGTCTTCCCAGCAAGCAGCTGTACGCAGGCTGTATATCCATGATATAAAACTCCGTGGCAAACACCTCCGGCCCTACCTGTAGAGGCAATGTGATCGATCCAAAGACTGTTCTCCGCGTGCCGTCAAATGCTCTGACTACCAAATCACTGGGTGTACACAAAATTCCTCTAACATCCAGCTTCATCATCGCCTTCTTGGGCAGCACATTCAAAGATGATCCGGTGTCAACCAATACGTGCGACATTACTGATCCTCTACACTCGACAGATACGTGCAGCGCCATATTGTGATCTCTTCCTTTCGGAGTCAAGTCAAAATCGGTAAAGCCCAAGCTGTGGCCTGCATTCACATGTGCCAATACTCCTTCTAGCTGGTTCACGGAGACGTCTTGGGGTACAAAAGAAGTATCCAGGACTTTCAGCAAAGCATTTCTGTGGGCTTCCGAACACAACAGCAATGACAGGATAGATATTTTGGACGGCGTCTGCTGCAGATGCTCCACAATCTTATAATCACTCTTTCGAATCAAGCGCATGAACTCTTCTACGTCTTTCGATGCCGATTCTTTGTCACTTGCTTGCGCTGGGACATTCTCAACTGCTTTCCCTTTTCCTTTCGCTAGTCTTTCGGCCTCCACCTCAGGAGATATGAAGATCCTACCACTCCTCGTCATGCCTCCCGACCCAACAACATTATCCACAGTCTCGGCTGGCTGTTTATCAACATCAATTTTTATCCCGTCACAATACACCTCTAACCCATATGACCATGGGACTGCTTTTGTGTTCTCGTATGGGATCGGCCCGGCCTTAGTTATGGTGATCGGTGGTCGCTGAGCTGGTGCTGCAATAATGATCGTCTTCCGAGGAATTGTCACAGTGGCCACATCATTCTGATTATCTGCTACTGCCCCTGCGGGCTCTTCAGTGGCTGCTTGATCAAACTGCAATGTACCTTCATCAATTAAAGCCTGAATGCCCTTCTTCAAATCATCACACCCTCCAACTAGGGTCCAACAGTCTAAGCAATACTCGTTACATCCTGGGTAAACACCCCCTTGTAACAGCCGACTCTTTATCTCGCTCAGCGGCGTCTTCAAATCTTCGACATTCATAACCAGATTCAACCCTTCCTCAGTCAGAATGGCGTTGGCCCCATGATTAGGCATGGGTTTCTGCACTATATCGGACCTGCCGTTCCGAAATTGATAGTCTTGTTGTCCAAAAGATCCTGCACAACGTGCTTAAAAGCGTGGCAACCTTCTATATCGTGGCCCGGAGCTCCAGAATGAAACTCACAGTGTCGGCTTGCATCGTAACCAAACGGGGGAGCTCCTGTTATCGGTGCCAGAGTTCTTTTCTCTACCAGGTTTAATCCCAACAATGTCTGCAACAAATCGGCGTAGGTCGAGGGAGGCTTCTCAAACATTCTTCTCGGTTTACTACCCTGGAATCTTCGCTGAGCCTGCTGTGCACCCTGCTGAGGCTGCTGCTGCTGTGGCATTGGCTGTTGCTGAACCGGTTGTTGTTGCTGGAGTGGTTGTTGTTGCTGGAGTGGTTGTTGTTGATACGGGATAGTAACGCTCGCCACCTGCTGCGGCTGACGATATTGACCTCGTCCCCTGCCTCGGCCTCGGCCTCGGCCTCCAAATACTGCGCTTGCCTCGCCCTGAAGGCGCCCACCATAAGCTTTCCTATTACTGCCAGATGCAGTTGATTCCTCGACTTGGAACTTTCCTTGCTTAATATTACGTTCAATCTTCTCTCCCATCAGAATCAGGTCTGAAAAACTGGCCAGAGACGTGTGAAACAACATGTCATGAAACAAGCCGGTGAATGTGCCAACAAACATGTCATTCATTTCCTTATCTTCTACAGGAGGACGGACCCTGGCAGCCATATCGCGCCACCTTTGCGCGTACTCTTTAAAACTCTCCCCCTTCTTTTGAGACAGTCCGGCCAACTGGACCCGATTGGGTGCCAAGTCGCTGTTATACTTGTAGTGAGCTACAAATGCCTCTGCTAATTGCTTCCATGTCTTGATATCAGTTGGCTCCAACCCCATGTACCACTCTAGGGAAGGGCCCGACAGACTATCCTGAAAGAAATGCATTAGCATCCTTTCGTCAGTTGAGTATGCAGACATCTTTCTGTAATAAGCTCGTACATGCACTTTTGGACATGTATCCCCTTTATACTTGTCAAACGCAGGAGCTTTGAATTTAATTGGCACCCTCAAGCCAGGTACCAGCCCCATTGTTGCCATGTCCAAACCCACAGCACTTTGGTTTAGGACTCCCCTCATCTGCTCTTCCAGCATTCTAATCTTCTGGGAATCATCCATCGGCCCTTCGAAACCTCCTCCGGAGAAGGCGTCCTCCTGCTGATCTTCTTGCCACATACCATTTCCAGCCCCATACCCATCATATCCATTATTACGTCCAGCTCTGATCTGATTCATCCCCGGACCTCGGCCTCTGTTGCCGTACCCTTGAACACCTCCAGCAGGACCAAAAGCCATAAATCCAGTACCGTTTCCGTTTCCAAAGCCTCCGTAACCCTGATTGGTCGCGCCATAACCGTCTTGCCCAAAGCCTTGAGCATTAAAGCCATACTTCCCAGTGTTATCGAATCCCTGATCGTTGAATCCGAATCCAGTATTGACAAAGCCGTTGCCGCCTAGATTATCTCCCAAATTGACATCACCCAGCCCAACATTATGGACAGCAGTCTCATTCCCAACTCCGACGTTACCATTCACAGCAGCGGTAGCGTTGTTGATGTTAGCAGCAGGTGTATTGATTACGGGTGGAGCCACCGGCGTGGGAGTGCCGTCTCCATGAGCAGTATCGACCCGTACAGACTGATGATCCTCGTTACCATGACCAGCGTTTCGAGCCAACAGAGGTTGGACCATGGCCTGCAAATTCTCCTGTCCTTTCGCAATAGCTTCCATGGTCTGCATGAAGAGAGCGAGCTTCTCGCGCACATCTTGCATCTCGTTCTGCATTTGATCCATGATTCTTCGACAGTTGGTGCGGGTAGAATAGCGGTGCGGGTGTTGATCTGCAATCCTGGAAAGTACCTGGTACAGAGCAGGAAATAAGACGCCATTCAAAGATTACCTGTAATGCAATATGAGTATGAATGCAATGCAATGTGTCTGTGCATTAGGGAAATTCATTCCCCCAGTTCTAGTGTGAAGGTGCCAGTGCAGTGACAGTGTTGACAATAGGAATACCGGAGCTGAATCATAGAAAGCCTCATATATTGCAGGGAAAACCAGAATACAATGTTGCGGAGAGTACGATAAGAAGGCATGACCTCAACCAACAATCCTGGTGATGATCAGCACTTATGCAAATAAAGCATACAAGTTACTACAAGTTACTACATGGAATGATCAAATCCTCCCAAAAGTCTGGTACTCTTCTATCAACTTTTTGGTCTCTGGGTGGCTTGGTCGATCAAGCAGCCCTTCAACCAGTTGGTTTCTCTTCTTAAGAACACGGCGCACGTCTTCAGCAGTTTCTTCCCATGTTGCTTCTCCGAAGCAATCTTCTAGCTTTCGCTTCTGAGATACTGCTTCATCTCTGGATTTGATTGCTTTGTTTAGTGCATGCTGGACACTATACCGGGTCATCACTTCTTCCTCACACTTCTTGATGCTAGACTTCAACTTCTCTTCGAGGTCGGAGACTTGCTGCTTCAGCTTATCTTCTCTCATCTTATTGTTGGTGAGAGTGGCATTCCAAGTCTTATTGCAAGAGGAGATTTCTCGGTGTGCTGCGTCGAGCGCCTTCTTTTTGGCTTCCAGCATGTCATGGGAGCTCCTGAACTCTTGCCCCAGACGTTCGCGCTTCTTCCTCTCCTCAGTCAACTCAGCCCCTAATCTGTTCATTAGCTCAATCTGCTGTTGGAAAGCATACACGGCCTTGTTTTTCTCACTGCGTACCTGGGCTAACTCTTGCTCTAACCCTTCATTAATCTTCATCAAGGCTTCTTTTTCTTTCACAACTTGCTCGTAGGCTTCCCGAGAAACAGTGGTTGGCTCTGCTACCGGAATAGGAACAAGAACTGGCGCATCTGGAAACGGCATCCTCAACTGACTAGCCCTCTCCTGAATCCAAACTCTATAAGGTACATAGGCCTGACAGTCATTCTTTCCTAACAACGGCTTCCCTCTGCGGTTAATACGCGTCCAGGCATGTTGCAACTTGGCTAATAACTCCCCCTTCACATCACCTGTGAAGTACAGAGATTCCTGTACTTCTTCCTCCTGCGGTGGATTCTTCAGCGCATATCCGAACTGACGAATGAATAGAGAAGGGTTGTAATTGATACACCCTTTTCTTCCTATCAGCGGCACATTAGGGTACCCAGAACAACTGAAGATGAGCTCAGATCCCAACAGGTCTCGATCAAACCACGCCACATCTTCGGAATATAGCCTCATCAGGCGCTCTGACCAACTGGCTGAGGTTGCACTGTCTACAAATGGTCCCTTCATAGGGAGATGACTTTTGAACCACATATTCAATAGAGGAGTACAGCAGTACACAAATTTTCCCCTTCGGTTTTTGTTCTTGTAGTGCAATGAGTGGTAGAAGTCTCCGATCAACGTTGGCACTGGGTTGCCTGCAGCGAACAGATAGAAAGCATCCAAGTCCACAAAGTTGGGCAGGTTAGGAAACAACACAATTCCATAAATGCATAAAGCCAAAATAGCATTGAAAACCACCCAACAACCGCTCTTGGCGTACTCTTGAGCCTTGCCGACCAGAAAATCTAGAGAGAAACCGGGAACCCCAAGCCAAGAAGTCACTAATAACTCAGCAGCATTCATATGCAAGGCTTTGGCTAAATCCTCCAACTTGGGTTCAGCAGCAGAGTGAATAAAGGGAACCTTGTTCTGCACGGGAAGCTCAGTAAACTCCACATACTCCTCAATGGTAGGTCCTAGAATGAAGTCAGCAAAAGTAAAGCATCTCAAGGCGGGGTCATAGAACTGCATCAAGGTGTACAGCCCGTTCATCTTATCAGCAGTGGGCTTGCAGACTAATCTCAGTAATCTCCCATGACTCATTCTGAAGCTCCTCCTAACCTCCTCATCAGCAAGAGATATCAGGCCAAGCAAAGAAGTAATATCAGGTGAAGGCAGCTTATACGCAACTGTCTTCCTCAAACCAACCATAATTAATACTCAGAAGTCTGGGCACTAGAACCGGGGAATATGCAAATGCACCTGCAGCACAGACACACGTTAGTGGAATGCAAGAGGTAATGGATATGCAGGCAATGCAATGCAAGTAACATGCAACAGGGACCAAAGCTGTAGCTGAATGGCCTAAACCCAATCAAGAAAGGTCTCGGATAGACCATCCAGAAGTCATCAAACCCTGGTCTCAGATAGACCTAAAACAAAGCTCCAGTACTGGTCTCTGGCAGACCTCAAACCATAACTCCAACTGGTCTCTGGTAGACCTCAAATCACATCTCCAATTGGTCTCTGACAGACCTCAAATCACATCTCCAAATGGTCTCTGACAGACCTCCTAACTCTCCATAAATACCCAGGATCTCTGATCAAGAAATAACCGGTAGTCTGAAGGTCTAGTTACCTGCATAATCCCAAACCCCCTCACAGGTGGATGTCCTAGTAACTGACAAAGGTATGGCATCCTATGCGGTCGTCGGCGTCACAGACTTGAGGGTTGATGATACGATTCCCAGAAGGAGTGGCATCATCAAATCCTGAAGAGGCCTCACTCAGCCAACTTCCAAATGATCGGTTCCCGGAGTCGACAATTCAGCTGACCAACAACCCCTTCGACCCAAAGGGTAGAAAAAGAAGCCAACCAGAAGAACCTCGTCCGAGTGTAGATTTCATGAGACACTAATGCAAGCAAAGCCGGCACGCGCCCACTACTTTCTACTCTAATTCTAGGTGCACTCAAGCCCAGGTCCGGCTTCTCACTCAATATCAGAACACTCGTCACACCCCAAGATACAGCAATAATAATCCATATATACAAAGCTGAAAATAAAGGTCAGAAATATAAATCCATACAAAATCCTCGACGGGAAAATAAGCGTTAGGATTGACTCTCTTAAGGGACGTTGGATCCCAAATGCATAAGAACTATCGCAGTCCTTAGCAGCCAGGGGACGTTGGGTCCCCAGCTGTCGCTACTGCGAAAATCGGCGCCGGCTGAACAGAAGAGTCGCCACCGTGCGTTATTTATCCCACGGGAGGGAAAGGGAACGCTCAGAGTAAACCTCGCACAACAAGGGAAAGGTATGGTCGTCGCAACCAAAACCTGGATTCGGGAGTCGGTTACGCAAGGGGAAGGTATTAGCACCCCTCACGTCCGTCGTACTCGACGGGATCCACGCTTGTTTTCGGGTATGGATTGTTATTCTATCTAAACTATAGGGTTAAGGGGTTAAAAGAAAATAAAATGAAAATGAAATGACTCGGCAAAGTATCGCACTTTATGCCTACGTATTCCCGTCTGGAACGAGAAATCAAAGTCAACGTTGTTCGCCTACCTACGGGAAAGGAGGGGAAGGTTGCTCGCTAGGATATCGCATCCTATGCCTACGTACTTCCACACAGCATGGAAGATCAGAGCAAACGTAGTTCAGGCCACGTACGACACAAGTCTGTCTTGGTTGATTTTATTCCTTCTGAAAAAGGTTTTCCTGGTTAAAAGTCCCGGCGGACAAAAATGACGTCTTGATGAGTTCACATTCTTTTACGGAAGAAGTGTCTTTTATTGTGTTTGAAATATTTATTGTGTTTTTCTGTTTGTTTTGAGAAACAAGAGACAGAACTCTAACCTATGGTTGCAAAGGGGATCAAACTAACCTAATGTTATCATGCATGGGTTAAGACCTAATGTCTATCATGCTCCTCTCTTGCACAGAGAGAAACAGAGATCCTACGGGATAGGCAGAAACAGAAACAATAACAGATATATACAGTAAAACAGTAAAATGCATGAATGCAACAGTACAAGCGAGGCAAAGGAGTCCCACTCAACCTCGAACCTAGAAAACAATAGGCAAAAGTGAACAGGCTTCACTTTCAACCCAACAGGGTAAACAGCAAACAATACAGTCCAGAAAACCAATCAATACATCAGAAATGAAATACAGCAGCAAAAGAAACAACATCAGCAGCTCTGAATCAACATCTGGCTTCAAGTAATCTCCAATCATCTACAGGCTTCAACAAGTATCAATCTCCATCTTCAAGACCTTCAGGCAAGGGCTTTGATCATCAGTCCTCCATCTGCAACGGCTTTTCTTCATGTCTCAGGCTAGGATGAACATCAGTCAACCAGATGAGGTGAATGAATGTTAGACAGTTAATTACCTACCAAGGGTGGTTCATCAACTGTTAACATTAAACAGAAAGTTTCCTCTCAAAAGTTCTATCTTTCAAATATATTCACTGATCCTTCCAAAGGAAGGAGGTGGATATTTGAAAGAGACTTTGAATCATAGAGAAAGGATAGAGGCAAACAAAGCCATCTATGTTTGAGAAGCAAGCTTTCTAATCTAGAGCTCTGCCTAGCTCCTAAACCCTAGTCTCCTCTGCAGCTGCTAGCAAGAACCTTCTCCTCAACTCTGACAGTTGATCTTCAATCTCTGGATCTCCAATGGTCTTCATCTCCTCAAGTCTTCAGCTCTCCCAAGTCCCCAGACAATCCCAATACCCACACAAGCAAACAAGAATCCCCAGAGGGCACACCACACCAGTCAATCAGATATATACAGAATATTAATAGCAGTAGGGGAATCCTGACTTTTTCTAAGGGATCTAATAACTATCCATAGTCCCTATAGTCCCATAACTAAACTAGTCAAACCCTAAGTCCTAAGGGAAAAGAATCAAATCTCCTAAGTCATCACCTAAAACCCTAGTTTGTCCATGTTGTTCAAGCTTACACTAAGCACCTAAAATTAATTTCTAAAAATGGGAACTAAAATGGATCTACAAGTTCAATGTCTAACCTAAACAACCTAAAAAGAATGGATGAAAAATATGAAAGTATCTAATAGAACAAAAATTAATAAAATCAAGTATGAAATGAAACCATTTAAAATGTCATTCATTTAGAAAATATGTGAAAAATATCAAATAAAAAATAAAATGCAATTTTTATTTTTTATAATTTTCTAGACATCTTAAAGAAAATAATGCAAAAAGAATGAATTAAAAATGATGATTTTGCTATTTATTATGAATTTTAGAAAATGCATGAAAAAATTAAAGAAAATATAAAGAAATAAGAGGGAGGGGGTGAGAAAAGCAATAAAACCAAGTTAAACGCGTTGGGCTCATTAACATGGGGGGTGTGGATAGCGCTCTGAGCCCAATCCCCCCAACTTAATGAAACGCTGCATTTGGGATTTCAAATTCTCCCACCAAAACTCAGATCAAACACGGGCCGTTGGATGATACTCCCAGTCAAAAGTCCAACCTCCATCGCACGGCTCTCCACCCTTCTTCAACCTCCAGCTCCTAGGGTTTTCAGCCATGCATTCCATACACGAATGTTCCACTCACTCGTTCTCCCTGCATTCTTGATGAAAAATAACAACTCCAAGCCCTAAAATAATCTACACAACTCAAGGAATCCATGTCTAATTCTAGTTTTCCCTAACTCTCATTGCACACTCCAAACAGAGAGCACGAAATTCAGAACACACCATGCTTGCCTGAGGTCAAAGTTACTAGAACTCAAACCTGATGATCAACAGATATTCTACATGCTTGCCTCATTATTCTATGCTTCAACACATTGATTATAACTCAACACACAGCTTATTATCGAAGCCAACAGAAATGGTAACCTGTCATTGATCTCCATGAATCTATCCCTAAACTTCAAGAATTGATCCTCTAGGGTTTCTAAACAACATTATCCTAACCACATGATCTCTACCAGCCAGAATAGTGAGATTCGAAGAAATCTACATACCTTGCACTTGATGATGGTGATGGCAGCTAGACCTCAATTCAACCTTTGATACTTGCTGAAAACAATCTCCAATGAATGAATATGCTTCTGTTTGCAGTGATTTGTGCTGAATCCTTGTGAATCATGCTATTCCATCCTTCATGCAAGTTGGAGTTTCAAACTGAATCTCTTCACACAACCACGAATTCCCTCCAATCTTTTGTGCCAATTAATCCATGATGTTAGTAGATGATGATAGTGACAGAAATTAGAATGATGGAAGAAGTTTCAATGGGTTTTGGATGAAAATGCAACTTGGAGTGATGAAGTGGATAGGTATGATCCTTGATCAATTCAACCACTTCTTGGTGTGAATCCTAGGGTTTGAATGATGATGATGATGATTCAATCCAAAGATGTGAGAATTTTGAGAGGTTTGTAAGAGTTTGAGTATCTTATGGAAGAATAAGAAAATGGATGAAAATGGAGATTTTTGACAAATGGGAGCACCAACCCTTGCATGAATCAGCTTGCATGAATATATAGGTTGCATTAGAACCTCCTAGAAACTTGGAGAAGTTTCCCTTACACTTTTCCCTTTTCAATTTGGATTATGTTACTTTCAATTCAAGCAACCATGGATAACTCACAAATCATGACCTAAGCTCAAAATTCCACTTTAGCCAATGTCTTTAGAATGCTTTTTCCATTCAAAATGACCTATAATTTTGCATCATTTGGCCAAGATATGAAAAATACCATTTTTTAAGCCATTTTCCTTCATTAACTTCACCAATTTTGAAACCTTGTGCTATGGACATTTACAATCTCTCATGGTCACTTTTCTAGACTCAAAATGTCATTTGGAGCAATTTTGATGTTGTAAGTTTTTCCATTTGAGGCCTCCTTGTATGAGTTTTGGACATAGGTTAAAATGACCTGTAATTCACAAATGACCAAAATACCCTTTGCTTGCCAAGACCATAAGTTGAGTTCCACACATCATATGAAGGCATGCCATACCATTCTAGAAATCTAAGACAATGAAGAACAATTCTTATGTTGACCAGAAATTCATTTGAAATCTCCTTGAGGGGTAAAAATTGCTTGGAAGTCAAGTCACTTTCACAGACAAAATTTCAGATACCTCAGATGACCTGTAACTTGCAAGGACCATAACTTGAGTTCTATAAATCTCCTTGATGTATTCCACCACTCAAATTAAAGGTCTTGAGATCCTCTACAAGTTTCATGTTGGCCAAGGATCCATTTGAAGCTTGCATTTTGACTTATCTTGCTTGGAAACTTGACCTAAACTAGGGGATTTTACAGAGAAACCCTAATTTAGAAACTCCTCTTCTCCTTGATTTCTCTTAAGTTCTTCTTAGCACAACAACATATCCTTATTCTTCATGTCAAATGATGAATCCCATATCTCTCCAATAGCCCTTAATGCCTTTCAATCAGTCAATTGACCTAGTGGTTGACCTAGGGTTGACCCAGATGAAACCCTAGTTGACTGTCTTCAACTGCAATTCTTGTGGTCACCTCAACAACTTGTTTTCCTCCCCAAATGACTTTCTAAGCCTCTCATGATGTCTAGATGCTCTCCATGCCTTCCATTCACAGCTCACAACCCCCTTGTTGACCCTCAGATGCCCTCAGATAGGAGATAGGCTCAAGGCTTGATCTGCTGAACTCTCTGCTCTCAAATTCTTTTCTGATGACTTGAATGAGATGGAATTAGGATAATAACCTCTTGATAGGCCTCTAGAGATGAGAATAATGATTGGTCCCCTGTTGTATGACTTGCTATGCTTATGCTATGCAGATGAGTAACCTATGTACATGACTCTATATGCAAATGCTAATGACATTGAAACATAAACCAAGTGAATAAGGTTGGGCAAATTTTAGGGTGCAACAATAGTGATTGGGCAGGTTCGGTAGATGACATGAAGAGCACCTCTGGCTATGTTTTCTCACTCGGATCAGGAATTTTCTCTTGGGCGTCGAAGAAGCAAGCTACTGATAACACGAAATCGTATATATATATATATATTGATGCATAATTCAACTGATGTTTAACTGTTTTCAATCCGATTTCGGGTTATTTCCGTGTTATTTGTCTGATGTTTTGCAGGTATTTGATAATCACGTCTAAACAAAGCAATATGAAGAAAAGAAGCAATCACAGACGAAATATGGACGAAAACCGGATGAAAACAACATGAAAAACGCAGAATGCATATTTTGCTGCTGTGACGACCGTCACAGCTCCATGACGACCGTCACACGGGTGACGACCGTCACACACCGTGACGACCGTCATGCAGGCAAAAACGCCCCACTTCAAATGCACGTGAAAGAAGCAGTTCCAAGTCCCAAATAGTGGACCACTACTCCCTGATAATTCTGCCTCAAGGTCCACCTCCTTCAAGTTATAACCGTTAGAATTCCATTTCTATAAAAGGGGAAGGAGGGGAACTGAGAAAGGGAGCCGCATTCAGACAACGAAGTGCTGCCAATTTATCTTCAGAGCAACCTTTCCAGTTTTTCTATTCTTATTTGTTTCTCTTTTCTTTTTCGACATTCCTTTCATTTCTTTTGTAATTCTTATTTCTGTTGTACGATCAATTGACACAAAGACCAGAATCCTGCCAACATTTGTGGAGGATCTGCCCAAAGGTCAATTGGAATATTTACAGGTTTCTCATTTTAATCGTAATTCCAGTTTTCATTATGATGCATGCTATTATTTATTGTTTTCATTTATGTTTTACCTTTCCCAAATCCATGTCTGGCTAAATTAAAGTAATCGATATGTAATAATAATTCGGAAGGGATTTGATAATAACCGGTTGAAAACTTTCTTTTTCAAAAGTTGTTTATGGTCTGAGTGTTTAAATTAATTTACTGAATAAACTTCGTCGCGAAAGCGAGAACTTATTTAAAAGTAGTTTTGCCACGAAAGTGGGAAATTAATTAAGGTACGAACCAACAAGCGAAAGTTGCGGCAAGACCAGATAGTAAACACTAGTCATTCATTTTAATAACAGCGAAAGCACTTTAAAATGAATTAGAACTTAGAGATTTCCAAAAAATAATTTAAACCCCGAATGGGACACGAAAGCGTACGTTTGGCCCTTAGAATTATGATTAGCGTCAATAACCATCGTGAGGCGAGAGTCTTCAGATCACCATTTTCTGCTTAAATAAACTCTGAAAAATATTTCGTATACTGGTAACTTGTCAAATCCCCAAAGAACATAATTACTGCATATCGATTCACTTAATTATAATTTAATTAACATTCTTAGTTCCCTTTAGTGACAATCTTATTCCCTTAAACATTATCTACCTAGCTAAACATAGTAACTCCCGAGAACACTAGTTTGATTACGAGTCCCTGTGGGATCGATATCTATTATTACTACGCGATAGACTGTGCACTTGCAGTTAGGTTGTATTAGACATAGAAAGTCGGATCAAGTTTTTGGCGCCGTTGCCGGGGACCCGTTTAGTCAATAGTGTAACCTTCTGTTACGCCGTATAGACTAGGTTAACTATTTTCATTTTTCCTTTACTAGTGTTGTCGATTGTATGCCAAGTAATCGCCCACAAGGCGATATCTTGAAACCTTCAGTCGCAGAACTAGAGCGCTTCTTACATTTAAGAAGCCGAATTATTGAGTACCAACTCAAACATAACATTCCCGATCCTCTCACTCCCATTCCCAAATCAGAAGAAAAATCAAAGATGGCTGAAGGACCTCCAAACAAACCGCTGAAGGCATACGCTACACCCTCTCAGATGGAGCCTAGAAGTAGCATTGCTGCCCCAGCTATTACTCGAAATGATTTTGAGCTGAAACCATCATTGCTGTCAGCTGTCCAACAAAACCAGTTCTCAGGAAACGCAACTGAGGATCCAAACGAACATTTAACAAAGTTTGTACAATACGCAGACACAGTGAAAGCAAATGGAGTAACTCTAGACGCGATAAGACTTCGTCTTTTCCCATTTTCTCTTAGAGACAGAGCGTGGACATGGTTACAATCTTTACCATCCAACTCCGTTACGACGTGGGAACAATTGAAGAACGTCTTCTTAGCGAGATATTTTCCGCCAAGCAAAACTGCTATGCTTAGAGCTCAAATCAACGGATTTCGACAAAAAGATACTGAATATCTTTACGAAGCATGGGAACGATTCAAAGATATGATGAGAACATGTCCTCACCACGGTCTAGAAGACTGGGTGACAATCCATACTTTCTATAATGGGCTTTTATACAATACTAGATTGACAATAGACGCTGCCGCGGGCGGTGCACTTATGGATAAGCCATACGACGAAGCCTATCAGCTAATAGAAAACATGTCTCAGAACCACTGCCAATGGGGAGGTGAACGCACTCCAACAGAGAAAACCACAGCAAAAGGTGGGATGTACAAGATCAACAGCCTTGAAAAGTTCAACGCTAAAGTAGATGCTCTAGCACAGAAGATTGATAGTCTGACCGTTGTCATACCCCGAATTTGTCCTACCTATTTAGTCATTTGTGCCACATTCATCCACTGACCATAATAAAAAAATTTCAAAAAAAAGATACCACAGGGTTGAGACTATTCGAATCAAATTCCATGTGAGGTCCAAATGCCTTTCTGATATAAGTAAAACTGGTTTGACAGATAAATTTCAAGGGTCAAGGCCATGATACACTTGATAATTGAGATGGGCTCTTAATAAGGATTACTTTGAGGGTGATATCAATTCAAGCACTCAAATTGCTTTAGAAAAACTCACAAAAAATTCAAATTGGTTTTTTAGGGTTGGCACACATTGTTCGGTAGTATCACGAAGAGGGGCTAATGTATATACAAGCGTGATGAACCAACTTCATTGTATTCATTATGCTAATCATGTTAAAGTGTTATTTCTAAGTTCAAAGCCATACAGTGAGGACCAATGAGGATGAGTTGTGACAATTAATTGTGAAAATTTAATCTCCAATTATCCAGATGGTCCCAACTTGATGTCAAGCGGCCGTGTTCTAATTCATGTCCCAAATTAAATTCCAGGTGTGGATTGCAATATGTACTAAATAAATATATGGTGCATCATTTTCAAATACTCATGCAAGCCATGATACAGGATGTAAATTGGTCATGTATTAAGTATTTCATCAGGAAAATACATGGTACATCATGGGCATCCACAAAGAGATGAAACACAAACACTAGGAAAGGGCTTTGACGGGAAAGCTACAAGTCATAGGTCCAAAGAAATTCATGAGATATATACCATTAAGGGGGCCACAACCATTGATCTTGAATTCCCAAAATATAACAAAAGTACAAGGTTACAAGACTTCATGATTTTTGAGCCTATTCTATCTTGGCCTGCGCCCCAATGCCGCAGGCGGTGTGCACGTGATACTCGTCAAAACTCAAGCCAAACAAGAATTCAAGACATGGCCGAACTTTTTTTCTTTCGTGACTGTCACAGAAGGCTTCAAGCACTCTTCCATTCATACCAAAGTGTGTGGTCCTGTAAGATAAGAGAAAAGCTCATGTTACTGCAGATTCTAAAGTAAACACAGCATACACCGCAAATTGCGAGCAAAGTTGGCGTCATGTAAAATCTGTGGAATAATTGAAAAAAGGGACATACAACAGCTATGTAGCACCTTACCATCGCGATAACCATCCTCGTTTTGTTTACAAGCCTGAACCCGTACCGTTCCATAAAACGTTTCCGCGAGTCATACCATAATTCACGGACAAAGCCTGCACACAGAGAAAATCAACAAAGATCACGAGGTTGAGCCCTCCAAGTATATGCTAAAAGAACTTCTTCCGCATTTAATACGATTGGATGAGGAACAAATGACTGAGAAGGAGATAGAAGCGAAAAGACAAGGGCTCCCACTATCGGAGCTAAAAATAAAAGTAGCAGATTACTCTAAAGATGAGCGCGTGTACTGTGATAAATGCAAAACGTCAATATTTGACTACCACAGAAGCTGTACAAAATGCTCATTTGACATCTGTCTTCTCTGTTGCTGCGAGCTTCGTGGTGGCAAGCTTCTAGGTGGTGATGATCCAATTGAGTTTGAGTTTATCTTCCGAGGGCGTGATTATCTGCGTGGTGGAGATGAAGAGAGACAAGACAGAAAAAAAGAAACCTTGTTCTGCAACCCAGCCCGAGATTCGTGAATGGTCAAAATCCAGGTGGCATGCAGATACTGATGGTAACATTCCTTGTCCAAAAACCAATAATGATTGTGACCATGGTTTCCTTGAACTGAGAAGCATACTTCAACCAAATTGCATATTTGAGTTAGTATGTAAAGCAAAAGAACTTGTAGAGGAAGCAACGAAACTTCAAGATGCAGAGGAGACTCTTGATAATTGGTGTTCTTGTTTAAAGTCTAGGGATTCAGATGATATCCACACTAACACAAGGAAGGCAGCTTTTCGTGAAGAATCCAGCGATAACTTTTTATACTGTCCTAGGGCTGTAGATCTACATCATGAGGATTTAAGACATTTTCAATTGCACTGGAGCAAACGGGAACCTGTAATTGTCAGCAATGTACTTGAATGTACATCTGGTTTAAGCTGGGAACCACTTGTCATGTGGCGTGCATTCCGTCAGATAAGCAACACCAAGCATAAAACACTTTTGGATGTGACGGCAATTGATTGTTTAGATTGGTGTGAGGGAGAGATTAATGTGCACAAATTCTTTACTGGGTACACAGAGGGTCGTGAGGATTGGAGTAATTGGCCTCAGGTTTTGAAATTGAAAGATTGGCCTCCTTCTAATTTATTCGAGGAAAGCTTGCCTCGTCATTGTGCCGAGTTCATATATTCTTTGCCTTATAAAGAATACACAGATCCTTTCAAGGGCGCCCTTAACCTTGCTGTGAAGTTGCCTGAAGGTGTTCTAAAGCCAGACATGGGCCCAAAAACATACATTGCTTATGGATTTGCTCAAGAACTTGGGCGGGGTGATTCTGTGACTAAGCTCCATTGTGATATGTATGATGCAGTAAATGTGTTGACTCATATTGCTAAAGTTGAATTGAAACCTGAGAGTATTAATGCCATCAAGAAACAGTAACAAAAACACCTGCAAAACAAGACTTTCAGTTAGCAAATTGAAAACAAATTTCAGACCAAAACCGCAGACCCCCGCACTTTACAAAATCCATAACAGACAAAAGAAAAATGTTACACAAACCGCAACTTGTAGAAGGCAATTCAAAGCATTGAGATTAAGTCTAGACATACGACAATACCTTTGCCAAATCGCCAGCACAGTTTGTCCTGCAATAGCAAAAAAGCTCAACAGCAATTCATACCAGTTGCCTTTGCCTTCTGTACACCACACAACCCAGAAGAGATACCGTGGGCCGGGACCGATAAGGGCGCCATTATTGAGTTTACGAGATTGTCGCTCGCTGGAAGCCTTATGCCAAGTCCATTGTTCCAACTTCCATTAAGGATGATCCCATGTGATGTTGACATGAGTGAATACAAGCCTCAAGTTAATATCGTGTTGTTTTAACCTTCTGGCTAGGTGAATTCACATGCTTCATAACGATGCTCGGCATGCTGGCTTGGAATTTAATAATGTCTTTGCTTACTTGACCTTTGAACCTGTGAGCAAATATGACAGGAAAATCAAAGTTTTGTTTCTAACAGGGGTTTAAAATAAAACCAACACATGACCTTATTTCAAAATAACAGACAGTAAAAAATAAAATGACTAGCAGTAAAAATCAGGGATTATGTGGTGTTTTGGTAAATTTTCTTTATCTCACTACAGACAAGAGAGGAGATTGAGTAAATTGTACTACTTTACCTCAATCCTCTGCATACTCTTTCCATATATAATTGTGTGAGAAGTGACAGCAGAGGGGAGGAGGAGCCTCCAAACCCTAGTCACAAAACCCAGCAGCCTCCAAATGAAACCCTAACCTAGCCGCTCTAAGTCTCTCTTCAACCTTCCTTCATCAGCTCAACTTCAAGCATTCACAAAGCACCACTCCTCATCAAACAAACCTTCTCATATTGTTCATAAATCTGCAGCAAACACGATAAGCTTTCCGTTCTTTTTCATCACTTATTCCTCTCTGCTAACATCTGTTTTCACTTCATCTATCACCTTCATATTTTGCGAAAACTATACGCTCTTCATCAGGACACCATCTCCTTCATTTAACTCTCCATAAACACCAGACAAACCTCACAGCTAGCCACTAGAACGTATGAAATACCACAGAAAAAGTCTCTTTGAGTGGAAGAGTGAAAACATTCAAAAGGGTCCTCCAAAACTTCTTCAACAGGGCCGAACATCCAAAATCCTCCTCTCAACACTAACAACACCCTTCTGAAACTATCCACAAGAATCCTTTGCTCAACAACCCAAACTTCAAATCAAAAAATAAACGACAACAACAGAACCTCAACTTCTTTTCTTCGCCACAGCCGCATTCATAACCTATAATCGGACTTTCTTCGACATCCTTCTTCTCCCATTTTCTAACCTTCACGAACCCATTTCCTTCTATCACCCTAAATGTGAGCAGAATCTGAGATGAACATAAGCAAACCCGGATTCAAAGACACATCAAGAGAAATTGAAGCCAAATCTCTGGTTTGAACTGAATCGAGGTGAAGCCGAGAAAGAGAAAACTCACGTGAAAAGGGATCATTCCATGGATTAGCGATCTTCCAGTTGGGTTGGCCGTCTACGAGTGAGGGGAGACGAGTCGAGTGATATCGACGGAAGTCGCGGCGTGTTGTTTGATTCAGAAGATAATTTATTTGTGGTTGGTGTTTCTCAAGTTCATTTCTTCTAATTTGTTTTTGAGTTATCAGTGTTTTTGCGTGTTAGAATACTGATGATTGTGTTGGAGGTCTTTTTGGGCTGATAGCCCATTTTGAAATGCGGACACACGCTCCGTTTCATTTTATATACACCCCACTGTCTTTTTTCTTAAAAATGTGAACTATTTTTTTGTAAATATTATCATTATTCATTATTATATATTGTTATTTTTTATTTCAATTTTTTTAAAAAAAAACAGTGTTATTATGTATATATATGTAAATTATTTTAAGTAATTATATTTTGTATATATATTACATACTGTTATTATAAGATTATGATATATTTTAGTTTTTATATATTTTCTTTCTAACTCTTTTTCTTTAAAGTTTATATATGCATTATATTATCTTTACATATTAATTTCATCTGATTTTTAGAAGTTTATAGTATTTTCATTTTCTTTCTAGAAGGTAAATCTTATCTCTCTTTTGTTATTGGTTATTTTTACCGCTTTTTGATCGATGACGAGACCTCCGTAATTCATTACCAGTCAAATTATTGACAAGTAATGTTGGATCTGAGACCACCCCTTTTCTCTCTTCATTACTTGTCCCGACTCGATTCAAAAACTTTGTCAAACAATTTTCAAAATCAAATTATCTTTGTATCGAATTAAAAAGAGGGGATTAAGTGTAGACTTTCTTCCTCTCCGAGTGTTGGGATGCCCACTGTAGTGAGAGTGGTTCCGACACTCGTCTTTCAATACGAAGACGCTTCCCGTCCATTTTCAAATCTCATCTCCTTAAAATCATTTCTTTGTGTTGAGCTAAAAAGAGGATTGGGTGTAGACCTCTTCTTCTTCGAGCGTAGGGATGCCCACTGTAGTGAGGGTGGTCTCGATGCTCGTCTGTCAATACAAGGACGCTTCCAACATTTCCTCATAAAACCTCGGTCTCGTACCGAGTTTACTTTCAGTAATAAATTGATTTCTCTTTGTATCGAATTAAAAAGAGAAGATTGGGTGTAGACCTCTTCTTCTTCGAGTGTTGGGATGCCCACTGTAGTGAGGGTGGTCTCGATACTCGTCTTTCGATACGAAAACACGATTTTATCCACCATCTCGCTTTCACAACTTCATCCTGCAACCCTTGTCACCTAAAACCTCGGTCCTGTACCGAGTGCATTTTCAAATCTTTTTATAACAAAAGCTTGAATGGTCGTGGAGTGGTTAGGCGTAGGCCTTCTCCTATCCCGAGTGCTGACGTTTACCGTAGGGTTCTCTGTCGCAAAGCACTTACCATTCAAAACCAAAAACATCTTTAATAAGAGAACGAAGTTCTCTTTGCATTGAATTAAAGAGAGAGGATTGGGTGTAGACCTCTTCTTCTCCGAGCATAGGGATGCCCACTGTAGTGAGAGTGGTTTCGACGCTCGTCTTTCAATACAAAGACGCCTCGTTCACCACACCCTTTTATAACAAAAAACTTTGAGATAGCGAATTGGGTATTATCCGTAGGGGTTACTATCCGAGGACCTGTCTCGCCCCCTAAAAAACAATCTAATCAATCAAACGTGACTCCTTGCCTCGCGTGGCGAAAACTAATTAATCTTTCAAAAAGGATATGTTACGTTCGTTCTACCGCAAACAGGTAACGCCTAAGTCTCCAACGAGCGAGCAGCAAAACACCTAAACTGCTAGAACGCGTACAATAACATCATCCACAAAACACACCGGTTATCCGCACCGTAGGCCGAACTACGGCTGCTCTGATTTCTCATACCAGATGAGAATACGTAGGCACAAGACGGCGATGTCTTGGCGAGCACATTCCCCCTATCACCCGTAGTTTCCCGAACTACGTCGACTCTGACTTTCTCACGTCTATTGAGAATACGTAGGCCTAGGACCGCGAGGTCCTACCGAGTCCTTTCTTTCTATCTTCTTCTTGGTTGCCTCCTTTCTTGGTTTCTAAACCCTCTTTCTTTACCCGTTGGAACACTTCTTATAGCATAATGTTTAAGCAAATATAATCACACGTCGACAAACAAAAGGTTCCCATCGAGTACGATGGATGCGAGGGGTGCTAATACCTTCCCCTCGCATAACCGGCTTCCGAACCCGTTCTTGGTTGCGAGACCATCTTATCCATTTCTTTCTTAAGGTTTTCTCGATATCTTCCTTTCCCCTCATGGGATAAATAAAGTTCGATGGCGACTCTTCTGTCTATCTTTTTCGCCTCCCCGTCGTTGCGCGATGCATTTTTCGAGTAGCGACAGCTGGCGACTCTGCTGGGGACACCTAGCGAGCCAAGCCTATTTTGTTTGTCGTGTTTATGATTTTATTTGCTTTATTTGTTTATGCTTTGATTCTCTAACCTGTTGGGTTTATTGGTTGGTTTATAAGGATAAAAGCTTTCTACCCGAGCTTTCGAGTATACACTAAGATTAGGAGGTGGTTTCTTTCTGATTTGCGAGACTTAGGACTCGTTGAGTTGGATTGAATTCCACCGCTCAGATGAGACCCCTTTGGGATGATTATGTCTTACGTGTAGTCGTAATGTCATCTTTATCTCCAACTTGGGAGTCTGTGACTCTGAGGACCTTTGTAGAACCTTATTCCGAAGGTCCCTAAAACATAACTCTGTGTTCATCCTTTGAAAGGATTACCGTCTTACGAGTAGTCGTTCTGATGGAAAACTTTTGAGGGTTAGTGCATGGGACTTTGTTTTAAAGCCTTTGGGATACCCTCTTATAAACCAATAGATAACACACCCGATGGGAGAGATACTTTTTGTGTTGTTTTGCAGGACCTATGACTTTGATCTCGCTATCGTTCTTTTATCATGTGCTCATTACATTGCATTTGCATAAGCATCTCTGCATCATTTCTTGCATTCCTTACAGCCCGATCTTACACGCCGCTTACCCTTTCAGAAAGAGTAAAGCAAGCTGACTTCACGGCATCGGTATAACACAAGGAATAGCCAGAAGAGAATCATGGATCAGATAGAGCAAGACCAGGCTACTATGAGGAGCGAGATGCTAGGCATGAAAACGCAGATGAATCAACTCATGGAGGTGATTCAGAATATGGCCAGGAGTCAAGAGGAGATGAGACAAGCAGCGGAGAGGAGCGCTAATCAGACTTTGGCTGGTGCAATTCCCAATGCAAGTGGTGCAATTCCAATTCCTGTTGATGCCACCCCAACCCCTGTTGGGGCAATTCCTACTTCTGCCGGCGCTGTACCTATCAACACCGTCCCTCCGCCAGTCGGTACTACTCATCCTCATGGTACTACGATCCCAACACAAGTCCAGTACGACGATCATGAAGGTTTCTATGAGAATTCAGGTGAAGCGTATGGACCACAGACCGCCGAATTAGAGAGGAAGTTTAATGCTTTACAGGAGATGGTGAAGACATTGCAAGGCCCCGATGTTTTGG
Organism: Lathyrus sativus; assembly: GCA_963859935.3. Taxonomy (NCBI): domain Eukaryota; kingdom Viridiplantae; phylum Streptophyta; class Magnoliopsida; order Fabales; family Fabaceae; genus Lathyrus; species Lathyrus sativus. Next base: position 25,280,204 of record CAWUDS030000001.1, read on the forward strand.
GACTGGATGCCGCTGAAATATGTCTTGTACCCGGAGTTAAGATACCTCCAAAGTTTGTAATTCCAACCTTTGAGAAGTACAAGGGTAACAGTTGTCCTAAGACCCACATAAGGTCTTACTGTAGGAAGATGGCCGCCTATTCTGATGACGAGAAGCTACTAATCCATTTCTTTCAAGATAGCTTAACAGAGGCATCCCTAGAATGGTATATGCACCTTGAACGATCCAACGTAAGAAGCTGGAAAGAGTTAGCAGACGCTTTCGTGAAGCATTATCAGTATAATACTGACATGGCTCCGAATCGTATGCAGCTTCAGAATTTGACTCAGAAGCCGAATGAGTGTTTTAAGGACTTCGCGCAGAGATGGAGGGGAGTAGCTGCAAGGGTACAACCTCCACTGATGGAGAAAGAACTGACAGACCTATTCATGGGCACGCTACAAGGACCGATCTTTGAGCGGTTAGCATCCTCAACCTCCACAGTGTTTTCTGAACTTGTCATGGCTGGAGAAAGATTAGAGAGTTTCATGAAAGCGGGAAAAATTCAGAATGCAGGCGAATCTGCAAGCGGGGTCAAGAAGCCTTATCAGGGTTTCGTTAAGAAAAGGGAAGGCGAAGCTAGTGCAGTGTTCACCAACAGAGGAAGAACTCGTCAGGGTTATCACCATGTTGCTGCTGTCGCTCCACAACAGCCGTTGTCCATTCCAGCAAATCAACCCGTGTTTCAACCAAACAGGCAACAACAATCCTATCAACCAAGACAAAATCAGTACCAGGGTCTACAAAGACAGAGGAGGCCAGAAAGAAGATTTGATCCAATCCCGTCTACATACGCCAAGTTATTGCCATTCCTATTGAAAGGAGGTCTTGTTCAGCTTAGGGAAATGAGGGATCCTCCGGAGGTTCTTCCTTTTGGATTTGATGTCAATGCCAAATGTGAATTCCATTCTGGCTCCCCAGGCCATGACATTGAAAATTGCAAGACTCTGAAGCACATTGTACAAGATCTCCTCGATTCAAAGGCGATAAACTTTACCCGAAACACCCCCAAACATCAAAACTAATCCAATGTCAGCTCATCACTCAACAAATATGATTGAAGAATCCTATGGTCATCTCCAAAAGCCAGTGGTCCAAGCTGGCAGACATCTTCAACTTTAGCAATCCTTAGGCGCTTTTATCATTTGCATTTGTAGTTTATTTTCTGTCAATTGCTACTTGTTATTTAAACATTGTTATGTTGAATGGTAACATTAATGAAATGATTATGCATTTTCCGAATTAATTATGTCGCATTCGCTCATTATTTCCACTTATCACAATCATAGACACATATATTTTTATCCACTCCACTTTTTCACTGTTGTTTAGCAATATTGGAGGGAGGATGACGAAAACGAAATACCCATAATTGCAAACCGTAGGTTTTCAGACAAAATCTCGTCAATGATGTACAGGCATTGTTTCAAATCCCCTAAACACCGGAGGTATAAGGAGTTAATCCCTAGTCAACCACTTTGAGTCTAGAAGTAGGAGTTTCCTTCGGATATTCAAACCCTTACATTCAACCTGGGGCAGGGTAGTTGTTCAGTTAATCCAATCCCACACTCAAAGCAAAATCCAGAAGACGATTGTTCATCAAAGACCCGTGACATGGCAGTCACAATCTGCCAACGAAATTCAAAAAAAAATCAAAAGCCTGCTAAGTCAAGCATTTCAAAGGAGGCTTAGGCAAAAATCAAGGCTATCCCGATGGATCTGACAAACAAAATCAGTCCATGCAAAAGTTAGGGATCATAAAGAAATCAAAAGCAGTCTTCAAACCCTTAACAAAAACAAAATGAGATTCAGTGGTCACCCAAAAAGGGTCACTGACATCCATTAAAAACAAATAAGGTGACTGCCATCTCAAGTAAACCTTGAACCATCAAGCTTACACCGTCAAGGTAAACAAGCGCAGAATTAACTGATCGTAGGTATGGAGATCATCAAGAAGAAGGGGTGGGTACAAATAATACTTTGAGCCTAATATCCTTTGTTTTGTAACCGTGAACCAGACCACGTTACAACCCTCGAAAGACCTAATTGAGGCGAGGTTTATTCTGAAAGCATGTTATCGCAAGGTTGCGTAACCTGACTCCTAACAATTTTGCTAATCATCAACATTGGTGTCAATATCTTTGCTATATTTTTACACCAATCAAGTTAGCACAACGTTTGGACTAATGGTCCATTCGTGTCACTATCACGACACGTAATAAAGACAATTCTTTCAAAAACTTGCATGAACTTTGCATTAAGATTACCATTCGTGAACAAACAAGTTTTTAATTGCAAGTCTGTAGTTGGCATAGAGGAAATTCCAACACGAAGCAATCAAGCAGGACTGGATCATTCAGCAGTCTGGATCAGTCAGAGGCAAATCCCCAAGCATCGGTCGATTATGGGGAAAATCATTTAAGAAGCGGTTGATCATAGGTGAATCACATCAATCAGGGGCAGGCCACCCAGAGTTTCTTTGACTTGAGGACAGATGCCTTCAATGTTCAATCAGGATAAGTTAAGTCGCTTCAACGCTCTTTCAAGAGCAAGCTACTCCAAAGAGTATATTGAAGCCAACCACCAAGAATTGGTTAAACAACGATAAATCTTTTCGTGGTACAAACTCTGGGGCAAGTCATCTCGAGGTCGTCTCATTGGCAAGTTACTCAAGCAAGTTCATCTTCATCAACAATTGTTGAGTTCAAAACGAGTGTTGGGGAATCATACCATCACCTCACCCAAATAACCTTAACCTTCCGAAAAGGCCTTGCTGTCATTGGATCCCTCATCCCACAGCCTAAACCCGTCAAAACCTTGTAACTTTCAAAACCTCCAAAGTCCAGTTCTCGTCTGGCAAGCCTGAATACCAGTCCCATCTGGTCAACCCTTCGCTGAATACCAATTCCTGCTTGGTATGTGTCAGCTTTTAAACCAGCTCTCATCTGGTCACCCTTCCCTTAGCCTACCGTTTAACCAGTTCTCGCCTGGTAAATCTTATTCCAAGGTCCAGCTCCCATCTGGCAAACCACAAAATTAGCTCTCCTTTAACAACTTAACCTTTTCGCCAACCAGTCCCATCTGGTCTACCCTCCGAATACCAGCCCTCATCTGGTACTTCCAACCCAAAGTCCAATCTGCATTGGCAACCACAAAAGCCTAACATGCATTTCCATTACCATTTGCGATCATATGCATCATACGCATTGCATTCGGCTTTATAAGCATTTTGCATCATACGCATATCCAATATCGTATCATGTTTCTCCAGCCCTTGCATCTTCGCGCTCTAGCATTTGCATTTGCATTTCCATTTATGGAACATCATTATCATTAAGCATCCGCGTATGCGAGTTCAGATCCAGGATCAATCTTGAAGATTCCCAAGATCATCATCAGCCCAGTCAGGGGCATTCTCAGCAAGATTGCGGGTGTTCCCCACGAAGTTGTGCAACTTTTGTTGCGCAAACTCAAGAGCTTCAAAGCAACTATCAGCCCAGTCAGGGGCATTTCATTCAAGACCGTGGGCGTTCCCCACAAAGCTGTGCAATATTTGTTGGGCAAATCCAAGAGCTTCAACGCAATCAGCAGCCCAGTCAGGGGCATCATCTGCAAAGGCCGTGGGTCATCCCACGAAATTCAAGAAAATCAAAAGCAAAATCCAGCCCAGTCAAGGGCACCTTTTCAAGACCATGGGTGTATCACATGATGTATTTCAACCTCGTGATTAATCAAGATCTTCAAATCAATTTGGCCCAGACAGGGGCATCTTCGATAAATCATGGGCGTTCCCCAGTGAGTTATCTCCAGCAGACTTCAACGATAAGTGGCAATGTCTTGGGAGAAGCTTATCCATTTTCAGTGATAAGTGGCAATCTCTTCAGAGAAGCTTATCCATCTTCAGCGATAAGTGGCAATCTCTTCGGAGAAGCTTATCCATCTTCAGCGGTAAGTGGCAATCTCTTCAGAGAAGCTTATCCATCTTCAGTGATAAGTGGCAATCTCTTCAGAGAAGCTTATCCATCTTCAGTGATAAGTGGCAATCTCTTCAGAGAAGCTTATCCATCTTCAGCGATAAGTGGCAATCTCTTCAGAGAAGCTTATCCATCTTCAGCGATAAGTGGAAATCTCTTGGGAGAAGCTTATCCATCTTCAGCGATAAGTGGCAATCTCTTCAGAGAAGCTTATCCATCTTCAGTGATAAGTAGCAATCTCTTCAGAGAAGCTTATCCATCTTCAGTGATAAGTAGCAATCTCTTCAGAGAAGCTTATCCATCTTTAGTGATAAGTGGCAATCTCTTCAGAGAAGCTTATCCATCTTCAGCGATAAGTGGCAATCTCTTCAGAGAAGCTTATCCATCTTCAGCGATAAGTGGCAATCTCTTCAGAGAAGCTTATCCATCTTCAGTGATAAGTGGCAATCTCTTCAGAGAAGCTTATCCTTCATCAACGATAAGTGGCAATCTCTTGGGAGAAGCTTATCCATCTTCAACGATAAGTGGCAATCTCTTGGGAGAAGCTTATCCATCTTCAGCGATAAGTGGCGATCTCTTCAGAGAAGCTTATCCGTCATCCGTGATAAGTGGCAATCTCTTCAGAGAAGCTTATCCCCCTATCATCCTTTTGATGTTAGGGTCGATGTTGTCCTATTCCATCATCCTTTTGGTGATGGGTCTGGCATCCTTTCGGTGTCATGATTAGCGTATTTTCCATTATCCTTTTGGTAATGGACTCCTTACATCCTTTTGGTGTTAGGGTTGATTGTGTTTCGCTCTATCATCCTTTTGGTGGTAGTAGCCGTGTGTGTTTTATCCCATCATCCTTTTGGTGATGGCGACCTGTTGCTATTTTTCCACAGTTTGCTTAGAATTATACCTCATCCAGCGTGTTCAATTCCCGAGCATTTCTCCCTTTTTGGACAAATTCAGGGTCTTCTTCGTATCTAATTGTCTTCTACCTCGAAAGAGTAAGCGCCATAGCCGTTCATCTTACTCGATTTAAGCCAATTAGATAGGGGCATCTGTCATACCCCGAATTTGTCCTACCTATTTAGTCATTTGTGCCACATTCATCCACTGACCATAATAAAAAAATTTCAAAAAAAAGATACCACAGGGTTGAGACTATTCGAATCAAATTCCATGTGAGGTCCAAATGCCTTTCTGATATAAGTAAAACTGGTTTGACAGATAAATTTCAAGGGTCAAGGCCATGATACACTTGATAATTGAGATGGGCTCTTAATAAGGATTACTTCGAGGGTGATATCAATTCAAGCACTCAAATTGATTTAGAAAAACTCACAAAAAATTCAAATTGGTTTTTTAGGGTTGGCACACATTGTTCGGTAGTATCACGAAGAGGGGCTAATGTATATACAAGCGTGATGAACCAACTTCATTGTATTCATTATGCTAATCATGTTAAAGTGTTATTTCTAAGTTCAAAGCCATACAGTGAGGACCAATGAGGATGAGTTGTGACAATTAATTGTGAAAATTTAATCTCCAATTATCCAGATGGTCCCAACTTGATGTCAAGCGGCCGTGTTCTAATTCATGTCCCAAATTAAATTCCAGGTGTGGATTGCAATATGTACTAAATAAATATATGGTGCATCATTTTCAAATACTCATGCAAGCCATGATACAGGATGTAAATTGGTCATGTATTAAGTATTTCATCAGGAAAATACATGGTACATCATGGGCATCCACAAAGAGATGAAACACAAACACTAGGAAAGGGCTTTGACGGGAAAGCTACAAGTCATAGGTCCAAAGAAATTCATGAGATATATACCATTAAGGGGGCCACAACCATTGATCTTGAATTCCCAAAATATAACAAAAGTACAAGGTTACAAGACTTCATGATTTTTGAGCCTATTCTATCTTGGCCTGCGCCCCAATGCCGCAGGCGGTGTGCACGTGATACTCGTCAAAACTCAAGCCAAACAAGAATTCAAGACATGGCCGAACTTTTTTTCTTTCGTGACTGTCACAGAAGGCTTCAAGCACTCTTCCATTCATACCAAAGTGTGTGGTCCTGTAAGATAAGAGAAAAGCTCATGTTACTGCAGATTCTAAAGTAAACACAGCATACACCGCAAATTGCGAGCAAAGTTGGCGTCATGTAAAATATGTGGAATAATTGAAAAAAGGGACATACAACAGCTATGTAGCACCTTACCATCGCGATAACCATACTCGTTTTGTTTACAAGCCTGAACCCGTACCGTTCCATAAAACGTTTCCGCGAGTCATACCATAATTCACGGACAAAGCCTGCACACAGAGAAAATCAACAAAGATCACGAGGTTGAGCCCTCCAAGTATATGCTAAAAGAACTTCTTCCGCATTTAATACGATTGGATGAGGAACAAATGACTGAGAAGGAGATAGAAGCGAAAAGACAAGGGCTCCCACTATCGGAGCTAAAAATAAAAGTAGCAGATTACTCTAAAGATGAGCGCGTGTACTGTGATAACTGCAAAACGTCAATATTTGACTACCACAGAAGCTGTACAAAATGCTCATTTGACATCTGTCTTCTCTGTTGCTGCGAGCTTCGTGGTGGCAAGCTTCTAGGTGGTGATGATCCAATTGAGTTTGAGTTTATCTTCCGAGGGCGTGATTATCTGCATGGTGGAGATGAAGAGAGACAAGACAGAAAAAAAGAAACCTTGTTCTGCAACCCAGCCCGAGATTCGTGAATGGTCAAAATCCAGGTGGCATGCAGATACTGATGGTAACATTCCTTGTCCAAAAACCAATAATGATTGTGACCATGGTTTCCTTGAACTGAGAAGCATACTTCAACCAAATTGCATATCTGAGTTAGTATGTAAAGCAAAAGAACTTGTAGAGGAAGCAACGAAACTTCAAGATGCAGAGGAGACTCTTGATAATTGGTGTTCTTGTTTAAAGTCTAGGGATTCAGATGATATCCACACTAACACAAGGAAGGAAGCTTTTCGTGAAGAATCCAGCGATAACTTTTTATACTGTCCTAGGGCTGTAGATCTACATCATGAGGATTTAAGACATTTTCAATTGCACTGGAGCAAAGGGGAACCTGTAATTGTCAGCAATGTACTTGAATGTACATCTGGTTTAAGCTGGGAACCACTTGTCATGTGGCGTGCATTCCGTCAGATAAGCAACACCAAGCATAAAACACTTTTGGATGTGACGGCAATTGATTGTTTAGATTGGTGTGAGGGAGAGATTAATGTGCACAAATTCTTTACTGGGTACACAGAGGGTCGTGAGGATTGGAGTAATTGGCCTCAGGTTTTGAAATTGAAAGATTGGCCTCCTTCTAATTTATTCGAGGAAAGCTTGCCTCGTCATTGTGCCGAGTTCATATATTCTTTGCCTTATAAAGAATACACAGATCCTTTCAAGGGCGCCCTTAACCTTGCTGTGAAGTTGCCTGAAGGTGTTCTAAAGCCAGACATGGGCCCACAAACATACATTGCTTATGGATTTGCTCAAGAACTTGGGCGGGGTGATTCTGTGACTAAGCTCCATTGTGATATGTCTGATGCAGTAAATGTGTTGACTCATATTGCTAAAGTTGAATTGAAACCTGAGAGTATTAATGCCATCAAGAAACAGTAACAAAAACACCTGCAAAACAAGACTTTCAGTTAGCAAATTGAAAACAAATTTCAGACCAAAACCGCAGACCCCCGCACTTTACAAAATCCATAACAGACAAAAGAAAAATGTTACACAAACCGCAACTTGTAGAAGGCAATTCAAAGCATTGAGATTAAGTCTAGACATACGACAATACCTTTGCCAAATCGCCAGCACAGTTTGTCCTGCAATAGCAAAAAAGCTCAACAGCAATTCATACCAGTTGCCTTTGCCTTCTGTACACCACACAACCCAGAAGAGATACCGTGGGCCGGGACCGATAAGGGCGCCATTATTGAGTTTACGAGATTGTCGCTCGCTGGAAGCCTTATGCCAAGTCCATTGTTCCAACTTCCATTAAGGATGATCCCATGTGATGTTGACATGAGTGAATACAAGCCTCAAGTTAATATCGTGTTGTTTTAACCTTCTGGCTAGGTGAATTCACATGCTTCATAACGATGCTCGGCATGCTGGCTTGGAATTTAATAATGTCTTTGCTTACTTGACCTTTGAACCTGTGAGCAAATATGACAGGAAAATCAAAGTTTTGTTTCTAACAGGGGTTTAAAATAAAACCAACACATGACCTTATTTCAAAATAACAGACAGTAAAAAATAAAATGACTAGCAGTAAAAATCAGGGATTATGTGGTGTTTTGGTAAATTTTCTTTATCTCACTACAGACAAGAGAGGAGATTGAGTAAATTGTACTACTTTACCTCAATCCTCTGCATACTCTTTCCATATATAATTGTGTGAGAAGTGACAGCAGAGGGGAGGAGGAGCCTCCAAACCCTAGTCACAAAACCCAGCAGCCTCCAAATGAAACCCTAACCTAGCCGCTCTAAGTCTCTCTTCAACCTTCCTTCATCAGCTCAACTTCAAGCATTCACAAAGCACCACTCCTCATCAAACAAACCTTCTCATATTGTTCATAAATCTGCAGCAAACACGATAAGCTTTCCGTTCTTTTTCATCACTTATTCCTCTCTGCTAACATCTGTTTTCACTTCATCTATCACCTTCATATTTTGCGAAAACTATACGCTCTTCATCAGGACACCATCTCCTTCATTTAACTCTCCATAAACACCAGACAAACCTCACAGCTAGCCACTAGAACGTATGAAATACCACAGAAAAAGTCTCTTTGAGTGGAAGAGTGAAAACATTCAAAAGGGTCCTCCAAAACTTCTTCAACAGGGCCGAACATCCAAAATCCTCCTCTCAACACTAACAACACCCTTCTGAAACTATCCACAAGAATCCTTTGCTCAACAACCCAAACTTCAAATCAAAAAATAAACGACAACAACAGAACCTCAACTTCTTTTCTTCGCCACAGCCGCATTCATAACCTATAATCGGACTTTCTTCGACATCCTTCTTCTCCCATTTTCTAACCTTCACGAACCCATTTCCTTCTATCACCCTAAATGTGAGCAGAATCTGAGATGAACATAAGCAAACCCGGATTCAAAGACACATCAAGAGAAATTGAAGCCAAATCTCTGGTTTGAACTGAATCGAGGTGAAGCCGAGAAAGAGAAAACTCACGTGAAAAGGGATCATTCCATGGATTAGCGATCTTCCAGTTGGGTTGGCCGTCTACGAGTGAGGGGAGACGAGTCGAGTGATATCGACGGAAGTCGCGGCGTGTTGTTTGATTCAGAAGATAATTTATTTGTGGTTGGTGTTTCTCAAGTTCATTTCTTCTAATTTGTTTTTGAGTTATCAGTGTTTTTGCGTGTTAGAATACTGATGATTGTGTTGGAGGTCTTTTTGGGCTGATAGCCCATTTTGAAATGCGGACACACGCTCCGTTTCATTTTATATACACCCCACTGTCTTTTTTCTTAAAAATGTGAACTATTTTTTTGTAAATATTATCATTATTCATTATTATATATTGTTATTTTTTATTTCAATTTTTTTAAAAAAAAACAGTGTTATTATGTATATATATGTAAATTATTTTAAGTAATTATATTTTGTATATATATTACATACTGTTATTATAAGATTATGATATATTTTAGTTTTTATATATTTTCTTTCTAACTCTTTTTCTTTAAAGTTTATATATGCATATATTATCTTTACATATTAATTTCATCTGATTTTTAGAAGTTTATAGTATTTTCATTTTCTTTCTAGAAGGTAAATCTTATCTCTCTTTTGTTATTGGTTATTTTTACCGCTTTTTGGTCGATGACGAGACCTCCGTAATTCATTACCAGTCAAATTATTGACAAGTAATGTTGGATCTGAGACCACCCCTTTTCTCTCTTCATTACTTGTCCCGACTCGATTCAAAAACTTTGTCAAACAATTTTCAAAATCAAATTATCTTTGTATCGAATTAAAAAGAGGGGATTAAGTGTAGACTTTCTTCCTCTCCGAGTGTTGGGATGCCCACTGTAGTGAGGGTGGTTCCGACACTCGTCTTTCAATACGAAGACGCTTCCCGTCCATTTTCAAATCTCATCTCCTTAAAATCATTTCTTTGTGTTGAGCTAAAAAGAGGATTGGGTGTAGACCTCTTCTTCTTCGAGCGTAGGGATGCCCACTGTAGTGAGGGTGGTCTCGATGCTCGTCTGTCAATACAAGGACGCTTCCAACATTTCCTCATAAAACCTCGGTCTCGTACCGAGTTTACTTTCAGTAATAAATTGATTTCTCTTTGTATCGAATTAAAAAGAGAAGATTGGGTGTAGACCTCTTCTTCTTCGAGTGTTGGGATGCCCACTGTAGTGAGGGTGGTCTCGATACTCGTCTTTCGATACGAAAACACGACTTTATCCACCATCTCGCTTTCACAACTTCATCCCGCAACCCTTGTCACCTAAAACCTCGGTCCTGTACCGAGTGCATTTTCAAATATTTTTATAACAAAAGCTTGAATGGTCGTGGAGTGGTTAGGCGTAGGCCTTCTCCTATCCCGAGTGCTGACGTTTACCGTAGGGTTCTCTGTCGCAAAGCACTTACCATTCAAAACCAAAAACATCTTTAATAAGAGAACGAAGTTCTCTTTGCATTGAATTAAAGAGAGAGGATTGGGTGTAGACCTCTTCTTCTCCGAGCATAGGGATGCCCACTGTAGTGAGAGTGGTTTCGACGCTCGTCTTTCAATACAAAGACGCCTCGTTCACCACACCCTTTTATAACAAAAAACTTTGAGATAGCGAATTGGGTATTATCCGTAGGGGTTACTATCCGAGGACCTGTCTCGCCCCCTAAAAAACAATCTAATCAATCAAACGTGACTCCTTGCCTCGCGTGGCGAAAACTAATTAATCTTTCAAAAAGGATATGTTACGTTCGTTCTACCGCAAACAGGTAACGCCTAAGTCTCCAACGAGCGAGCAGCAAAACACCTAAACTGCTAGAACGCGTACAATAACATCATCCACAAAACACACCGGTTATCCGCACCGTAGGCCGAACTACGGCTGCTCTGATTTCTCATACCAGATGAGAATACGTAGGCACAAGACGGCGATGTCTTGGCGAGCACATTCCCCCTATCACCCGTAGTTTCCCGAACTACGTCGACTCTGACTTTCTCACGTCTATTGAGAATACGTAGGCCTAGGACCGCGAGGTCCTACCGAGTCCTTTCTTTCTATCTTCTTCTTGGTTGCCTCCTTTCTTGGTTTCTAAACCCTCTTTCTTTACCCGTTGGAACACTTCTTATAGCATAATGTTTAAGCAAATATAATCACACGTCGACAAACAAAAGGTTCCCATCGAGTACGATGGATGCGAGGGGTGCTAATACCTTCCCCTCGCATAACCGGCTTCCGGACCCGTTCTTGGTTGCGAGACCATCTTATCCATTTCTTTCTTAAGGTTTTCTCGATATCTTCCTTTCCCCTCATGGGATAAATAAAGTTCGGTGGCGACTCTTCTGTCTATCTTTTTCGCCTCCTCGTCGTTGCGCGATGCATTTTTCGAGTAGCGACAACCGTTAACCCCACTGCAACCGTCGCTGCCGTAACTCCAAATTGCGAGTTATGCAGAAGCACCACTCATAATGCACCCGAATGCCCATTGCTAGCTGGAATCCCACCAGACCAAGTAAATTATGCTCAAGGAAATCCCTACGCAAATACTTACAACCCAGGTTGGCGAAATCATCCAAACTTTTCTTACAAAAGCGATAATGCATTGCAAATGCCTACTGCTCCGCCAGGATATCAGAAACCAGCTGCTGCTCAGACTGCACCTAGGAAATCGAACCTCGAGTTAATGATGGAAAAATTCATAGCTACTCAAGCTCAAACAAACAAAGAATTCCTGAATCAAAACATACACACTAGCGAGCAAATTAAAAAGTTGACCGGAAAAGTAGACGCTTTAGCCACCCACAACAAAATGTTAGAAACACAGATATCACAAGTGGCTCAACAACAAGCCTCTGCTGCCGCACCCGCTGGCACATTTCCTGGACAACCCGAACAAAATCCAAAAGGCCAAGCAAATGCTGTAATACTAAGAAGTGGAAAAGAATTGGACGAACCGATCGATCCAAGGACCGAAAACTCAGCCATGCAACAAAAACCAACTGAACAAGCAGAAAAGGAATCCGAGTTAGAGAAGAAGGAAGACAACGAGAAGGAGGATACCGCAAGTGAAAAAACCCAAGCACCTCCAGGACAGTTTAAGAAATTTGTAAAGCTCCTTAAACAGTTGAATATCACTATTCCTTTTACAGAAGCGATAACTCAAATGCCGTCATACGCTAAATTTCTCAAAGAAATCCTGTCCAATAAGAGAAAGATCGAGGATAGCGAGACAGTTACACTTACTGCAGAGTGTAGCGCTATAATTCAAAACCACATGCCTCCTAAATTAAAAGACCCAGGTAGTTTCTCCATACCCTGCGTCATAGGAAAGTTCGTAATAGACAAAGCTCTATGCGATTTAGGAGCTAGTATCAGTGTTATGCCTTTATCTATATGCAAAAAGCTGAATATGGGAGACCTAAGACCAACCAAAATGTCCGTACAATTAGCTGACCGATCAGTAAAATACCCCGTCGAAATACTGGAAAACGTTCCAGTACGCATAGGATAATTCTACATCCCAACCGACTTCATAATCATGGACATCAAAGAGGACTCTGTTACCCCAATTATCCTAGGAAGACCGTTCCTAGCTACAGTCGGAGCTATTATAGACGTGAAGAAAGGAAGGCTAACATTCGAAGTAGGAGAAGAAAAGATAGAGTTCATTCTCACCAAGTTCTTACAAGCACCAGCCATAGACGATACCTGCTATTTAGTAGATAAAATTGACGAATGCATAAGAGAACTTGAAAATGAAGAGACCACGTATTCAGAAATAATAAAGATTCAAATACCCGATATTTCTGAAGACGACGATTGGCGTAAATCGTATAAAGACGACAGCCTAAGCGAAAGCTTAGCACTGACCCCAAACCATATGCCAGGTCCGAAGAACCCATCTTTAGAACTTTAAACACTGCCCAAAAACCTTAGATATGAATTCCTAGATGATGAACTAAAAAGACCAGTGATAGTCAACGCCGACTTAGGACAACCAGAAACTGAAAAGCTATTAGAAGTCCTAAAGAAGTACCCCACCGCATTAGGCTATAACATAAGCGATCTAAAAGGTATAAGCCCTTCAATCTGTATGCATCGAATTACAATAGAGGAAGACTCTAAAACCTCTAGAGAGCATCAGAGAAGACTGAACCCCATCCTAAGCACTGTAGTCAGAGATGAAGTAAAGAAATTGCTAGATGCAGGAATCATCTATCCTATCTCCGATAGTGAATGGGTTAGCCCAGTTCATGTCGTACCGAAGAAATGAGGAGTAACAGTAGTTAAAAACGAAAAAGGCGAATCAATAACAAAAAGAGTCGTGACTGGAAGCAGGATGTGCATTGATTATAGAAAGCTTAACAAGGCCACACGTAAAGATCACTTCCCGTTACCCTTCATAGACCAAATGTTGGAAAGATTAGCCAAACATTCATATTTCTGCTATCTAGATGGTTATTCAGGATTTTTCCAAATTCCCATTCATCCCGATGACCAAGAAAAGACTACATTCACATGTCCTTATGGTACTTTTGCTTACCGCCGAATGCCGTTCGGACTCTGTAATGCTCCAGCAACCTTCCAAAGATGCATGATGGCAATCTTCGCAGATTTCATAGACGACATAATGGAAGTATTTATGGACGATTTCTCGGTATGTGGACAAAGTTTCGAAGGATGCCTACAAAACTTAGAAATGGTATTAGAACGTTGTGTAAAAGTGAACCTCGTCCTAAATTGGAAAAAATGCCATTTTATGGTCCGACAAGGAATAGTTCTAGGACATGTCATATCAAATAAAGGAATTGAAGTCGACAAAGCTAAAATAGAGATTATAAAAGATCTCCGACCTCCAAAATCCGTACGAGAAATACGGAGTTTTCTAGGACATGCCGGTTTCTACCGAAGATTTATAAAAGATTTTTCAAAAATCACAAAACCTTTGACCAGCCTGTTGATGAAAGATGCTGAATTCGTCTTCGACGACGACTGTCTAAAAGCATTCGAAACATTAAAATCAGCCCTTATCACTGCACCGATTATGCAACCACCCGATTGGCGACTACCGTTCGAAATCATGTGCGATGCGAGTGATTATGCCGTAAGCGCAGTTCTAGGACAAAGGAAGGACAAGAAACTCCATGCCATCTACTATGCCAGTAGAACCTTAGATCCTGCCCAAATGAACTACGCCACAACAGAAAAGGAACTTCTAGCAGTTATATTTGCGCTTGACAAATTCCGTTCTTACTTAGTAGGAGCAAAAATTATCATATACACAGACCACGCTGGCATAAGGTACCTAATAAGCAAAAAGGATGCCAAACCAAGATTATTGAGATGGATCCTATTATTACAAGAGTTTGACTTAGAAATCAAAGATAAGAAAGGAACCGAGAACGTTGTTGCAGATCACTTATCCCGAATAGAAGGCATCAAACATGAACCAGTACCGATAAATGACGATTTCCCGTACGAACGTCTGATAGCCAAATTAGAAAGTGACATGCCTAACTCAATCTCGGAAGATCCAGAATTCGAAAAAGCCGTAGAAGCCGTCTATGCCCAAGTCATATTACCTTGGTATGCTGACATCGTTAATTACCTCGCTGCAGGCGTGCTTCCACCGGACCTCACTTATCAGCAAAAGAAGAGATTCTTCCACGATCTGAAACACTATTATTGGGACGAACCTCTACTCTTCAAGAGAGGGGCCGACAACATATACCGTCGCTGTGTCCCAGAGGAAGAAATAGAAAATATCATTTCCCAATGCCATTCAGCACCATATGGTGGTCATGCTAGTACATCCAAGACGTGCGCTAAGATTCTCCAAGCTGGCTTATTCTGGCATAACCTCTGGAAAGACGTTCACATCGCTGTGCAAAAATGCGATAGATGCCAACGAACTGGCAACATCTCATGACGCGATGAAATGCCTCAGAAAGGAATCTTAGAGGTAGAAATCTTTGACGTATGGGGAATAGATTTCATGGGACCATTCCCACCTTCTTTTGGTAATAACTACATACTCGTCGCTGTAGACTATGTGTCTAAATGGATAGAAGCCATTGCTGCTCCAACAAATGACGCACGAGTAGTAATCAAACTCTTCAAAAACACAATCTTTCCTAGATTCGGTGTACCCAGACTCGTCATTAGTGACGACGGATCTCACTTCATATCACGAATATTCGATAAACTTCTTTCTAAATATGGAGTCCGACACCGAGTAGCTACACCCTATCATCCGCAAACTAGCGGACAAGTAGAGGTCTCGAACAGGGAAATAAAACAGATATTGGAAAAGACTGTCGCTACCTCAAGGAAAGATTGGTCATCAAAGCTACATGAAGCTTTATGGGCTTATAGGACCGCCTTTAAGACACCAATAGGTACTACACCCTACAAATTAGTTTACGGTAAATCCTGTCATCTCCCTGTAGAATTAGAGCATAAGGCCTTCTGGGCCATTAAGACACTCAATTTCAACTACACTGAGGCAGGAGAGAAACGAATCTTGAACTTACACGAATTAGAAGAACTTCAATTAGACGCTTACGAAAATGCCCGTATCTACAAAGAACGAACTAAAAAGTGGCATGATAAACGTTCAATCAAGAAAAAATTCAGTGTGGGAGACATCGTATTGCTATTTAATTCAAGATTAAAACTCTTCCCAGGTAAACTAAAATCTAGGTGGTCTGGACCTTATGAAGTGACTAGAGTACTTCAGAGTGGAGCTGTTGAAATTACCGATAAGACGAATGCACCGTTTATCGTAAACGGGCAACGTCTAAAACATTATAATAAGAACGAAAACAGCCCTCAAGTCTGCAGTATAGCATTGCTTGAGCCTCCAACTCAAACACCCGAATAGCTTGTCACCAAGCTATCGTCAGGCTTTAGACGTTAAAAACAACGCTTACTGGGAGGCAACTCAATTTTCCCGCATTTTTCCTCGTTACTGTATTTAATTCTCATTTTTATTTTTATTCTACTTTGAAACTTTAACAAAAACTCTAAAATAGAAATTTCTAATATTTTTCCTTTCTTTTATTTTCATATTTTTATTTTATTTTTCTCTTTTATCTTTTGTTTTTACCGCTTTTTGTTTTTAAAAATCCTGACTTCAAACTTCTGTTTTAAACTTTTCAGGATTTTAAAAGTCTTCAAACCTTCCTCCTGTTTTTCTCCGAACTACCTGAGAGTATGGCCGCGTATGACTTCACAAAGGTTCATTTTCGAGGACTAGCTCAAAAGGCAAGATTTGAGGCATTAACTGAAAGAGAACTAGCCTTAACGCTGTATTATGATAAGTATACCATGGAGCAACTAGGAATCACGAATAGCATCCAATACCTGTTTAATCAACTGGGTTGGGAGAACACTGCTTTGGAAACCCGTTTTGCTACCTATAAGGACCTCACCTACGAATTCCTTAGTTCCTTCAGGTACCTACCCAACTATGGTTTTGGATCCAACACAGAGCTGATCACCTTCAGGATGTTTGGAATGGACCAAACCCATAGCCGGATGTCATTAGCTAACCTCCTAGGATTTCCTAGCGGACCGCATGTGTTCATCAGTGCAGAAGATGACGATATTGATTTTGAACTCGACCAATTCTGGGGTAGAATCATAGGCGACTATCACCCTGAACCAGACAGAATGTATAATGATGAGATTCATAACCCAGCTTTCAGATACTTCCATAAGATACTAGCTCACACCCTTTTCGAGAAAGAAGAAAATATTACTACAGTATCTAAAGAAGAGTTATTTATCATGTTCTGTGCTTCTCAGGGACGTACAGTGAATGCAGTACCTTTCATGATGAGATCTTTCCGACGCCTCACTCAGGACCCACAATCACCTATTCTTATAGGAGGCCTCGTGACAATGATTGCCCACGAGCTTGGCCTTAGATTCCACTTAAATGCAAGCACTAGTTTTGGCACCATCCGACCCATGAATATCCAGTTTTGCTTTAACAGGCGCATTTTAGGAACTATGGGACCTGGACCTTACGAGTACCTCATCAATGAAAAACCTGTCCAGCTATTCACATTTCCTAATCATCAGATGACAAGTATCCACAACAAGGACAACTGGCTTTATGAATTGGATGAGCCTATGAGACCTCCTTCACCTCAATCAACACCACAGAACTATATGTACGACAGTGACCACATCTCTGAGGCACACGACTATATGTACTATGAGGATGCTGTATCAGAAGCTGAAGTGGACCCTACGACTCCTCCGCATTACAACACCTATCCTGAGCCCATCCCTGAGGAGACCACTGACAAAATGGATACTGTTCTGCTCCGGTCTGACAACGTTGATGCAGCTCTGACTACTGTAAAAGACGACATCACAGGCATACACAGCGAACTCGTAGTCTTCATGGACTTAGTCTGTGACCAGCTCGACTACTACGCACGGAAGTTCGATGAGTTGAAGGCACGAAAAGACTAGATATTAGCATTACATTTAGTTTAGTTTAGTTTTTTTTTACTTTCCGTTCGTTTTCAATTATTTGGATTTTTGCATTGTTAATTTCTTTATGTATTACATTACAATCATTCTAATTACTTGTTATATCAATTATAGTCTTTATTCATTTATTCTGTTTTTACGTTATTTCTTTGTTTATTGGCCGCTATAATACATTGCCATATCATTTATAGGCCTAAAAATCATTGCAAGAACACCCTCAAAGCAAAATTCTGCTTTCTGCAGATTTTGCTGGTGTGACGACCGTCACAGAGGCGTGACGAGCGTCACGCGGGTGACGACCGTCACAGATACGTGACGACCGTCACGAGCCCAAAACTGTTATCTGATATAACAGGGGTTGCGTTTTCTCTCCCACTCATCTCCTTTCAACTTCCAATCATCAGAAACTCCCACCCCACTCCAAATTTTCGTTTTCCCCACCTTGCACCATATATTCCAACTCCCATCTCAACTTCCTACTACACTTCTGTCACATTTTTCTCACTCACAGAACCACCTCAATCCACATTTCCTCCGTACCCTCCAACAATGGCGAGAAACCACGAAACCCCAGACCTCAGCAACATTGTGTTCAACGATGGTGACTCAGGCGAAAGACAGCAAGCCAACTACATCGCATTCCATCAAAGGTCGCTCCAGCCGACCCATTATCCACATATCCCATCGCTCACGGAGCTCAGACTCCTTGAAGGCGTCACTTGGCTGCTTCAAAGAGCCGGCATCTGGAACCTCTGCACCAATTCGCTGCCGACATACGAACAACTCACCCCTGAGTTCCTAAGTTCGTTCACCTACGTCACTTCCAGCGGCGACCTCAGCCAACACTCCGGTGCCGCATGCTTCCGGATGTTCGGCACAAACTATCAAGTGAACCAGAACCAGATTGCCGCCATCTTACAATTCCCAAGAGGCGACAATGCTCACCGCCGCCTCACCGATCAGTTCCAGCACGAAGCCTTCACGCTCTGGTACCAGTTAAACGGCATCAATGCCGATGGTTGGGATTCTCTGCACGCAACGCATATCCACAACCCGACCATCCGGTATTTACACCGAGCATTGAGCAACACCATCTTCGCCCGGGATAACAACAATAAAGTGAACTCGAAAGAGCTCTTCTTTCTCCGCTGTATCTTCAACAACGAGCCCATCAACGCCGCTCCATTCCTCCTGGCCCACATTCAGGCCAACTGTAACCGTGGCTCTAAGCCATTCTACTTTGGCGGGATTGTCACTGCCATTGCACTTGGGCTGAACCTCGGTGACCGCCTCCAGCATCTCAACGCCATTCCCTTAGTGTTCCTCGACACTGACCACTGCAGAGCCTCTCACCTCATCCGTTCCAGAGCCGACGGCAAGTACCACCCGGTAGTGCGTGGCAAAACTGTCCGAAGCATCATCCTTCCATCATGCACCCGGATGCACCCAGAGGATCGTACCAACTAGCTATTTGACCTCACTGCCCCTCCTGCTGCCGCTGTTCCAACTCAGGACCACACCCAAGGTTCTGATGATGAAATCCAAGCTGAGTTGGACATACCAGAGCAACCGGAGGCATCGCAACCACTTCCTTCCAAAGGTACATCCTACCGCCGCCGCCGCCATCGTCCAGAGCCCGACTACTCCGAAGCAGACCTCCGCCGCTCTCTCGACCAAAAGGCCCAGATACTCGCTATGATGCAGCAGCAGAATCAGCGAGCAGAGCAGTTCGAAGCTTGGCATCGGACCCAAATGCAACAACTTCAAACCGGCCAAGAAACCATTACTGAGAACCTGGCGAACCTGACCTTGCAGTTCGCAGGACTCCGCGACTATGTCTATCATACCGAAGCAATGCGTTTTGAGGACCGAGTTGACCAAGTCAGAGCCAGAGGACGCGAGCGAGGACGTGACCGAGGCAGAGGCCGTGATTAGTTCCATTTTCCTTATTTGTTTACTATATTTTCAGTTTCTTTGTACTTTCATTTCCGTTGTATCTCCCTCTCGCATTTTTTTTCAAATCAGTGGGGACACTGATTGAGATAGTGTGGGAGCGGAGCGTTTATTTCCCATTCCATTGTACTTTTATTTTCGTAATTTCAATTCAAACATTTTCACGTTTAGAAAATAAAAGCTCTATTATATATCTTTTTCCCGTTACGCAAACATCCCCACTTTATTCGACGTAAACAAAAAATTTCCGTTTGTTCCTCAAAAGCAAAAGCATCACGAGAATGCGCCCAAGTTCAAACCAAGTTTTGAAACTCCGAGGAGACGACAATTCTAACAGAACCAGTACCGTCCTGACACCTTAGATCTCCGGTTTATGCGAGTCGGTTTCACTACCTACGTGTACCAAAGTTTCAAGTGTCTACGCAAACTCAGCCTCAAGTAGTTTATACTAGCAGTCAGCACCATCCTAAAACACTTCTAAGCGAGCGACCGATGCAAATAAGTGTATGATCTCCAAAAAAATGAAAAATCATGAAAAGAAAGCCATATAGCCAAAAATATAAAGACACGTTTCCTTCTAAGTTAGGTGCTCCTCACCCGAGCATTTAGCCCAACGACACGAAAACTCATTGAAAAATCAATGATATAAGCTTATGATCAATGAAAAAGATCAAAACAGAAATGAGATCATATTCACTAACAGGTCGACTTGCCATGAAAGTGTATGGACAACGGGCTTAATGTGATTGCGCTAGAACAAACAGAGTGGACTTGCTGTGAGAACCTTGACACCAAGCTACAGTAGCATGACTGGGACCGATTTGCATAAGAAGGAGACCTCCGAAGACTTATAGTCCAGTGTCGTCACCGTACTCGTTCTGTTCTTACTAAGAATCCCGGTTTTTCCCAACTCTGCGAACGAAGAAGCTGCCTCGTGCTTGCCGATTTTTTTCCTGTTTTACTTGAGGACAAGCAAAGATTCAAGCTTAGGGGATTTTGATAACACGAAATCGTATATATATATATATATATATATATATATATATATATATATATATATATATATATATATATATATATATATATATATATATATATATATTGATGCATAATTCAACTGATGTTTAACTGTTTTCGATCCGATTTCGGGTTATTTTCGTGTTATTTGTCTGATGTTTTGCAGGTATTTGACAATCACGTCTAAACAAAGCAATATGAAGAAAAGAAGCAATCACAGACGAAATATGGACGAAAACCGGATGAAAACAACATGAAAAACGCATAATGCATATTTTGCTGCTGTGACGACCGTCACAGCTCCATGACGACCGTCACACACCGTGACGACCGTCATGCAGGCAAAAACGCCCCACTTCAAATGCACGTGAAAGAAGCAGTTCCAAGTCCCAAATAGTGGACCACTACTCCCTGATAATTCTGCCTCAAAGTACACCTCCTTCAAGTTATAACCGTTAGAATTCCATTTCTATAAAAGGGGAAGGAGGGGAACTGAGAAAGGGAGCCGCATTCAGACAACGAAGTGCTGCCAATTTATCTTCAGAGCAACCTTTCTAGTTTTTCTATTCTTATTTGTTTCTCTTTTCTTTTTCTGCATTCCTTTCATTTCTTTTGTAATTCTTATTTCCGTTGTACGATCAATTGGCACAAAGACCAGAATCCTACCAACATTTGTGGAGGATCTGCCCAAAGGTCAATTGGAATATTTACAGGTTTCTCATTTTAATCGTAATTCCAGTTTTCATTATGATGCATGCTATTATTTATTGTTTTCATTTATGTTTTACCTTTCCCAAATCCATGTCTGGCTAAATTAAAGTAATCGATATGTAATAATAATTCGGAAGGGATTTGATAATAACCGGTTGAAAACTTTCTTTTTCAAAAGTTGTTTATGGTCTGAGTGTTTAAATTAATTTACTGAATAAACTTCTTCGCGAAAGCGAGAACTTATTTAAAAGTAGTTTTGCCACGAAAGTGGGAAATTAATTAAGGTACGAAACAACAAGCGAAAGCTGCGGCAAGACCAGATAGTAAACACTAGTCATTCATTTTAATAACAGCGAAAACACTTTAAAATGAATTAGAACTTAGAGATTTCCAAAAAATAATTTAAACCCCGAATGGGACACGAAAGCGTACGTTTGACCCTTAGAATTATGATTAGCGTCAATAACCATCGTGAGGCGAGAGTCTTCAGATCACCATTTTCTGCTTAAATAAACTCTGAAAAATATTTCGTATACTGGTAACTTGTCAAATTCCCGAAGAACATAATTACTGCATATCGATTTACTTAATTATAATTTAATTAACATTCTTAGTTCCCTTTAGTGACAATCTTATTCCCTTAAGCATTATCTACCTAGCTAAACATAGTAACTCCCGAGAATACTAGTTTGATTACGAGTCCCTGTGGGATCGATATCTATTATTACTACGCGATAGACTGTGCACTTGCAGTTAGGTTGTATTAGACATAGAAAGTCGCGATCAGCTACGGTTGCACAATCCACAGCAGAAGCAGAGTACGTGGCAGCTGCTGAAGCAACGAGTCAAGCTATATGGCTTCGTAGGATACTTGAAGACATGAGAGAAAAACAGGATCAGCCAACTAAAATCAATTGCGACAATAAATCAGCAATTGTAATGGCAAATAATCCAGTGCATCACAGTAGAACAAAACATATAGCAATCAAGTATCACTTTATAAGAGAAATTGAAGCAACTAAAGAGATCAAACTCGACTACTGCAGAACAGAAGATCAAATTGCAGACATATTCACGAAGGCGTTGCCGAGACCAAGATTTGAAGAGCTACGAGCTATGCTTGGAGTCAAAGAAATTTGTATCAAGGAGGAGTGTTAAATTTGCTACAAATTTCTAGAGAGTTCTTAAATATAATATGTAAGAAAATATAGAACATCCTAGAAACTATAAGGTGTATGAATATGGTAGAATAATCTAGATATATAAGTATATGGCAAAGATAGAAAAATCTAGATTTATCATGATAATAACCTATCATGAGAACTCTAGAATATTCACCACCATTGAAAGGTTGGTGACTTGAGCCTATAAATAGACATTTCCTACATTGTAAACCATCATCCAAGAAATTAATCACAAAACCTTCTTTCTAAACTACTCTCTAAAACTATCTTCTACCAACTATCATCTAAACAATTTCAAACACTCTTTATGCCACTGGCCTTCATATTAATGGGACTATAGATATCTGAGTGCACCAGATGCATCTTGCATGTTTCTCTAAGAACTATTGTTGGGACTCACTTTTCTATGTTTCTCTTCCTTCATTCAATCACTCCAATTGACATCAAGCTCCTTCAAATTGGGAAGACTTTTAACCATTTCTTTTTGTTTCAATATGCTATAACCTTTGAAACTCAAGAGGCCATATTAATAGTGTCAAATGTGAGCATTATTATCCTTTGAGGTCTAAAAACAACAAGAAATATACACTGGAGCAAAGATCACAAACATGCAATTAGACGACATTTGAGTTTACATTATCCAAGATTTTTCTTAATGAAGCACCTTACATGAATCATTCTTGAAGATGATTGTGATACCTTTCTATTACAATCCACCTATGCTCATCAAATCGTTCTTTAGGCTAGGTAGAAAGTACACATCAATAAAGACTTTAGTAATTCCTTCTACCCAAAGTTTACGTTGTCTCTCCTATATTAAAATCATTCTGGACTTGATCTTCATCTCTAAGGGTACACACATTTTCTCATAAACAAAAACACTACTTTATATTTCATCCACTAATATAATAGTTACATTGGTTGGAGGATTTTTTTGTCCTTTATGCTAGGTGGCACCGGTCATGCTTGCATATCTTGGTTACTTGTGAGGTGGAAATTTATATTTTGTATAAGATTTTTAGATAGCTAGCTGGGTGGGTTATGTTTTTAATTAGGGATGTCGTGACTTTTTTGATGTTTTTACCTACTAGTAGTCTTCCTAGGATTAGAGGGGGTATGTTTTTATTTGGTACGCTGTGATTAGGTAGATTTGGGAATTTTGAAATGGTAAAGGCAAATTGGTGAATTTGAAGGTTGTGGAAGACGTAGAATTCTTTTGCCTTGAAAATATTTTCGTGATAGGTATGTGGGTAGCTCATATTCTTTCTCGATTTGACTTAGAATACTATCTTGTATCTGAGCCAATAGCGACTTGAGAGTCGGTGTCCTCCCACTTGGGTGTCTTTAATTTTTGTTTGGGATCTCTAGCTTTCTTTTTATGGTTGTTTTTGTTTTGGTTGTTGATTGTTGGCTGTTGTGGGACTTTCTTGGCTGTTGTTGTTTTTCTTAGGAAGGTTATCCTTTTTTTGTTTTTGGTACTCCTTGTTCTTGCCGTCAGTATTTCATTATACTTTTTAGGTTTTTCGTACATATATTTATATTTCCTTTTCAAAGTAATGAAGTAGTTACGTTGATTCCTTACAGAGCACATAACATAGTCGAATCTTAAACTCAAAGATTTTAGAATCTTTTCAACAACGGTAACCTAAGTTAGATTTTCACCATGAACATTTTTGTTGGCAATGCCAACATTATTGTAAAGTAATTTTCTACGTATTCTTCAATCTTTATGTTCATAAGTTTAAAGTATTTGTGAAATTATTGTAATTATTCTATCTTTACCATGCTAGAGACTTAATTTTCTGATGCATGTAGTCTCTAATGTATTTGGTTATGTCACAGCACTACGCCAGAAATCACTTTTAGCAGCGCATAGAAAGACAGCGCTTTATACAAAAGCGCTGCTAAAGAGCCAGTAAAAAAAAAAGAAAAAAAGCGCCTACCAAAGACAGCGCTTTTAAAAAAGCGCTGCTAAATGGTGGGCCTAAGAAAGCGCTTTTAAAAAGCGCTGCTAAAGGGGGGGCCTACGAAAGCGCTTTTAAAAAGCGCTGCTAAAGGGGGGGCCTACAAAAGCGCTTTTCAAAAGCGCTGCTAAAGGGGGACCCTTAGAAAGCGCTTTTTATATAAAGCGCTGCTATATGGAATTGATAAGGCACCCTATGAAAGCGCTTTTAAAAGCGCTGCTAAAGGCCTTTAAAAGCGCTGCTATAGGTATTCATATTATAATTTTAAAATACCCTCCAGAATTTTAATAGAATCAGAACAGTCACGCAACACATTTCTTCTTTCTCTGGAGAACGAAAACGAACGAACGAACCACTGTTCATCGTCCGACCATCAACTTCTTCCGTCCGATCATCCTTCCGACCATCACCGACCGTTCACCGTCCGTTTTTGAGTTCATCCATCCGTCTGCATTGCCGGTCCACCATTGTTACGGTACGTGAAGCTTTACTCTGCTTTTCTTGTTTTTTTTATCTTTTCACCATTGTTGTTCTGATGATATAGATGGTTTTTATCTTTTCAATGATGGTTTTTGTTGTTGTTGTGTTATTTGTTGTTGTGTTAATATGATATATGAGATATATATGATATTGTTGTTGTTGTTGATGTAAAATAGTTTATATAGATGGTTTGTATTTGATATAGTTTATATTTGATATAGATGGTTTGTGTTATAGTTTATATTTGATATAGATGGTTTATATTGTGTTATATAGATGGTTTGTATTTGTTATAGTTGATATAGATGGTTTATATTTGTGTTATATAGATGGTTTGTGTTATAGTTTATATTTGATATAGATGGTTTATATTTGTTATAGTTTATATAGATGGTTTGTATTTGATATAGTTTATATTTGATATAGATGGTTTATATTGTGTTATATAGATGGTTTGTGTTATAGTTTATATTTGATATAGATGGTTTATATTTGTTATAGTTTATATAGATAGTTTGTATTTGATATAGTTTATATTTGATATAGATGGTTTATATTTGTTATAGTTTATATAGATGGTTTGTATTTGATATAGTTTATATTTGATATAGATGGTTTGTGTTATAGTTTATATTTGATATAGATGGTTTATATTTGTTATAGTTTATATAGATGGTTTGTATTTGATATAGTTTATATTTGATATAGATGGTTTATATTGTGTTATATAGATGGTTTGTGTTATAGTTTATATTTGATATAGATGGTTTATATTTGTTATAGTTTATATAGATGGATTGTATTTGATATAGTTTATATTTGATATAAATGGTTTGTGTTATAGTTTATATTTGATATAGATGATTTATATTTGATATAGATGGTTTATAGATGGTTTGTTATAGTTTATATTTGATATAGTTAATATGATATATGATATATATGATATTGTGTTATAGTTTATATTTGATATAAATGGTTTGTTGTTGTTGTTTAATATGACATTTATTGTTATTGTTGTTGATATTTGTTGTTGTTGTTGTTATTCTGAATTACAGGTATATTATGGCCAGCAACGAGGAAACATCACATGATGGAAAAGAAACACCCAAAGACGTTGAAGGCGAAATTAAAAGAGGCATAACGATAATGAAAAGTATCATCCGTGCGAGAGATAGAGGTGTAAAGTACGATGTCCATTGGAATGAAAGAGATCAGTTGGTTGAGCCTAATGGTGCGCTGCTGACAAGTTATATTGGAGCAGTTGTACGTTCGCAAGTTCCGATTACTTGCGATAACTGGAGAATTCCTGCATTAAAAGCGGCTAAGGATAAAATTTGGACCGAGATTCAAGTATGAGATTTAATCATTTTTAATTATGTTGACAGTTACATCTTTAAATTAATTATACTAACATGTTATATGTATGTGTATTTGTTTGCAGAGATCTTTTAATATTGAGGATTCTAGGAGAAAATATTGTATTCAGTTGGCCGGAAAACGCTTGAGGGGATTTAGAGCGTTTTTAACCAACAAATATCTTAAAGATTTTGATGGCAACTTTGTAGAGTCGGAGCGTCCAGCGAAGTACGCTGATTTGATTTCGGATGCAGAATGGGAGACATTTGTTGTGAAGCGAAGAACCAAAGAATTTGAAGTAAGTACAACTTATCATGAACAATGTATAGTATATATACCTATTCCACAAACAAACTGATATGACTTAAACTTGTTTTTTCAGGTTAAGAGTGGCGTAAATCGGGAACGGGCATCAAACCCTGCGTATCCATATAGAAAGGGGCGTTTGGGATATGCACGCTTAGAACAAAAATTAGTAAGTGCATATATATGCTTTAATATGATCTATTTACAAAAAATAGTAAGTATACATAATAGGATATAATGCTTTATTGTTCGTCTTAATGCGTAGTTGGAAGAGGAGAAAAGTGATGCGACATCTCTTCCGGACCATGTCGTATGGAAGGCTGCCCGGGTGGGAAGAGATGGAGCCGTCCAAGAAGAAGTTCAACAAGTGTTTGAACAATGTGTAAGTACAACATTAGTTTTTGAACAAAGTGTTTGAAAAAAGTGTATAAAATATTTAAATATGCTTTTATCTATATTTCAGGAGTCCCTATCCCAGACTATAACTCCTGCTGAAGACGATGATTGCAGGAGTTTATTGAGTCGGGTGTTGAATATTCCTGAGTACTCTGGGCGTGTGAGGGGCAAGGGATTTGGTGTCACTCCATCCAAACTGTATAAGCAGCCAAGGAAAAAAAATCCAACCAATAAAGAAGTGATGGCTACTTTGGAGGAAATGAAAGCTCAAATTCGTGAATTACAGAAGGATAAGGAGAGATACATGTCCGAAAGGCGCGCTCCAGAGGCCGGTAAAGCTACTAGTGACAAAGATAGTATCGGTTGTCCGCAGAAGCTTCCAGAGGTAATTGTATATATTACATTGAAATTAATTTAGCATATTTTTCTTAATTGACACATTAACTGATCATTATTTGTTTAGGGCATTTCACCTTGTCGACTATATTTATCGTCGCTGACTTATCGCATGGTTGGCAAGGGAAAGGTGCATAACACCCTGGGAGACTTGCTTCACCATAAACCCCTCCCTGCTGGATTTTTGAAAGTATCTGTTGATATTGCATTAGAGGGGGGGGGGCGTTGTTGCCTATGCCAGACGATGTATCAGACGCAACAGTGGTGGGAGACGCGATAGGAGCTTATGTAGCATGGCCGGCGAATCTCATTTTCATGGATGATGAGGTAGGTTGAACCTTGTAATATTCCAATGTTTAATTACCCATACATGAAAGTTATTCTGACATTTACACTTTCTTATTGACATGATGATCTTAGACTCCCACAAAATCCAAAACAAAAGATGATAAAATTATTGTGCGGGATACCGATTCAGCTGCATCAAAGTTATAGGTACTAGTACTACAGTTTAAGTGATTATTTTATTATAAATTATTTACTGAACTTATATATGACTTTTAGGTTCTTGATCAGCAGTCGCAACAAGTCAGCAAGGGAAACATGCCTGAAACTTCCAAGGTGCCCAAAAAAAAGGTTGAGACAAAAAGAGCATTTGTTCCTCAATTTAGGTCGTGCCTTCAAACATATGTAGGGACAACAGACGTGCCTGAGGGTGGCATCCGTCTAATACATATGGATCAAGGTATTTTCGGTTTTGAATATTCCGAAACACTTGCTAAGGAGGATTTCGACCAGGTTTTCAAACATTTAGAATTGGGCGTCGGGGTTATGCATTCCTACATCAGGTACTTCGATCCATTTTAATTAGATAATTGAACATTTTAAAATTCGCTCGTTTAACTGAATAATCTAATGTTGATTATATTTTTTGTAGGCGCTTGTATGACAAGTTGTTGGTCCCCGCTGATTTGACTTCAGTATTCACATTCTTATCTGCTAGCAGTGTCAACTCACGGACAATAGACCAGACACCAGAAGCAGTCAAAGAGTACACAGTCCATAGATTTATGGGTGCGAATACAGAGAAGTTGTTTATGTTGCCATATAATACTGGCCATGGGTTAGTTTTTATTCTAAATTCATTTATTATAATTGTTCGATTTTTGCCATATTATATAACATTTCCGTCTAAACTGTTGTCTTATTTT
The DNA here is from genome assembly GCA_963859935.3 of Lathyrus sativus. Lineage (NCBI taxonomy): Eukaryota > Viridiplantae > Streptophyta > Magnoliopsida > Fabales > Fabaceae > Lathyrus > Lathyrus sativus. The sequence continues at coordinate 25,308,947 of CAWUDS030000001.1, forward strand.
ATAGTGGTCACTGGTTGTTGGTCGCAATTAATCCGATTAAAGAAATAGTGTATTATATAAATTCATTGGATGGCGATACAAACAAATATGAAAATCTGAAGAACATGGTTGATACGTAAGTGATGATGTATAGTGTTCTGAATAATTATATATGTTTATTTATTATGTGACATTGTTCTAAATATGTGTTTATATTATGTTAGAGTTATACAAATATACAGAGCACAGAGAGATGCAACAGTGCCAAAAAGCAGGGCTAGCAACATCAACTGGATCAGAGTGGAGGTATATTTTCCCATGTTTGACTGTTATAGTGGTTCTACTTATAAAACTATTTAAACTATATATCCTGATAAATGTTCGTTCGCTTTTTTCCTAATACAGTGTCCTCGTCAGCGTGGTGGGATTGACTGCGGATATTTTGTACTGCGCTTTATGAAGGAAATCATTCTTTCTGGTCAATTAGAGATTCCAATCATGGTATGGATCAATTCATGAGTTATATGATTCATTTTGATAATTAACTAATATTTCATCTGAGTAATTAGTATTAAATCGTGCTTGTTCTGTTATATTATGTAGTATTTTGATGAATTCAGATGCGCTACGTACTCGAAAGTAAAATTGGAAGAAATTAAGGAAGAATGGTGTCAATTTATGATTGAGTTAAGAATTCTATAATGTATATTGGATTTGTAATTATGTGTAAATTGTATATTGTATATTGTATATTGTATATTGTATATTGTATAATGTACAATGTTTAAATTATGTGTAAATTATACTTGAGTTAATTATGTGTAAATTGCAAAGTGTTATTGTATAATGTACAATGTTTAGTTATATTGTGTTGAATTAAAGGCCAAGTGTTGAATTACAATGTTTAAAGACCAAGTTATGTTTAAAGCCTAAATTATAAGCAGGGAATTCAATTGTTATAAGCAGGTTTGTCTAAAAATATATAAAAAATGTGATTTTACAAAAAAAATAATTTAAAAACGTGAAGTAAAGACAGCGCTTTTACAAGAAAGCGCTGCTAAAGGGAGAAAAATAGGCATAAAAAAGCGCTGCTATAGGTTAGGAAAGGAGGGGTCTAAGAAAGCGCTTTAAAAAAGCGCTGCTAAAGGGTGGTCTACAAAAGCGCTTTCATAAAGCGCTGCTACAGGGGGGGAGGGGGAGGGAGAATAGGCAGCGCTTTGAAAGCGCTGCTAAAGGGGTAAAAAAGCGCTGCTAAAAGGGATGCCTTTAGCAGCGCTTTTTCCATAAAAAAAAGCGCTGCCTTTACCTTTAGCAGCGCCACTTTAGGCAGCGCTTTAAAGCGCTGCTAAAGGTAAAAAAAGCGCTGCTAAAGGCCATTTTTGGCATAGTGCAGGCATGAATGGTCTCGAGAAATGATATATTAGTTGCTTGAAACATAATGTTCTTGGCTTAAAAATCAATCAATTTACTTCTTGCTACAACCTAACATTGTTTAGGATTTGCATATGCAGGTACAACCATCACTCCCTTAATGAATGTCCAACCTTGGACTGCAATATTTTCTATCAACATGAATCAGTGATCATAAAAGCTTTTGAAACATGGAATTGCAAGTGGTGCAAAGTTTTTTGAATTCGTCATAATTGAAGGAAAAACAAGTTTGAAGGAACTAAAGACTGGTTGTTAAAATTACGATTTAAAACCGAAGCTCTATATATTTCACATTTTTAGGTCAAACATTTTTGTTAAATCACGGGTAAAAACATTTTTCTATAAAATGGCATCTTAAGACAATTTTAAACTATTTAAATCGCTAAGAAATTGATGAAATAGTGTAAAATCATTGGTAAAATTGTTGGATTTTACTCGTGCATCCAATTTTATCTTTGTTTTTGTCAAATTTTAAAAATCCCATTTTACTTCTCCTACATTTTTTATTTTATTTTATTCACATTCAAACAATCATTCAGCTCTAACTTCAAATAATGTTGTCTTTGGTTCTAATATTAAAGAATCTTTATTATTTGGATATAAATTTGTTCAAGTTGAAGATGATGTTGTAGAAAGATTGAACTTTTAATTAAATTGAAGATGAAGATGAAAACACTTGTTTTTTTATTTGTTAATCTTTTGGAAGTTACGTTTTATAACCTGGTGGATATATTATGTAGTTTGATACAAGTTTATGATTATTACATTTTATTTTGGTGATTTAGTATATTTTTTCTTTATAATTAAGTTATAATTTTAAATTTTTGATGCATTTACAATATTATATAAGTATATATAAATGTCATATATATAAATTTAATATTATTTTAATCTAAGATAAATTCTACCATTTTACATTTCGATTTTATCTAAACAAAATGAATCAAGCTAAAAACTTGATTTTGACAATCTTGAACCAAACTTCAATACTTCTCAAATAATGACCCAAGTACAGCCCTATGATACCTATGATATCTATTGGTTGGTGTGAATGAATTATATTAGTTATTCATTAACAAACCTTGTAAAGTAAGTAGTATGGCTTTAACCATCCAAAGTGGTTAAGCCAACGATTTTTGTTCTCTTTAGATGGTATACATTAGACAAAACATCACACGTACAAGATGTATTTTAGGAAACATGTGAAACAAGATGTTCCAACATGTGTTCCAGTATCTGAGTTTGTTGTAAAAAAGATTTGTTAGAAAAAGTGCTTGACAGAACCAATCAAGAAGAGTTATCTGACTAAAGTACTTGATAGAACTAGTTGTAAGAGTTGTTAAGTGCTCGATAGAACTATTTAAGCAATAGACTTAAGATTTGAGTTCTTATGAACTTCTGATATCCTTCGAAAGTGTTGAGGTGCTGACTGTTGGAACAAGATTGGTTCTACAACTATTTTTGAGTTTTGATGATAATAAAGTATAAAAGAATAATTTTGTTGTTTAAAAATTTGTTAAGTGTGTAGATTTTGAGCTTTCTTAAAGCGAAGAAAAGGTAAATTTGATCTAGAAAGAAGCAGAATCAAGATAGCTCAAAGCAATCTGAAATACTGAAAATTTTGATCAAGAACAGACTTTGAACTCTAGTACTAAAACGACTTTAAATTTAGAGACTCTTGACACTGATAAAAGAGTCTCTGAAGTCTGGACGTCATCAGAATATAAACCATTGGTAATCAAGTAGAAATTCTGAAGATATTGTCCACTCTAGTTGTCACCAATTAACACATATGAAGAAGGCAACTTTAATACATTATGTGTAATCTTAACCTTATCAAATCCTCTGACTCCGATAGATTTTGAACTCTGAACATTTTATCACTTCGCCAATACAACGTTTTAGAATATTTTAATGGGTAAAAAGCTACTATGCATCTTGCTAATCAAACTTCAAATCAAGAAAGTACTACTTCAAAAAGCTAGAAAAATATTTTCTACCTACCCAAGATTTTCTGTTGTACCTACCTACTCTACAACAAAAAGTGTTCCTCGAAGAATGCTCTAATCCTTCTCTACCAATTGATATATTCTTCATCCTCAATAGTAACATTGCATATCTATTTAAAGATGACTTGGAAGATTAGTAAAGAAGAAGATGTAGAAAAAAATGACGTTAAATGATGCACTAGAAATGAGTGAGAGAGAGAGAGAGAGAGAGAGAGAGAGAGAGAGAGAGAGTGTGTGTGTGTGTGTGTGTGTGTGTGTGTGTGTGTGTGTGTGTGTGTGTGTGTGTGTGTGTGTGTGTGTGTGTGTGTGTGTATGTGTTCTCAGAAAATGTAAAGACACTTAGAGTGAATTTAGATTTAAAAAATAGGTAGAAACAAGATTATTTCTCAACTCATAAATGAAGTTCTAGGTACCCAAAAGTGGATGTTATCACAGATTATGACATCCACTGTAACACAGACTACAAAACTTAATGATAAAATATAAATGAAAGCAGTAAATAACACAAGTAATTGTTTAAACAGTTCAATGCAAACCACACCTATATCTGGGGGCTACCAAGCCAGAGAGGAAATTCACTATTAGTAGAATTAATTTAGAGTCAAATAACCAGTTTACACTCTTCACTTAAGACCTACCCAATGACACTTCAGCCTAACACTAGACCAGAGTTACCAACTCACTCCCCCTCAATCACAGCAGTGATATCAACCAATTCAAAGTTACAAATGGCAATGAAGTCACACTTCAGACACACCTTGATCTTGCTTCACAGCTTTGATCAAGTGACACAGTACTCTTGCTTAAAAGCTTAGAGTGACACACTCAACAGACAGCTTAAGAACTCTAGACCAATGCAATCATATAATAGATAATTGCTTGGTTTACAAGTATTTCTAAGACACACAAAAACACGTGAAGAACATACTTCTTCACTCACAAATACACGTTCTCTAAAACCCTGTCAAGAATTGTCTTCAAATAGGATTGTTGCTTCTGTATATATAGGCAGCAAATAATTCTTGGGCCTTCGTGCAGAAGTTAGGTTTACCCAAGATAAACCTCTCTTAATGAAACTGCGCATGTCCAATTGAGTCAGGGGCATTCCATGTTATCCTTAGCAATGCCTGATATGTCGCCTTAGATAACTAGGCTTCCTAAAATGTTTCCTGAAGTATAACCTGAGCTAATACCAGGAACTAAAACCTGCGCGCCCAGATGTCATACGCTTGATGTCATAACATTCAGCATGACATCCAACATACTTGACTCTTAGCTATTCCAACTTATCCTGCAAAATACTCATTATGTATGTCATAACATCAGTCGTGACATTCATACATCCATCAATGTTTTGCCACAAAATGCAGCCAATCAAAAGCATCTACAAACTCCCTCTTTGGAAATTTTTTGGCTAAAACACTCTGTTAACATATCAAAGATCACACGCAGCAAAAATCATACCATACATGCAATAAAGCTACTAACTAACACTACACACAACTACATTACCATATCAGAGTCATCCTCACACCCTAAGAACTCCCTGCTAGTCCATTATACATGTATCACAATAATCTGTGGATCATCTTGTGATACTCCCCCTCAACTGATGCACAACACATCAGTGCACACACAACCTGCACAACCTGCAGTCACACAAATTTATCTAGACTGCTCTAGATTCTGGATGTCAGGACATTCAGGATGACATCTTGAAGAACATAATCACCTGTTAGCCTAGACTACAGATGTCACAACTTTCTGTGACACATCTTGTGCTACTCCCCCTGAAAAGATACACAGCCACACACATTCTGCAAACACACTGCAGACACACACAAATCTAGCAGCTATACTACTACTAGGTTCCATCAAGGAACACACACATCTTAGCAGCTTCAGCCAAAACTCACACAACTAACATACATTCCTACACATATTAGGAACTCACACAGTAGCAAGAGCATCCTGTTATCACACCTGCAAGCATGTTCAGTTCAAACATACATATTAGCAGCAACACCAAACAAGTCTTCCACCTGTGAGGGACACACATCTAGCCCTGCTGTTACTACCACTTCTCCCCCGTTTTAGCCACAAATTTAGATCAAAACTAACTAAATAGTATAGATCAAAATAAGTATGGAAGCACAGCTGTTAGGAGTCATTACAACATAAATCTCATGATGAGCAGCACAAATATTTCAGCTGTCAAATAAAGACCAAAATCTAAGCAAGGAAACAAAAAAAAACAACAACTAGTCACACCAGCAGCACACCATCATTAGCCCAAACGAGCAAGCCATAAACACCACCATATTATTCTTCCTCCTCAAAAGAGCTGAAGTCATTGTCCTCAACATCTTTATCACTTGGCTCCTTAGAACTGGCAACAGCTTCCTCTGATACAACATCCTGGCCATCATCCTCCCTTGAACCATCATCATTTCTCTCCTCATCAGTGTCAGTGAATTCAAAATCTTCATTTTGCTCAAGGGACCTGATCAATCTTTCAAGATTCTGCTTCCTTGTATCCAGCTCCTTGCAAGTTTCTTTGAGCATTGCAATAACCTCAGCTTTTCTTGTCCTGGAACTTTCCTTGGATGTTTCAGCAGATGTCATGACAATGTCAGGAACATGAGTTCCCTGAAACAGCTTGTGATGGAAGGACAAAGGGCTTTCGCTCTTGCTTGCAGAATCATTTTCTTTGAGAATATTGGGATACTGATTTAAGATTATTCCACAGATAAGAGAAGGAAATGCAATGGGGCCTTTGATACTATAGCTACCTGCATGCTTCATGGTCTGATAAAAAATATAGGTCTCATAGTTAAATTTGGCTTTGGTTCCAACAACATAGATAAATCTCCCAAGGATAGTTGCCACAGTTGACTTATGATTTGTGGCCACCCAATTAGCAGCACCAATCTTGTGTAACATAGCATACTTGACACTCAGTTTGCTGGCAACTAGCTTTCCTTTTGATGGCCAGCTTTTTACCTGGTTGGCTGTTATCACCTAACACATTTTGTTGTCAGAAACAACTATATCAGGTTGGGTTGCATCTGATCTTTCCAGATAGTTGTTGAAGAAAAATTGACACATTTACCTCGTACATAAACCTTGCCAAACTCATTGGATTTCCTATTAGCACATTCTTCTGACAGGTTAACTATGAATTCTTTGACAAGTAACTCATAGCAGTGCGAGAATTAAGTAACTGTCTTCAGCAAACCAGCATCATGGATGAGATTTATGATCTCCTTATTTTCAAGAGCATTTTGAGCTAGATCTCTCCAAAGCTAACCTCTTTTGATAAACATATTTCCATCTGTTGACACTACATGGATAATGGAAGGATACATTGTCAATGGGAATATCTGGAACACTAACAGCCAGTTTCCTAGTTGTGGGTCTCTTCTTTGGTTGGATGTCAGTGGCATCACAAGCAACATTTGATTCAGAGTCTGATTCAAAACTAGTTTGGGCCTTCCTCTTCTTTGAAACTACCTTGCTCCAAGCTTTGGTAGGGCCAACCAGAGTTCTCTTTGTCGCAACTTACTTTGTAGGAGTGTTCTGCACAACAGTCTTCTTCCCTTTCCTAGTCATGAGCCTTTTGGATATGCTAGGGTTAATTGTGGTAATCAGATCATTGTCTAAATACTCATCAAGGTTCACAACATCAGCATTGTCCTTCTGAACCTCATCAGCATCATTTTTATCACTTTGCATGTGATCATCATTATTTTCAGAGGCTTGACCCTTGTCAGTGTCCTTTTGAGAAGTTGTTTCCAAGGTTTCAACATCGTGAATGTCACCAGCTTGTTCATCCAGATGAGGAGCATAACCCTCAATGTTAGGAGGAATAGATATTCTTGGCACATCATGTGGCTAACTCAGAACCCTGGATACCAAATTGGTAATGGTGTTGTGGATTTGCCTAGCTTCTTCCCCATTGATATCATCATTAGGAATGGAGGTTGTATAGTGAGAAGCCAGACCTATGACTAGGTCTTTAGGTCTTCTTGCATGTGAAGACCGTGGTTTCTTCACCATCAGTCCTTCTGGAGTTAGCATGCACAGAGGAGCTACCACAAGAACCTCGTTAGGGTTGCTAGAATCAGGTCTAGCATCAGCATCTGCATCAGTGATGATGTTCATCCTTTTGGAAGGGGAAGATTTTGGATGTTGAGACATTTTTGGAGACTTTGATCGCGAGAGGGAGGGTTTTCTGTGCTTGTTGGAAGAGGTATGGAAGATGAAGAGTTTGTATGGGCACCAAATGTAAGCGTCTTGTGTGTATGTGCTAGAGGGGTAATATTGCACAAGAGGAGGGAACTTAATATTTTGACCAATCACCAAATGATTAATTTTCAAAATATAAGTCTCTATTACCAATAATTTCTACAATTCCTCATTAAGGCAGGTCCTCAACTTGCTTTGTGAATTTTCAAATTAAGTAGCCTTGAGACCTCTTGTAACCATGTCAGCACTATGTAAACCAGTGTTCCCAAGCTTCACACAAACCTTTCCAAATTGATGCTTGTTATACCTATGTCTGATTCTTTTAGACTGACCTGAGTTCATATTGATGTTACTCTTAATGTCACAGTACAAAGTCATGAAATCCTGAGTGACATTGCTTCCTTTATGATCACTTGTCATGGACTCCATCAAATTCCAGTATAACAGGTCTAGATTTCTATGAGTTCCATTATGTGGATGTGCTCTCTTGGCACAAGGTTGGTCAGGATCTAGAGTTGTAAAACATAGAGACACAAGAAGTTTGAGGGGGGTTTGACAGAATATCAAAGAGGATAAATTTCGTTAAGCGACCAGGTTGGTCAGGATCTTAAGGAGTCAATGACCTTTATATTTCTTAGGGGACCAAATCTGTCAAAATTCTTAAGAAGATACTAACAGGTTATCATTGCTTTGTAATCAGATTGGATATTGGATTAAGTTATTTTCTAAGGAAAAATCACTCAGGTGGTTGGACTGAATGTAACTTTGTTAACAGCGAACGAGGATAAAAATACTTGTGTTCATATATTTATTATTATCATTGTTTTTTGATATATTGGGTGACAAAAAATTATAAATACAGAAACCCAGTCCAAACCCCTTTTTCTTGTGTTTCTTGCACCTTCACTGGCTTCTTCAAATGATCTAGAGTTTTCCTTTTGGGAAGAAGTTTGTATTCTTAATCCAAAATCAACTGGAAAAGATTTGGATTTATTTTAGTCAAAGAAGATTTGGTTGAATGTACCTTCATGGAAGGTTTGGTCCAAGATCTACTCTATAAAGAAGATTTATATGAAGAATAGTCGTTTTGGATGCTATGGTGTAACATGTGGAAAAAGATGTTCAAACATGTGTGGTACAACATCTGGTTTCCATCATCAATACAAATAATATTGTTAGCTACAATTTCTTGTCTCTTGCGACAAAAGATAGGATTACAAGTTGTTTTATGTCTGATATTCACACTTCTTCATAAGTTCTTCAGGTTATGGAAAGGAATAAATTTGGATGTACTATTGCAACATGTGGAACGCGATGTGCCAACATGTGCAATGCAACATTTGGCTCTGGTTTAACATGTCAATGTTGTTGAATTTTTGGAGAAAAAATATGGTTTAGATTTGATCAAATTTGTTTCTATTTTAATGCAATGCGTTTATGTGATTTATTTGACAACTATTGAAGTTCAAATAAATTTAAATGGAGATTTAAATTTGAATTTGAATTAATAACAAATAATATCTTTTGTTGGAAAACTTTATGGAGAAAATCAAATCAAACCAGATTCTACTATTATACTGGACGAAATTAAATTATAAATTTAGGAAGAAAAACCCAAGACTGTATTGATATTTAAGGAGACTCAAACTTAATTTTTGAGGTGTGAAAGACGAGCAATTTTGAAGATACCTAGTTTTAGAGTTTATCTTTTGAGAGTTTTTATGTGCACCACTCTAGAACCTCCTTTTATATTATAAGGCGTGGATTTTTGTTTTATTGAGTTGTAAACCTTGTTCCAAGACATTAAGTCTACGATCTTGTGAACAAAGTGCTTCTTGTATTTCACGCTAAAGGTTATTTAGAGTTGTATCTTTGTGTACATATTTATGTTTCAGTAATTTGGCATAGGTGAAAGTTATTCTTAGTTGATTTGTAACATTCAACATTGTTTAGTGGTTTGTAAACAACAATCACGAGTTATGTGATTGAGAAGTAAATGAGTAGGTTCTCATATTTAGGTTGAGTTCTTAAATAGAAAGACCCTATTATTAGGAAGAGGCTTTGAACAACATATGATTTGTTGGTTCTTGTAAGGTTAAAGGTATAAATTTGAAGTAGTGTATTTTCTTTCTTAGGTAGAGTGCCCCTCAAGCGTAGGTGTGGTCTCACCGAACTATGATACCAATCTCTTGTATTTTTTTTTATTGTTTTTCTATTTCATTATCTTGTAAAAATTAATTTTCATATCTTGTAAAAGTAGTGGATATTTTCCGAAAGAGTGAAACAAATTTCACATATATGCTCAATTTAACGAAGAATAAAGCAATGATAAGTAATTGAATGTAACTACTAAAATTCAGTTCCAATCAACTTAGGAATGTGGAAAACCAATCTATAATCAATATATAACCCTTCTATCATAATTGGATATTAAAACCAATTCCTCTAAATGATTTTTTTTTAGAATTAGTTATAAAACCAATTATATTTATAACTAAATTTTATAATTAGTTATTGACTTTTAAACTAGTTTTAAAATTTATATGTAATTTTCAATTTAAAAACGTATTTTAGACATGAAAATTCAAATTTTAAAACTGATTTTACAACTAACTTATAAGACAAACACTACTAGAAATACTCTGTTTTTCTGCGGATTTACCTGCGGATTTTGACAAACTTTTCGCAGGAAATGTGTTACCTGCGTTTCTTCCTGCTATTTTCTGTTCCCAGCTAAAACCTTTGTGGGTAATTAATATAGCAGGTGAAGTCGCGGGAAAATGTCGCAGGTAAAATAGATAAATACGCAGACAACAACGCAGGTAAATGAAATTTTCGCAGGAAATGACGCAGCAAACTAAAAATCCGCAGGTAATTTCTCTCTCATGTTTTTACTTTTTGTTGTTAATTTTGTTTAATTTATATTTAAAATATTATAATTATTGTTAAGTATAATAATATAAAAACAAATATCTAATTTGAATAAGACAATGCAACACTAATCACATTTAGATTTTAGAAGCTTTATGGTTCTGAAAAGCATCCTAAGGACTCGAACAATCACGAACCCAAAATATCAACTCTGTGGAATTTGTTCCAAGTAAAATGCATGAATTATTTACACTTCACTTTCCGGCATATGCAGGTTGCATATATTTAGAAGCTGTAGGGAAATTTCTGGAGAAAATTCATTCAAAAAATCTGAGACAGCTACTTTGTGCTCCTTTTTCAGTTCCTCTAAGTCCTCTCTCTGCATACCCAATAAAGTTTCCAGCTTTGATGTTATTTTACCGATGTATTCTGTTTCAGATGTTTCTTCTTGAAAGGAAATTTCACCAGCGACTTCAAAATGGTCCGATGTAAAACTTCTTTCACTGGAAGGGGAATCAACAGTCCCATCGCGTTCCTTCTCCGCATTATTTGCAAACAAGGCGCCTGCCTCAGCAAACACATCCATTTCAGGAGAGAAATTTGAAGCACTGCACAGACATGGAGAGCTTCGACCAACATCCTTAGGTGAGTCTGACCAGTACTTACGACCTGAAGGTAATATTTCCAAAGCAAGGTTGCCAGGAGAATCATTTGCTCTGGGATAAGCCTCGGGCGTAGTTTCAGTGGGATGGCTTGAATCCTGATAAGAGCTATTGTCGGGAATTTCACTAGGGTTCCAATTAGGGATGTGGTATCGAATTTTTGAGTCAATTGTCATTTCAATGGTTGAAACATCTTGATCACTAAGCTCCAACTCCTCAACCATTTCACTAGCAACAGCGACTGAAGTGTCTGCTCCAATATCGAAAGGGAAATGGATATTTCGAATATGGCCTAGAAGCAAATGGACATCATAACCATGAAAAAGAAAATAGATGCTCTCTTTCTCTGGGGAAAAAACTCAAGAGAATACCTGGAGAATCAGCAATTCGTAGTTATAAAAATATTGTATTAACATCTCTCCTCTGGCCTTCCACAGTGAATTCTCTATTTGCCTCAACAGAGTTATCCTGGAACTTTTTGCAATGGGTAGCTCATCAAACTTATTTCCTGCATTTTGATACATCGGATGGTAAACAAAAGTAGAATGTTAATTTGGTACTTTGTAATGTAAAGTATATTTACCTGAATGTTGGGTTCTAGATCTCGAAGATCGACCGATACTGTCGCCATCAAAATCTGACTGAAGGAAGGGATCCATCAAGAGAGTCTTTGTAGGCAACCATTGTGATACATGAGCAATACACTTTTCTATAAAGGATCTAACTTCAGGATCATCTACATTTTCCAATGATGTTGGCTTTATTCCCTATTGGAAATTAAACAAAAACTATAATCATGGCAATGATGAAGAGACAACAGGGACCTATTTGGTTCTAGAAATTTTTTCATTTTTGTTTCTTTTCACCAATGAGTAATAACTACATAATCACAAATGATATAAGACAACGAGAATCTATTTAGTTCAAGAATTGATTTTATCAAGCTGATGCTTAAATTGATGTGCTATTCAAATACCATTGTTATACCATTGTTATATTGGAGTTGATAATTCTAATACCATTGTTATATTAAATGTTCTATTAAAGTAAAATTATCCCAGCATTTTGAAAACAGTGCACTTATAGATGTCACTTTCTTGTAAATTTGAGCAGCATTAACACATTCAACATACGGGTACTCAACAGTTACCAACTCTAGCAAGCACATGCCAAAAGCATATATGTCTACTAGCTCACTGTACTCCTCTTCATAAAGTTTTGGGGCCATAAACTCTGGGGTACCTGGCTCGGAAGAATTACAGATATTTTCAATAACAATGTTTTCACAGTAGTACACATAAGAAAAGGATAATACATGAAATGATTTTAAGGCCTAATGTTACCTATAACATTGTGAGCTGAACTGGCCTGATGAAGAATGACAGCCAACACTAAATCACCAATTTTCACCTCCCTTTGATTCCCATTGACAAAAATGTTGTCACACTTAAGGTCTCTATGAATAACGCGTGGATCATGACTATGAAGATATGAAAGGCCCTCCAAAATCTGTCTAGACCATTTCTTCAAAGCTCTCAAATGAACATGCTTATGTTTCTTCCGGTATCTACATTAAGAAAGATAAACTTAAAACACAAAACACACCAAAATCTATAAGGAGAAATGACGCTTGCAACTCATGGCCTAAAAATCACAAATTAAAAACACATGAAACAAAAAGCACTCACTGGCGCAATGTTCCGGATTCGGATGTGAAAATTTCAGTAATGAAATTAATATTCTTACTCTTGGTGTCAACCCATAAATTATAAAACTTAATAATATTATTATGCTTCAAAGTCTTAAGCAAATGAACTTCAGAATAAAGCCGCTCCAAATCCTCAGAATTCCGCAATAGATCAAAGCATTGGTTACAAAATACAAAATCATAACTCAAAACATAATTTTCCGAAGCTGCTTCCAAAGCAGCATATCAATTCCTACTTACGAATTTCAGTTCTTCTTCGCAGTGGCGGAGTTGATGATGTCAACGAAATCCAGCTTCAAGGAAGCACCACCAACCAAAAATCCATCAATGTCAGGCTGTGATGCACATTCTTAGTTTTTTCCTCCATTTACAGAGCTTGCAGTTTTAGATGGAGTTAATTAAATAACAATTGCTACAATGCCTTCAAACTCACACCAAGATTGTTAATATTCTTTGATGACATCAAAATAACTGCATATATAAATGGAAGTACCTCCATAGATGATTCTTAGAGAGGCGGCAACTTCAGCACCCACGTTGTCGTGAACCCATTTCCTTAAATCAACATGGACCTAGGCCAAATATTAATAACATTATCAAGACAACACAATCTATAAGTTACTTCAAAAAAAAAAAAGAAGAGATTGAGCAACCAGATAGCAGAAAAAACGATTTGACAGTAAAAACTTTAGGGATCAATACTACGCAAAGCTATCACAGATTATCAACATAGTCTGATGATTATTATTAATGGATGTTGTACCCCAAAATTTGACCAACCCTTTTCTTGTACTTGGCTTATGTTTCATTTTAGCATTTGCATTTGCATAGCATTGTTCTTAACAGGGGATCAAGAGAGGTGTGCCATTCAAGAGGAGAGTCTCATTTGATCTCAAGCTCAAGAAAAAGTGTTCATAATTATCATGAAGTTGTCAAAGCTCCTTGAAAGGAAGGATTGATATATGTTGTTTGTCTCCTATCTTGGGGGTCAATAGAAGATCATCAGGGGTCCATAAGATCATTGTTGTGGATAAGGTGTGTTTGAGAAGCTCATTGAGTGATTTGGAAGCCATTGTGGAGCTTTTCTAGGCTTTCATTTCATCTGCAAGAGGTCACAGTCAAAGGATGTGAATCTAGGGTTTCATCTGGTCAACTCAAGGTCAATTGAGGACTTGAGGGAGTTCAAGACTTGACTCTAAGTCATTAAAGCCATGGGAAGTTATCTTGAGACATTTAGGATCTCATGTCAAGCTAAATTTAACAAGAATCAAGAGTTCAAGGAGTTACTAAATTAGGGTTTTAGAGGATCTCAGTGTAAAATCCCCTTCTTTAGTGCCTAACTTCAAGGACAAATTTACCATATGATACAAGTTCAATCTCATTTTCTTGCAAACATGAAACTTGTAGGGCATGTTCTTAGCTTTCATTTGAGTTCTAGACTCATCCATTGAGTTTGTGGTACTCAAGTTATGATGCCAACAAGCTAGAGGTCTCAGATGAGCTTATTTTTGGTCAACTAAAAGTTAACTCACTTCCAAGGCACTTTTGACCTAGAACCAAGTTTCTCCTCAACTTCAAGTGAACATGAAAGTTTTTCCTTATGGTCTTATATTTCCAAAAAGGCCTATAAGTCCTTGATATCTTTTGTAGAACTTAAGTTATGTACCTTACAAGGCAAGGTTATATTGGGAAAGTTTGATTATAGGTCATTTGGTACATAGGTCATTTTCATGCACTTGTGTACACCAAATGAACTTCCAACCAACATGGAATTTTCTCCTAGAGATCTAATTTACATCATAAAGCTCAAGGATCACAATAATCATGGATGTATTTGAACATGTGGAATAATTTTCAAGTGAATTATGAATTTTTAAGCATGACATGAGATGGATGCATTATAGACCATATTTATACCTCATTTTGATTCAATGCACTTTATAATACAATAATAAGAGGTTTTCACAAATTGGTTTGGTACATATGAGCACAAACACGTGCAATTTCAAGTTTCTTACCAAATAAGTTTTCATTCAAATCTTGCAATTTGGATCCAATTCAAGGCCCAAACCAATTCCATTGCAAAATTGAACTCACATGCTGCAGATTAGAGTGATTTCCAGGAGTGAAGCAAGGCATTTTCACGTGTGCATGAGTAACTTGATTTTTTGGGCATTTTTTCAAATAATAAAATTGAGGCTTCATGGGCCTAAGAGCTGAGAAGGTGCATTTGAGGCCAGAACGAGCAGAACCAGATTTGAATTTCGCAAGAAAATTTCAAAATCGAATTCCACTTTTCTCTACAATTCAAGTGCAATTGAAGCTCAATTCATCTTTCTGGGAGCATTTGGAGTGAGATTGGAGCAAAGAAGTGAAGTTTGCATGCCTGAGAAGAGCCAACGGTGTGTCTCTGTTCAGTAAGTTTCCAATCCACATTTCTCTCATTCTAGACCATGATTTAGGTTCATACTGGTTGCATCTGAAGCCCTACGTTGAGTAGGTCATGTTTGATTACTTGTTGTTCATGTGTGGTTGAATTTCAGCATGTGCATCTCATTTTTCTTGGCTTCGATTCTCTTTATTTATATATCATCTAGAGAATATAAGAGTGGATTCATGATCCTTGCAACTTCAGCTTTCATTTGGTACCATTTTTGTGCATTTTGGTTGAGGTTGGATGACTATGTCTCCGGCCATCTCACCGGAGAAGACGACTGGAGCCCTAGCTCCGGCGTCTAGTTATTTGCCCTTCAGATCTTATGTGGCCTGAAGTTGAACTTCGATTGAGGTACCATTTGCAATCATCAATGAATAAGGTTTCCTCTTTGTTTTATGTACCATTTGCAATCACCAATGAATAAGGTTTCCTCTCCATTTTGAGGATGGATTGAGGTACCTTTGAGGCTGAGTTTGATCAAGGTTTGATTAATTTTGGTTTGACTTTGCTTTGCTTTTATTTTACCTTCGATAATAATTCAATATGGTGGAGAACCCTATTTGATCAATTCATTTGGTGATGCCTAAGATTGAATTTGGATTGGTTGCTTTGGCCTCTATTTGCAAACTTGTTTAGTAGCTTTGTGCATTTTATTTGGCTTTTATTGAACTATTCTTCTATTTTTGGTGAGGCTTGCAATGCAAGTCACCCTAGATGAAGTTCATACAAACTAGTTGACCTAGTTTCATTGGGAAATGACTTTGATGGATCCCATGAGCACCTTATGAGATTTGATACTCATTCATAACATGATTAAGGTGCTGGTTTTGCATTTATAGGTCCTACACTTGTGTAGTTTGTGTTGCAAGTCACTTTGGATTAGGGCATTCCACTTGGTTTTATGTGTTGATGATGAATGGAACTTTGGTTCCTTCTCTTGCTTTGACTTGTAGCATGCTTTTGCTTTGTTTCCATTTTTATTTTAGCATCTTTATCTTGTGTTTTTGCTTCTGCCCTTTGTCTTTTGATAACTCATTCAAAGCAATTTGGTATCCTTTGTTCATACTTTGAGTTTGCTTTGAATGATGGATCACTTTGAGCACTTGTTTGTTCTTTCTTCTTGCATGATCAATGTGTTGTATTTGGTTGAGATATTTCTCATGTTGCTTGCTGCCCAAGCCTATTCTCCCATATCCATTTTGGTCATGGCTTCTCCTTTAGCTTTGGTGTTTACCTTTTGGTATTAGTTATTGATGTTTGAATGGTTGTAGGAGTTGTAACTTATCCCATTCCATCTCACTTTTGCTTTGACTTGGTTAAGTCATTTTGACTTCATCTTTTGTCGGCTTTGCATCTTTTGCATCTTGCATATCATATTTTCATTTCTTCTTGACTTGTTTAATTCAACTTCATCTCTTTCTTTCATCTCATTTATGATTGATTTATCTTGTGTTTTCTTGGTTTTTTTGCCATGATCCCTTAGGATTCCTAGTCCCATTTGTTTAAGGTGGGAGTAGGAGAGACATTAAGTGTTCAATCTATGCATGATAACATTAGGGTAGTATTTTCCCCTCTTAATTTCAAACTTAGGAGCACATTACATGATAACATTAGGGTTGATTAGTTTCCCCTTAGAGGTTGTGTCTTCTCTTCTCATCCCAAAACTTCTTCAAGACATCTAATAAAGGATAATAAGTGTTGTACGCTACGAGCCTTAAGTACTTGGGGAATGATAGTTGGGGGGATTCCTCTCAACTGTCTAGAGTGTTTAGCGTATGCCCTTTGAGCGATATGCGACACATTCGCTCTCAAGTCATAGTCTTTAGTGCAACATGAGTTACAAACTTAACTAATTCACTTCTTCTGTTAAAAAACCCAAACAAAATATCAAATATTTTTATCCTTCGGGATTAATTGAAAATCATTTTCAGAAAGAGTGTGTTAACTCTTGGTTCTACCGCAAACAGGTAACGCCTAAGTCTCCAATGGTTGAGCAGCAATACACCTAACTACTAGAATGAAGGTTTAACCTTACTCAGTTAAAACACTTAAACCAATTTGTGGTCGTGTCATCCCGAACTACGTTTGCTCTGATTTCTCGTACCATACGAGGATACGTAGGCACAAGACGACGATGTCTTAGCGAGCAACCTTCCCCACCTTCACCCGTAGTTTTCCGAACTACGTTGACTCTGACTTTCCCATTGCACGAGGGAGTACGTAGGCATAGAGCGGCGATGCTCTATCGAGTCTCTTTTCTTTTCTTTTGTCCCTGTGGCCAGCCTTCTAGATTAACAACCTTTTAGATAGACAACAAGTGTGGATCCTGTTGAGTACAATGGACGTGAGGGGTGACGAACAGTGGCAACGAAGCGTGGATCCCCTTTTCTTCCGCTTGCGTAACCGACTCCCGAACCCAAGATTTGGTTGCAATGACCTGTCTTTTCCCTTTTTCATAGGTTTTCTCTGATCTTTTCCTTTCCCTCTTTTGGGATAAATAATGAACAGTGACGACTCTTCTGTCCTTGCCGGCCCCTCTTCGCAGTGATGCGACAATGGACAGTGTAAACAAAATTTACACTACACAACGATGTTAGCATACCTCTTGTGCCTGAGCAGGAGTTGCAACCTTTCCTATTCCAATGGCCCAAACTGGCTCATAGGGCAAAACAACATTATCCCAGTTTGATATTTTCTCTGAAATTAGAATTGAAGACATCAACAATGTTATTGCCAGCAAATTAGTATGTGACAACAACAAGAGTAGTACCAGCTCCACACTGCTCAAGAGTCTCCCCAATGCAAGCAATAACTTTCCTCCCTAGTGAGAGTGCATATGCAACTTTGTCTCCCACAAACTGCAGCAGATCATAAATCAGTAGAAAATCGGAAGTTTTGATAGTAGAATTTAATCTTTAGCAAATACAACTATGCAAAGTAAAAGTTATAACACAACTAGCACAATATAAGACAAAGGAAACTAAAAGTTATGTACCTCATTTGTTTCATTTAGTAGCTGCCTTCGCTCGGAGTGGCCAGAATAACCCAAGGGATATCAAATTTACAAGCATCTCAACACTATTTAAAGAAAAACATTTCAGACACATTTCATCCAACAACTTCAAAAAAATCAGACAGTTCTGTTACATGGTTCTAGTTCTGCCAAATATGGAATAACAAAACCCAGTGGCCATAAAAACTACAAGCAAAGCACCAAAATGAATTGAAGAGCCAAGTACAAATAACATACCTAATCTCCATCTACATGCGTTAAAGCTCCCTTTCAATCTTGAATATGTTTCCAACCGGCTAATTCTAGGGGTTTCCTTTCAAAAAGGATACACCATTTTTCGTTCCCCTTGTGAACAATAGTCAGATTATGACAATGGCATTCCAAGAAACCATATTCCTATCACGCATTCGTCAAATACTCGTTGGGCCAGATCAACCATACCCCGCCGTCCATACATATCAATTAACGTATTTCCTAAATAAACATCAACCTCCATCTTATTTTCCTCAATGTACTCAACCATGGCATCAGGAAAACTCCACTCACCCAAAACAGAATAAGCCAAAACAACTTTCACCATTGTTATAACATCACCCTTCACATTATCCATCCTCATTGCTTCAAAAACATCCAAAACCTCTCTATACCTCTTACACCGACCATACCCACAAATCAAAGAATTCCAAGAAACCAAATCCTGTTCAAACATTTCATCAAACACCTTCCGCGCAAAACCTAATTCACCAAATCCCGAATACCCATGAATCAAAGCATTGGAAACAAAGAGACCTGACTCAAACCCGAGCTTCAAAACACGAGCATGAACCATTATGGTGCAAGAAACATACGGAATACGAGCACAAGCCTTGAGGAGAAAAGGGTAAGTGAGGTTGTTACCAATTAAGTTGTGGCCATACATGAGGTTGTAAGTGCGAATGGATTCAATTGGGTCGTCGGTTTGGGACCAACCACGGATCATGAGATTCCAATGGGATAAAGCGGGTTTGTGAATTTGGTGGAAGATGTCTTTGGCTTTGAGGATGTTAGTGGGAGAAAGTGCGTAGGATTTGAGAAGGTTGAAAATGGAGGAAGAGTCATTATCAAGAAGCTCTTTGATCATGTTTGTAGTCAAAGGTAACATGAGGGTAAGTAAGAGGAGTTTAGTAAGTGAAAACTATTTTAAAATAGGTTTGTTTTTATATTATATATAAAAATCTAAAAAATCAAAATGGCAATTATATTTTACAATTTTATTTAATAATAGTAAAAATATAATTAAATAAATAAACTTATATTTTTACAGTTATATCATAAACTTATATTTTTATTATCATATCATAAACTTATATTTTTGATTTTTTTAATTTTTACAATAATAAAAAATTATTAAATAAATAAACTTGTATTTTACAATTATATCATAAACTTATATTTTTTATTTTTCTAATTTTTACAACAATAAAAAAGTATTAAATAAATAAATTTTCTTTAAAAAATAACTAAAAAAACTCCATTAATGTTATAAAACTTTCTTAAGAAAAACTAAGATTTAATATAAAATTAAAAAATGTCTCAACAACATATTCTTGTTTTATAATTTTATTTATTACTAGTAAAAACATAATAAAAATTAAAGATAAACTAAATAATTCGCAGCAAAGGTCGCAGAAACATTTACAGCAAATTCCGCAGCAAACTTCGCAGCAATTCCTGCGATATTTTCAGAGAATGGTTAATGGATAACAAATTCCTGCGAAAAGTATCGCAGTTAAATCCACAGGAAATTTATATTTTACTTTTAAATCTAAAATCGCAGCTAAAGTGTCAGGAATTCCTGCGAAATTTGCAACTACGTTAATTTTCGTAGGAAATAATGTATCACAATATAAAGGCGCAAGTGAAATCGCAGGTATAGTTGCGGAACTCTTTCCGCAGGTAATCTATGTATTTCTAGTGAAAATTGATTTCAAACATTCAAATTCAAATTTTCAAATTAGATTTTGCACGAATTTTTTTTTTCATATTATGAAAAAAATATACATATCATGAAAAATCTAGCATGAATTTAAGATAGGTTTTTTAATTTTTTTTAAAAATGATAATTAAAATTCGTTTATGTAATAAAATGCTTTTAATTTAAAAAGTGTTTTTTTTTCATGTTTATTGAATTAGAATCCCAAGAAAAAATATATACAAGAAAATATGGTGATTAATCATTTAATTATATATTTTATATTTTAATTATTTAATCAAAATCAATTTATTATTTTCAAAAAAAAATATTGGTTATTAAAATGGAGAAACAAATATAATTGTCTTATCTTACAATCTGTTGGAATTAACTCAAGACTTTGAGTAATTCGAAACCAATTTTACTGAATAAAATTCAATTAACTGATCAAAATCCCTTGTTTTTCACTCTTCGCTTGAGTGAATCAATCATAGCTTGATTTTAAGAATGATTTTGCACAACATTTGTTAATGAAAGAATATGAAAAATTGAATAAGAAAGAAGATTAGGTTTGATGAAAATTAGGGAATAAGATGATTTCTGCAGAGTTTTTCTCTGCCCACAAATTGTAAAAATCTTATTAACTTTGTAACTGCAAGTGATTACAAGATTATCTGACTTCTTACACAAAATAGGGGTTATTCCCTCTATTTATAATTGAGCTAGCTTGCTCTTTCAGCTAAAGCCCAATCACACAAAACTCTAAAACTTCTATTTTGGTTTAAGTCAAAATCTGGTGTTAAGGGACCTGCTTCGACACTTCGACGTCTAATACTACTCGACGCAAGCACTACACGTTTTGACACATCCTTGTTTCTGTCGAGCCCAACCTGCTTCGATGCAAGGAATTACAATCTCAACACACTACCTAATTCAATGTGTCTAAGCTATATATATTCATCATAGACCTTAGCTTCTTGAAGACTTCGACTTGCACTCCTTTTGTCAAGATATTCGAAATCTGATTCTTAATTTTGCAGTGTTCCAAGTTCATCTTCCCATTTACTACCTGCTCTTGAAGATAGTGGAACGTCATTTCAATGTTCTTTCTTCGTCCATATGCTATCGGATTCTTAACCAAATTGATAGCAGACATGTCGTCGATCTTCATGGTAATTACTCCATGACTCTTCCATGTAATCTCTTCGACCAGGTTCACCATTGATATTTCTTGACATGCACGGAGAGAAACAACTATGTACTCTGCTTCGCACAACGACAATGCCACTACTAGCTCAGTTTCGAACTCCAAGCAATTGGTGTACCACATAGCATAAACACATATCCAGTTGTGGACTTTTTATCCTTAGCATCACTACACCAACTTTAGTAGGTATATCCCACCAGTTGTGGATTTTCTTTTCCTTCATCAGTTGCAGGAAATAAAATGCCATAGACGAGAGTTCCTTTCAGATACCTTAGTATCCTTTTTGTCGCTGTTAGGTATGATACCTTTGGCTTTTGCATGAATCTACTCACCATACCTACATTGTATACTAGATTAGGCGTTATATGACAAAGATACCAAAGTAATCCAATGATTCTTCTGTACTGAGTTGGATCGACATCATCTTTATTTGTGTATTTTGATAGTTGCATTACGGGGTCAACTGGAGTCGAAGTTGGGTTGTAATCTTGCATCTCAAATATCTTGAGCATTTTGCTTACAAATCTTCTTTGATGCATCATCAAAACTCTACTGCTCTTGTAGAATTCGATACCAAGGAAGTGTGAGATATTTCCCAAGTCTAGCATTTCAAACTCCTCACTTAGGTCATGTTTGAAATCTTCGATCTCCTTCTTTCAACTTTCTGTGATCAATAGACCATCGACATAGAGACATAGTATAATAAATTTACTATTACTCCTCCTTACATATACTCCATGCTCAGTTTTTCACTTCACAAATTCAATATGCATAAGAAATTTATCTATGTTCTTATTCTAATTTGTTAGAGCTTGCTTAAGTCCATACAGGGCTTTATGCAGCATGTACACCTTTCTTTCTTTGCCTTGTTTCACAAATCCAGATGGTTGTGCGACATAAACTTCTTATCTAAGGGGCCATTTAGAAATGCACATTTCACATCCATTTGACACATGTACCAGTTGTTCATGTTCACTAGACCAATAACTGACCTGATTATTTTGATTCTAGTGGTTGGTGCAAAGACATTGTCAAAGTCGATTCCTTCTTTTGAAGAAATCCTTTTACCACAAGTCTCGCCTTGTGTCGAGTTACTTCTCCTTTGGGATTCAACTTCACCTTGTATACCCATTTCACATTAATTGTCGTCTTGTCTTGAGGAAATTCAACAAGTGACCAAGTGTTGGTGACTTCGATGGACTTGAGTTCCTCATTCATTTCTTTCACCCACATAAAATATTTTAATGCCTCAGCTGCATTGACTAGTTTAAAATATGCATCGATGACATAGTGTAATAGCTCACCTTATTCATTGACCACCTAATCTGATGTAATCGCACATTCTTGCAACCTTGCAAGAATGTGTCTTGTTCGTCGAGGTCTTCTTGGGCCTGCTTCACCTCTAACTAATTCTTGTTGAACTGCTATTTCGACTTCACTAGTTAGTTCTTCACATAAGATTCTCACTGAGTCCTTCTTAACATTCTCAGTCCAATCCCCTTTCTTTAAGCTCATCTACGATCACGTCCCTGCTGATCACAACTTTCTTGTTCACTGGGTCAAACAGCTTGTGTCCTCCAACCGAATGATATCCTATCAAGACCATTTGACTCGACTTGTCATCAAGATTTCTTCTCAACTGATCTAGCACATGTCTATGTGCTATAGATCCAAACACCTTCATATGACTTAGGCTAGGATTGACACCAGACCAACATTCTTCTGGCATAATTTCTTCAAGCTTCTTCATTAGACATCTATTCAAAATGTATGTTACAGTCGACATAACTTCTCCCCATAATTTGTTGGGTAGATGCTGTAACGCCCCGATTTTGATTATTGCATTATATTGAGTATTTTATTTGATTTGAGTAATAATTGTATTAATTGTGAATTTGATGTGTTAATATAGTGTGTTTTGATATTTTACCGTTTCGGAGAGTTTCAGGTAAAATTAGATTGGAGGGTATTTTAATCATTTTACATTTAATAGTAAGGAAAGAAATATAAAAGAAATAGAAATAGAAAGAAAAAGATATAAGAGTAGATAAGAGATAAAAATAGAAAGAAAGAAAAAAAAAAGAGAAATAGAGGGAAAGAGAAGAGAAAGAAGGAAGAAGAGAAGAAAAAGAGGAAACTTTGAAAATCATCAAGAACACTTGCTAGGAATCGAGTAATCGGGTAAGGGTGTGAAATTCTATCATCTTATCATTGTGTATGATTATGTATGTTTTGGTTTGAGTTGTTTGGTTGTTTTTCAACACATTTCCGTTTAGGTCGAATTAGGAAAAATCGATAGAAACCGATGTTTTCGCGGATGAAACTCGAAATAAATTGCGTAGTTTAGTCGGGTAATGTTTAGCCGTGATTATTGGATTTCGTTTGATTGAACTTGGTTGAGTTTGTAAGTTTTGACATTTTTGGATAATTGGAGGTTAAGATTTTGGATGAAAATCGGAAGTCGTAGAATTTGCGTTTTATGATCCTAAATTGTTACTATATGATTGGTAAAGATGAGTAGGTATTTAATTGGGAGAAAATAATTAAATCGGTCAGGTTTTTGGGGGGTTTTTGGTGCAAACCGTAGCTGTTTTTCCAAGTTTTTCAGGTGTTAACCGGTTAACACTATGGGTTAACCGATTAACGGTATTAAAAATGGACAAAAACTGGGTCTTGGAGCCGTTAACCGGTTAATGGTATGCGTTAACCCGTTAACGCTGTAAGTGTGAGAAAATATTTTTTTTTTGAAACTTTGAAAATTCATAACTTCTTCACCGTTTATCGGATTTTGTCGTTTTTTATATCAAACTAAAGCTAATAATATGTTTTATAACTTGGTGAAAAGAAATATTATTTTTAGCCGAATTTTAGCCGATTTTACCGATTAATCGAGATTAATCATTTTAAGTAAGTGAGGCTTAAATAATTAGAGTGTCCGGTTGTCGTTTGACATAATTGTCGTGGATCCATGATGAGATTGATTGTGAATGTGAATCTTGTATGAAATGGTATGAGATGAATGATGAATATATATATATATATATATATATATATATATATATATATATATATATATATATATATATATATATATATATATATATATATATATATATATGTATGTATTGTGGTATATATATTGTGAATTCATATTGAATGTATGCGATGGAATGTGAAGAATGCATGAAAAATATATTTGTGAATATGTATGCATTTCAAGAATGTCATGAGTCATTTTGCATGTGAAGCATCATGATATGCATTCTTGTGTTGATTGATCCCTAGGAGGATCTGCAGAAACCTCGTGTGCCCATGTGGTGTGTGAGAGATGGTTTATAATTGATTCTGCGTAGAATCTGCAGAACGATTGTGTGCCCATGTGGGGTGTGAGCAATCAGATTGTGTGCCCGAGTGGGGTGTGAGCAATCCTGAAACATTGTGTGCCCATGTGGGGTGTGAGCGATGGGTGAACATCGTAGGCCCGACGGGGAGTTACTTCGGTAACGAGCGATGGTTCCATTTGGTTCTTCAGTTGAACCTGGTGAATGAGTCGGTGCCGCATTTACATTTGTATAGAGTCGTGAGTCGGTCTCTATAAGTTGCATTTATTATCTTTATATGATGCATTGGTGAAATAAACATGAATGTAGATGTTTATGTAAATTGGTGATGAAATGAACATATTGTGTATGTTTATATGGATTGATTGGAATTATGGATATATGCATGATAAATATGCTTGGTGACTATCCATTATTTGTTTATTTATATATTGTGGTGTATACGATGAGTGATGATGAATTATGGTGAGAAATGAGAAATATGCGTATTATATATGATTATATGCATTGATTATTATGATAATATTTCTCACCCTTCTGATGTTTATGATGCTCTATGAGGCATTGCAGATTAGGTATGCTGATGATCCCTTTTTGTGAAGCGTGTCTTCATTGTTTTGGTCAGATGGCTCTGATATGTAACACCGGGTAGCTAGGAAGCCTTTGGCTCTTTTTGGTGATACATTTGTATATGTATTTTTGGTGATGCATGTTTATGTAAACATGAATGATGTTGATGACTTATATTGGATGATGTGAATATGTATATATATATGTATATACATGCTAGTTGTGATTCAATGTTTAGATTTTCCGCTTTCATTCTAAATATTGAGATGTGGGTGTAAGGACTAAGTTCCTGCATTGCAAAAGTTACCCCACTGTTGCATATCATGTGACATACCTCTTTTATGCCATGTATGCAATTATACTCTGATGGGATTTTTATTTTGTGCCTAAATGATTATTTGAATTATTTGGGGTATAGAAAGGGGGTGTTACAGATGCTTGCCTCTCAACATACTTCTAACCATATTCATGATGATTCTATTCTTCCTTTCTAAAGTTCCATTCTGCTGTGATGTGTAGGGTGGCACCACATCATGCACAATCCCTTCTTTTTTCACATAATGCAATGAAATCTTTTGACACATACTCTCTATCACCACCAGTCCTCAAAATGTTAAGCTTTCAACCATTTTATCTTTCAATCATAGACTTAAACTTGGCAAATACCTCAATCACTTCAGTTTTCTTCTTGACCAGGTAAGTCCGTAATTTTTGACTAAATTCATCTATGAACTACCTTCGACTTGCTTCCTGCATCCTTGCTAAAGCTGTTCTTGTGTTGATTCGTCTGCATACATTCTTCACATACTTTATTTGGAATGTCGATTTCTGGTAATCCTCAAACCACATTTCTTCTCTTCAAATCTCCATGTCTTTGAAATTGAGATGGCCAAGTCAATAATATCATATCCATTAGTCTCCGCTGGTTGCAGTTGCAAGGCACTTGTGCTCCATCACATTAAGTTCAATCTTGAAGGTTCTATTCTGGGACATTGGTGTCTTAAAGATTAACCTACCACCTGAGTCGAGAACTCTCATCATATTGTCTTCACTCGACACTTTGTAGTTCTTTTCGACCAACTTCCCTATATTGAGCAAATTTCTCTTCATGTCTGGTATGTACAACACATTGGAAATTATTGACCTTTTACCATCTTTCCTCATAATCAAAACATCACCAATACCGTCAGCTGCTAGAGTATTATCATTTGCAAATTTCACCATGTTCTTCATTGAGGGATTTATGTTGATAAACCAATCTTTCCTTCCAGGCATGTTTGATGAACATCCTGAGTCCAAGTACCAATCGTTCTTGAATCTCTCTTTATATCTCGTTGCAACCATCAACAACAACTCTTCTTCTTCATGTTTCACCAGGTTTGCATCAGTTTCTTAATTCTTCTTCTTTTCTGGACAATCACTAGAATAGTGACCATACTTCTGACAATCGTAACACTGAATGTGACTTTTGTTAGATTTTCGACCACCACTTCTTCCTCTATATGCACCACCACCTCTTTGGCTTCCTTGGTTCCAGGGTGTTCTCTGATTCTACCAGTTTCCTTCTTGCTGATTTTGACCATTCGAATTGATGTAGTCTCTTTTTCTTTTTTTGCCATTCCACTTCCTTTGCCTTTCTTTTCTTTTTCTTATTGTACCTGCAAAGCCACATCACTCTTTAACTTTCCTATAGCTCTTTTAGCTATTCTTTGTTCATGAGATTCAAACGTCTCTTGAAGCTCTTCCTTTGTTAATGTTGACATGTCTTTCGAATCTTTTATGGCTATTACCACGTGGTTAAATTTTGGAGCCAATGACCTAAAGATCTTTGCAACAAATGATCTTGATGTTAACACTTCTCTGCATACTTTGATTTAATTCACCAATTTAGTAACCCTAGTGAAGAAATAAGTTATTCTTTCATTGTCCTCCATATGAAGCATTCCATTGGTTCTTTTGTGAGTTGGTAGCCTCGCCTCTTTCACCTTCTCTGCGTCTCCAAATGATTTCTCTAGAATTTTCTATGCTTCTTTCATTGATTCTACATCACTAACCTTTTCAAAACTATCTAGATCAATGCATTGATGAATTATAAATGAAATACCCTATTTTTTATCCCTAAGATCCCACATGTCATTTGCATCATATACCATAAACAAGATCACAAACTTTAGTTGTTCTGCCCTCCACCATGGTTTTGCTTTTGAGGGACATCACTAAGCATTTGTGTGTTTTTTTTTTATTTTCTTTTATTTGATTGTTTATGTTTACTAACCCTGATTAAAATCCAAAAATGTGTGTTTGTTTTTCCTTTTATTAAACTTTTTAGAAGAAAGTTTGGATCAAGAACATCAAATACCAATTCCTCAGCTCGAACGAAACTCATCTGAACAAAGTCAAAGTTGATATGCAAACAATTAAAAAATGATTTAATTGTTTATTATTTGAGAGATTCTAAGGTTCATGTGATTACTTTCATGCCTTCTTTGAAAAGTCCAAAGAATTGAGACAGAGCCAAGACAACACAGTAAAAAGCCATTTTTTTTACTGTGTTAATCGATTAACCAATGCGTTTTTTGGCTAAAAATATAATTTTTAAATTCTGCAGCATTTTGGCACCAAAGTTCACTTGTTTCATCATGAGAATATTCTAGATCACCTTATTTTAATTCCCCTACATAATCATAGTTATTTCCGTCATACACCCTCATTTAATCACACATGTGAACCACTTGATCTTTGATTTAGCTTTTAATCCAATTTCAAGGCCTAGATTAAATTTCAAACCACAAAAATTGTCAAGCCTAAATTCTATAAATAGAGCCCTCATTTCATTCATTCTTCAAGCTTTTGATAGTCAAATTCACCTTGTCAAAATTCTTCCTCATTCTCAATTTTCTTCATCTATCCAAATTCACCAAAGTTCTTTCTTCCATTAAAAGTTAGTAATCTTTTCTTTGAATCTTACTAATATATGAGCTAAACCTCCATCAAAACGCTTCTTCAACATCACATTTTGTAGATCAAGGTTTTGGAGATGTGGTTCTTGAAGTTGATTTGAAGCATTTTTAGATTTTGAAGTGGTAAACTCTTGTTCCACCATTGTTGTGCTTGACTCATCTTGTTCCACCATTGATCTTTGGATCTTGCAAATTGTGTTTCATTAGTGTCATTTTATTTTGTTTTACTTGAATTTCCATGCTAAATTGTATTCATGATCATGAGGTGATTGAAGAAATGATTGAATCATGAATGCTGATTTTTTTTCAAATTTTTTGTTGTCCTACCAGTGTTAATTGATTAACACAAGTCATTATGTGTTTTTTGGCTTGTTTTGGGACTATTTTGAGTTCTTTTCTTCCTTCTTCAATTTTCTTTTGTTTTTCCTTGAATTGTGGTGTTTGTTGATCAAATTTCTCTTTAAATTCCATAGACTTTTAGTGTTTGATGAGGTTGGATAAACCATCATTATTTCAAATCTATCTTTAAGTGGATCATTGGATTCACTTTAGGTGCTTTGAATTAGTGATAGGTTTAGTGCCTCAATCCACCAATAAGAGTGAAGGAACCTAAAGATGGAACGATTAAAATAGTGTAATTCAATTTTGCTTCCCTTTCCCTCTTCTTCTTCTTTTTCATTTGGTCAATAAAAATCTTACATATCATTAGACTTTCCTTTGAAGTTATGATCAAGATGAGACCACTACCTCTTTTTTTTTGTCTGAAAAGTTTTAGGAGAATGACCTACATGTCATTTCTCTAACTTGTATTAACACGAACGTTGTTATTGACCGGCCTCAGATAGTCGTAGCTTATACATAAGCCCAATTATTATTGCTTAACATAGCACTAAATTGTCTCTAAATCAGAATCGATGTTGTTTTTGTATGCAAGTTATCAATCTCCTAATCTCCATAGTGTAGTGTGAGATAGATTATCTCCTTATCGTTAAGGGATTTAGTTGGGATACTCGTTGATTTTATATGAGTTGGATCCCTTCTCTTAATAATGTATGGATTCATGTGCTCACGCTTATGGTTGACTAGTCGAGTATTCTCCAAAAAGCAACCAATTGTTCTCCATTATTAACATTAACATACTAATTATAATTGCACTAACTTTTATTTGTTTCCCTTTTAGTTTTTTGCTCTTTACTTTCTTATCATTTATTTTTATGTCTTTACATTTAGCATTTCATATCATTATCATCTTATTTTCTCTTTGTCCATTTTGACCTTTATTGGTGATTTTGCTCTTTTTCTCTTTGTCCATTTGGACCATACTCCTCTTAAGGCATTAATAAATACTTAAACACTAACAGACTTGGCTCTTCAAATTCAGATTATTATGACCTTATGCTCGGACTTCAGACTTAGTTCTAGGATCTTTTCCTTTTTGTCTTGGAGATTTGAGACCTTGGACCTTGGTGCTTTTGTCTTTTTGTTGGAATTTTTCTGTGTGCAGGTGTTGATACTTTAGCATTATGAAAATCATCTTATACATGACTATCATAATTGGCTTGCGAAGACCTCGCTTTGACTCTATTGGCCTAATTTGGGATTTTCCTCGGATGCTTTATTTCATTTGGTTCTTATGCTTGTGGTTTGAATCCAAAAGGAAGAGGATTGCTTATGTTGACTTTGTCAAGTGTTCGCTTCTTGTGTGGTTAGATCTTCCCATCTCTAGCTTTTATTTTGTGTTTTAGGGTAGTCACTTCTTCTCCTCACCTTCTTCAATTTTAAAAGTCTTCTCCCTTTTTCAAAACCTTCTTATTTTCAAAATTAAACCAATTTCACAACAAACCTTGACTTTCGTCATGTGATTTTTCAAACTTTATTTTCTTTAATAAATGTCAATCAATGTTAATCATACTTTTACTAATTTAAATAGATTTAAAAAATACAAAAAACTCATTCAAACTTTTTGTGTCTTTATGCACTTTTTCTTTTAAAACTTTTCATAAAGTTTAGACATGAGTTATTTTCATAGTTGAGATGTAATTCTCCTATTCTCCATGGTATTAAGATGTTGAAATTTTCCACTTAGATGTTGAGTGATAGACTTGTTGAATTTAGTCCAAGAAAAATCCTCCATCTTTAGGTGATACAAATGTTGTCTTATACTTTTGGGCGGTTTGTCGTAGTTTTCTCCTTAAAATGATGACTTGTCTTTACGTTTAAAATCAATCAAAACAAACCATTTTTGTTATTTGTACCATGAACTACGAGGTTTTGATCCAATATTGCACTTTGTGGGTACGTAGGCATGAGACTCAAGAAGTCTCTTCAAACAAAAAAATCTTAAAAAATATTCATATAGAGTAATATAGACGTTTTGGGTGCTAACACCTTCCCTTAGTGTAACCAACCCCTTACCCATTCTCTATTCATCTTGTCTTGTTTTAGAACTTGTTTAGGTTTTATTTGCTCTTTTTCCTTTCCTTTTGGATAAAAATAAAAGTGCGGTGCATACTCTTGCATTTTTTTAGTTAAGTTAATCAATAGTTAACACCCACAAATTTCCTCGCTACAATAAAAAGAGCTTTAAAATCTTTCTTCTTCAATTCTTTGTATGAAGTCTTTTCTTGATTTGACACATTTTCTACAAGTGATGTTACTCCTTCATTCACAAGATCTCTGAGATCTTGATAACAGAAAATCACCTTCATCTATTTGCACCAATTCTCATAATTTTGACCCTTCAGAATTGGGAGATTCCCTAGAAAATGCCCGTTCGAATGATTTATTGTCATCCCGCCCACGAATCACAACAGAGCTCTGATACTAGATGTTGGAATTAACCTAAGACTTTCAATAATTCTGAACCAATCTTGATGAACAAGATTCAATCAACAGATAAAAATCCCTTGTTCTTGACTCTTCGCTTGAGTGAATCAATCACACCTTGATTGCAAGAATGGTTCTGCATAAAATTTGTTAATGAAAGAAGAAAGAAAAATTGAATAAGAATAAATATTAGAGTTTTATGAAAATTGTGGAAGAAGATGATTTCTGCAGTGTTTCTCTCTGCCCATTGTCGCACCTCGAAAAATAAATGGAACATACGACCCTCACGCTAAAGGCGCGAAATACGGTTCGATAGAGTCTCCACCAAACTTTATTTATCCCAAAAAATAAGACGGCAAAGGAAAATATCGAGAAAACCTTTTAAAAGATGGATAAGAATAATGGTCGTTGCAACCACATTCTGGGTTCGGGAGTCGGTTACGCAAGAGGAAGGTATTAGCACCATTCACGTCTGTTGTACTCAATGAAAACCTCTTAGTACAATTTGCGTTGGGTGTTATCTAAGCTTGCTTATCTTCTTCTCAATGATAAGTGCGAAATGGTACGATAAAAGAATAATGATGCTAGGGGAAATGGGTTGTTTAAGAATAGGGTGCTCGGCAAGGATTGGGTCCCTTGTGCCTATGTATGCTCATTCGGACGAGAATCAGAAATCAAAGCTCTCGTAGTTTGACTACGGGAAAGGATAGGAGGAACAAAAGATGAATAAAAGTGTGCTTTCTAAGATCATAAAAATCTTGTGCCTACGTATCTTACATTCAAGAAAAGAATGAAGAATCAGAGCGTCTGTAGTTTGTGGAGATGAACATGAAAAGAGATGGGTTGAATTGAGTTGAGGTTTGGTTGATCAAATGAAGGATTGAATGACAAACAACCTAAGGGGCGTGCCTCAAGAGCTTTCACTCAAGAATCCAAGGAATGCGAGATTCCAAGAACTCAGTTATTTTGGGAGTTGATTAAATATGTTTCGAGAAAGGGTTGAATGTTTTGAAATCGAAAGATTGAATGAACAACAACTAAAGGGGTGTACCTCGAGAGCTATTCATTCGAAGGTTCAAGGAATGCTAGACTCCAAGAATCTCCTTCTTTCGTAACTTGATTATGAAAATGTTTAGATAAAGATTAGGTGTTTTGAGATGAAAAGTTGAATGAACGACAACCCAAAGCGTGTGCCTCAAGAGCCATTCATTCAAAGATCCAAGGAATTCTAGACTCCAAGAATATTCTTCTTTCGTTATTTGTTTAAGAAAATAGTTTGAAAATGATTAAATCAAATTGATTGTAAAATACCGCTTGACGTTGGATCAAGGGTTTAATTTTATTTGCATGCAAATATGTGTTGGTTGAAAGAAGTTTGATTTGAAAATAGCTCGATGAAGAGTTGAGGGTTTGGTTGAAAATGGAACCGACTCGACGAAGAATCAAGGTTTAGGTTGTGAGAAACAGTACTAGTCCCTGAGGGTGCTCCTAATAACAAAACCACAATGAAATGTGAGAGTATGTGCGATAGGTTAGTGGTGAATGCGTACGAGCACTCGACTTATAGAGGGAAACTCAATGAGTCGCAACAAGTCACAAATTAAAATGAAAGAAGAACAATCTGGTCCAACCTCTCCTTCATTCGCGAATCACTCCTTTCCAATTTCTTTTGCACTGAGATTTGATCAGGTTTGTGAAATTCGTCTTGTTCTTTCTCGTCTCAAAATCTCTACTCTTCTACTTTCGTCTTGGTTTTGGATTATATTTTATTTGTAAGCCCTCTCTTCGTCTCCTTCATCTTTTATTTCGCTTCTGTTCTAGTTTTGTGGTTTTGAGAGTTTTGGGTTTGGGTGTTTGGAATGGTGCAATTTTGAAGGTGATTAAGGGTTTTTGTGAAGGGGGTTTGCTGATGTGTTGAAGAAGATATCTAGTTATAAAAATGGTTCTGTCGAGGAGTTTTGAAGAAGACATGAAGATGAAGGTTCATGTGGTGTTTGTTATGTAGAATGAATTAAAAGATGAAAAATGTAAAATTAGTTTGTGGTTGAAGGTTATGAATATGTTGGCTCCCCCTAGTCCCCAAATGAGGAGTGAAAAGTGTGTATTAATAGGATAAACGGAAGCGTATTTGTGTAAAGAAAAGAAAGAAAAATCATTGCTGCCATTTGGATTGATACGCGTTTTGGGATGCTCTGTTGGTGCATTTTGTGACGTCTTCACTTCATTGTCATTTGCACATTGTGACGTTATTACCTTTGCAACTTTGAGGCTTAAATGATGATTCTGGTATGGATCACGCAGTGTATTTTATGAAGGTTTGTTGGTTTTGTTGTACGTGAATAACAATTAGTGTTTGTTTGTTTTTTTTTGAAATTGTGGCGTGTTATACCTCGTGTGGTGTGGCTGAATCATAAACCTTGGGAGGTGGGCGTAGAGTGTGAGTGTTTTGAAAAGTGAAAGTTGGGAATTGGCTTTAGTAGGTACAGTGTGTATGTATCATGAAAAATGACCATGGCTAGCTTGGTGAAGGTATGTGCATGATGGTTCTTTTTCTCTTCATGTGAGGCTGATCGTGTGGTTAGCTCACGCATGAGCAACTTTTAGTTATGTAGCAACAACTCTGTATGAGGCTTGGTGGCCTTCTTTCTTTTCCATTTTTTTTTGTGTTTCCAACTTGTTGTAAATGGACTCTTTGTTGTACAATATTTTGAAATTGGACTTGCAATATAAAAAACAACAGGCTCTACCAAAAAAACATGAATCATGGGCCTGCCATATTTTGTAATTTTGTAAAAGAATTTTTTTGGTAATGATGGGCTTTATCTTGAAAAAATAAAATGGGCTTGAGTTGTGAAATGATATGGATTTTTTTGAACTTTTGAATTTGAATTGGTGCCTCCCATTTTTATTTGAACCATACTTGAGAACTTGACTTGAATTTGTGTAATCATGCTTGAATTGATTCTAAAGAAAGAAAATTATAAAATCTTGAATCAAATCTAACAATTTCCATCAGTCTTTGAACTAATCCTTGAAACAATGAAACCTCTAAATCTCGAATTTGACTGAGAGTGAATCAAATATTGAATCTTAACCATCCTTGACAAAATCGTTGAAACATGATTGAAATTGAATCCAACTTAAAAATCATCTTGAACAAATAGCCTGCTTGACTTCTCCTGACTTTTCCATAGCCTGACAATTGGAGGATGAAGTCCACTACTTGTCTGCCCAAAATCAAGTCACTCTCAATTTGAATGTCGACCCTCACCACACACAAGTGACCTGACAACTTGACATGAACACCACTTACTTGAATAGGAAGAAATGAAGGCAATAACCTATTTTTTAGGATTTTTTGAATATGGTTAGTGGATGAATGTACAAATGAAGGCAATACACATGTAGAAAAAATTTGGGATATGACACCCACAAACTGTGAAAATCTTATTAACTTAGCAACTGCAAGTAATTACAAGATTATTCTGCTTCTTACACAAATTAGAGGTTACTCCCTCTATTTATAATTGAGCTACCTTGGTCCCTAAGCTAAAACCCCAAAATAAAAAGTCCAAAATTTTTATTTTGCTTTACGTCAAATTTCTGTGTCAAGGAACCTGCTTCGACACTTCGAAATCTAATGCTACTCGACACACACACTACAAATTTTGACACATCTTTGTTTCTGTATATATATATATATATATATATATATATATATATATATATATATATATATATATATATATATATATATATATATATATATATATATATATATATATATATATATATATATATATATATATATATATATATATATATATATATATATATATATATATATATATATATATATATATATATATATATATATATATATATATATATATATATATATATATATATATATATATATATATATATATATATATATATATAGAGAGAGAGAGAGAGAGAGAGAGAGAGAGAGTGAAAATATTTTTCAAAACATAGATGAGGATATATCTAAGGCATTTATACATCATTAAAATATGATTGGGACTCAAGTTACATAAGCCAAATGATAGAAAAATGAAATTCTCGGACCTGTAACCAATTACAAAAAACCTATAATCGATTTCAACTGCTAAAACCAGAAAATGATAAATAGTGGTAATTGGTTACTGTGAATGCATAACAGGTTATAGTAACTCCATAAGCACTTTTTCTTAAACTTATTTCACTTATTTGGATACTTGTAACCAATTACACCCCTGTGCTAACTGGTTTTAACACTTGAATTACTAAAAAACTCTTAATAAACCACCTTAGTTCAAGGGCCAAGTCTTCCATGCCCATGTTCATATTTAACCTTTTAAACATATCATTTGTGACTCCCTTAGTCTACAAATCACCAACTTGTTCTTCACTTCTACAATATCTCAATCTTAACTTTCTTTCATTAACAAGTACCCTCAAGTAGTGAAACCTCGTGTCAATTTGTTTGCTACTCCCATGTAAACTTGAGTTCTTAGAAAGATTAATCGCATAAATGTTATCAACCATAAGTGTAACAACCTCACCCTAATTGTTGCTTATCTCCTTCAATAGATTCATTGGCACACACAAAACGAAGAAATAATGTAATTCCCTCACAAAATGAGAGTGCAACTACCAGTTCCTTCTTCAAACACCATGAGATTGATTTTCTGTCCGAACATAAAGATGTATCAAGCTATAGACTTTCGTCCATTTTATCTCTACACTAATTGGAATCGGTAAAACCGAGCAAATTACATTTTTGCCGTATCTGCTGCGGGAAAGAGAATTCTATAGGCAATCGATCATTTGAGATAGCTTAGGATCCTCTTCACAGCTGCCAAGTAAGACACCTTTGACCTCTTCATGAATCTACTTAGAATACCGACACTAAAGGCCAAGTATGATCCCATATTGCACAAATAGCGCAAGGTTCCGATCAATTTCCTATACTGAGTTGGATTAACATTTTACTCTCCTCATTCTTAAACACTTTTAGCATCGGTTCAGCAGAAGGAATGACAACATTATAATTCTCCATTTCAAACTACTTCAATATCACAAGCGCATACCTTCTTTGGTGCATGAGCAGTCCACTTTTGGACTTGTGGAACTCAATACCAAGGAAGTATGTCATGTGGCCAAGGCCGGTCATCTCAAATTCTTTCACAAGTCCACTCTTGAACTTAAAAACACATTTTTTATTGCTTCTCGTATCAACAAATTGTCTATATATAGACAAAGGATAATCGCTCCTTTACATATATATGTCTTCACATACACGTCATTGCTTGAATACACATTTCTTTTGTTCCAAACGCTTGGAGCTTGCTTCAAACCATATAACGCATTCGTCAACTTGTAAAACTTTAGCTCTTGGTTTCTCACAACCAAATTAGGGATATTGGTGGCAAAAAGGGTCCGACCCATCAAACATTCCCGTTCTTCCCGAACTCTTAGATATATCCTCATCTATGTTTAGAAAAATATTTTCACTCTCTCTCTCTCTCTCTCTCTCTCTCTCTCTCTCTATATATATATATATATATATATATATATATATATATATATATATATATATATATATATATATATATATATATATATATATATATATATATATATATATATATATATATATATATATATATATATATATATATATATATATATATATATATATATATATATATATAGAGAGAGAGAGAGAGAGAGAGAAAATATTTTTCTAAACATAGATGAGGATATATCTAAGGCATTTATACATCATTAAAATATGATTGGGACTCAAGTTACATAAGCCAAATGATAGAAAAATGAAATTCTCGGACCTGTAACCAATTACAAAAAACCTATAATCGATTTCAACTGCTAAAACCAGAAAATGATAAATAGTGGTAATTGGTTACTGTGAATGCATAACAGGTTATAGTAACTCCATAAGCACTTTTTCTTAAACTTATTTCACTTATTTGGATACTTGTAACCAATTACACCCCTGTGCTAACTGGTTTTAACACTTGAATTACTAAAAAACTCTTAATAAACCACCTTAGTTCAAGGGCCAAGTCTTCCATGCCCATGTTCATATTTAACCTTTTAAACACATCATTTGTGACTCCCTTAGTCTACAAATCACCAACTTGTTCTTCACTTCTACAATATCTCAATCTTAACTTTCTTTCATTAACAAGTACCCTCAAGTAGTGAAACCTCGTGTCAATTTGTTTGCTACTCCCATGTAAACTTGAGTTCTTAGAAAGATTAATCGCATAAATGTTATCAACCATAAGTGTAACAACCTCACCCTAATTGTTGCTTATCTCCTTCAATAGATTCATTGGCACACACAAAACGAAGAAATAATGTAATTCCCTCACAAAATAAGAGTGCAACTACCAGTTCCTTCTTCAAACACCATGAGATTGATTTTCTGTCCGAACATAAAGATGTATCAAGCTATAGACTTTCGTCCATTTTATCTCTACACTAATTGGAATCGGTAAAACCGAGCAAATTACATTTTTGCCGTATCTGCTGCGGGAAAGAGAATTCTATAGGCAATCGATCATTTGAGATAGCTTAGGATCCTCTTCACAGCTGCCAAGTAAGACACCTTTGACCTCTTCATGAATCTACTTAGAATACCGACACTAAAGGCCAAGTATGATCCCATATTGCACAAATAGCGCAAGGTTCCGATCAATTTCCTATACTGAGTTGGATTAACATTTTACTCTCCTCATTCTTAAACACTTTTAGCATCGGTTCAGCAGAAGGAATGACAACATTATAATTCTCCATTTCAAACTACTTCAATATCACAAGCGCATACCTTCTTTGGTGCATGAGCAGTCCACTTTTGGACTTGTGGAACTCAATACCAAGGAAGTATGTCATGTGGCCAAGGCCGGTCATCTCAAATTCTTTCACAAGTCCACTCTTGAACTTAAAAACACATTTTTTATTGCTTCTCGTATCAACAAATTGTCTATATATAGACAAAGGATAATCGCTCCTTTACATATATATGTCTTCACATACACGTCATTGCTTGAATACACATTTCTTTTGTTCCAAACGCTTGGAGCTTGCTTCAAACCATATAACGCATTCGTCAACTTGTAAAACTTTAGCTCTTGGTTTATCACAACCAAATTAGGGATATTGGTGGCAAAAAGGGCCCGACCCATCAAACATTCCCGTTCTTCCCGAACTCTTTGTATAACGGATCAAGGTTTTAAGCTTGCACCTTTCAATGTTTACGCTCTGCCCCACCCTATTTTTTACAAGCCTCATTGTTTCAATCCTAGAAACCGGTTCAAATATCTCTTCAAAGTTTATGCCTTTTCTTAGCAAGAATAATTTTGCAACTAATTGAGCCTTATGCTTGATTATCTCACCTTTGGGATTTGGTTTCACTTTGAACATCTATCTCATACCAATTGACTTCTTTCTGTTTGATAGATCAACTAACTCCCAAGTTTTAGACGACGACGATGATCTTAAAGGGGGGTTGGATAGATTACTAATTCTTAAACAGAGTCGAAGCTTATGATAGATTGGTTTTTAAAACTTTTAAGCGAAAGCGACTGAGGAACTACGATCGTCTAAACGAACCATTACCAAAAAGATCGGATATAAGCTACGCCTATATGGAATATCGATTAAGGTGAAGATCGAATGAAAAGTTTGAACACAAATCAATATGATTTATTCACTCAAAGTTGTTCAATTTTTCAATGCTTTGTGAAAAATAAACTCAGGTTGAAAAACAACTCAAAATGTTTGTGTTCAAGCAATTTGTCGAACAGGTGTGTGCGAAGCACTCCAAGTAAAATTCACTATGTAAATGTTGTGCTAAACTTTTCCAATTACAACCAAACGGATTGTACTGAGTTTTCTAAATGTGTTTCAGCACTACAATAAAACAACATTTTAGTCAACCAATTTGATTGCACACAAATGTAAAATTCAAAAATGAAAATAACAAAAAGAGAGAACAACACTAATTTATTGAGGCAGTTTCCCCGTCGTCCTCACTCACGGTACGTCTTCTTTCAATTCTAAAAATAGAATTGAGACCTTTATATAGAACCTGTTGCAAATTGTTTTTACAAGAGAAGAAGTAGAAATCAAACACTCAATCCCAATCGTTGATGTTGAACCTATGCCTTCTCTTCCCTTGATTCAAGATGAATCAAGTCCTTCGAATGTGATGAGTAAACCTCTGATTATGGAACTACCTTTGAACAACCCAACGATCTTCAAATCTTTTCCCGGCTAATTTCAAACACCAACAATTCGAACCCAAACCTTCCTTCCACAATCCTCCGGTTAACACTACTAAATTGACAGAACCTCCCGTTCTTCAATTACCTTTTCTCGAATGAATCTTTAAAGGAACGATTTATGCAAAACCCCCAAAATCCAAGATTCTTGGAAGACAAAACCCGAACGGTTTTATTCAAGAAAAACCCACTGATCTCTCAACCATAACCCGATACACCAATCCTAGGTTTGGATGTTATCACCTCAACGATGTAGAATACACACCAAAAATGATTATGTATATTTGTTGGAAAAATGCATGAAAGAGGATGAAGATGATGAGAGCAAAATCAGTGTCTATTTTCACTTTTCTTGTTATCTGGTGAAGAATTAGCTAAAATAATATATATATGTGAAGCTTGAACCAAATAACCAACGTAACATACATTTAGAAAGACAAACATAACAGAAAAATAGTGTGAAATAAGCGAACGATCGACCTAAAGAATAGGGGGGTCGACCTGAGCTCTCCCGATTACAGAATTATGCAGAAAAATTCTCTTTGCATCGACCGGAACAGGTTCATGCATCAACGCAAAACAACCCAGATTTGACAAATAGAAATACAAACATTATTAGTCAATCAGAGGGTCGATGGGAGCTCTCCTGAGAGCAAATCACAAAAATTCACTCTGTATGAGTCGACCTAAGCAGGCTTTGAGTCGACTCAAAGGTTCAGAACTTGTTAAAATGCTGAATTTGATATGTCCTGCTATTTCGAAGTGCTCCTAATGCATATCTAAGTCAACCAACATGATCAAACTCACATAAAACACATATGATGCTTTTCTATATGAACAGACACATGTTTTGGATAAATGCTTGACACGAGAGAATAACGAATGCATATGCGACTCGATGATACCGTCCAAAGTACACATTACTAACTAGATATGTTTTTACATCATTAAAACAAGTATTGAGACAACTTTCCCTCACACCAAGTATTGTTCTTCTCATTAGATTAGAGCTCCTCCTTCATAGCACAAATCCATTTTAGAACACTTAAAGCCTCTTCTATTTTAATAGGTTTGGATTCATCTATAAATGAAAAATGGACGAAATCACTATGATCATTAATTTTGTAGTCTCGGAACATCTCACAGTCGTATATTTTTTGAGGAAAACCTTTTGACTTGTTGATCTTCTCACATTCTCTTTTATGCACTTTGCATATCAGCAGAATCTGAATTTTCAAAGTCGTATCTGGTTAAAGCTTTTACATGACCGATTACTAGCTGCTACAATTGCTTTATCTCCTAAAATAACGAAGTCTCGGCTGATCACAACCCTTTTGTTTCCTGTATCAAACAACTTGTAACCACCGGTAGAGTGACACCCTACAAGTATCATCATTTCTCCCTTATGATACAACTTCTTTCTAAGCTGCCCCAGAACATGTTGACACGCTTTAAAACTAAAAATTTCTCAAACGATGCAGATTCTATTTGAGTCTCGATCGTGCTTCCTTCGGTGTTACCTTCTTAAGTTTCTTTGTAGGACACCTATTCAACAAATAGGCAGTTGTGGATACCACTTTTCCTCATAACTTGTTTTGCATGTTTTTCCCATTTAACATGTTTCTTACCATGTTCATGATCGATCAATTCTTCCTTTTGGAAACACCATTTTGCTGAAGTGTATAAAGTGGTACAATCCCTTCTTGATCACAAAAACTCTCAAAGTCTTTTGAGACATATTCTTCCCCCTATCTGTTTTGAGAACTTTGAGCTTGTGACCGCTTTGCCACTCAACTATGGACTTGAACTTCTTAAACACTTCAAATACCTCATCTTTTCTCTTGATTTGGCATGTCTAGTTCTTTACTATGATCATCAATGAATGTAACAAAACAACTATTACCACCAATTAAATTCACTTGCACCGGTCCATACACATTAGAATTCATTTGCATACATTCTTCACAAATTGCAGTCGGTATGTTACCATTCTATTCTTTTGCAAGTCTTTGAGATCTCAAAAAATGAGTTGTCCAAGACAATAATACCATATCCACTCTTCTCAACTTGCTTCTGTAGAAAGACATCTATGCTCCATAACCTTAAACTTAACCTTGAATGTTCTATTGGAAACCATCGGAGCTTTAAGGACCAAAGCCTGGTTTGCATCCATAAAGTGCAACCGATTATTTTTAATGTGAATCTTGTAACCTTTCTCGTGCAATTGGCCAATACTTAGAAGGCTACATTTGATTTGTGGGT
This sequence comes from Lathyrus sativus, assembly GCA_963859935.3. NCBI lineage: Eukaryota > Viridiplantae > Streptophyta > Magnoliopsida > Fabales > Fabaceae > Lathyrus > Lathyrus sativus. The sequence goes on from CAWUDS030000001.1 coordinate 25,350,734, forward strand.
TGTACAATACATATTTGATCAATGGATGTCCACCATCTCTTCTCATGATCAAAACATCATTGATCGCATAGGCCGCTAGAGTGGTGTCATTCGTGAACTTCAGATTGTTCTTCATGGCATAATTGACTTTAACAAACCAATCCTTCCTTCCTATCATATGCGTAGAATATACGGAATCCAAATGTCATTCTTCGCTGCATTAGACTCCTTCTCTCACAGTCCCCATAACATTTTCTTTTGCATGTAATCGGTTACAACTTTCACGTAACTGATTACAACATATTTTTGCAGCAATCCCAAAATTGTTATTATTCTTGTCCCACAGCCCGCTTCTATTACAATCGCCTTTTGAGATCATGACCAAAAATGTGTTCTCCTCATCAAACTCCTGTCTTATAACCTTGGCTTTATCTCTTTGAGGTTCCTTCTTGTTTGCATTGCATTCTCTTGCAATATGATCGAACCTTTGACCCTTAAGACAATGTTATTTGCTTTTTTCAAATCTCTTCTTTTCATCTCTAAAGTTGCTTTGATCACCATTTTTTTGTAGCTGCTCTCAACCCTTTTCCAACTCGAATTCTTGGAAATTTGGGACTCTTTTCCACCAAAATTATGAATTCCTTTTAGTATTCATGAGCCATTTTCCTTTCAATCTCTTGTCATTCCCGTTGAAGCGTGCTTGCAAAGCGATCTGTATCTTTTCCTAATCATTATTTCTTTCATGCATCACTTGCACATAAGCCTCAAAAGAGCTTTGCAACTCCTCTTTGCTCATCGCCGCAAGATCCTTCGATTCTTCAATCTCTACAACCACGGTGTTAAATCTTAGCAATAAAAATGAAATATTTTTGCGACAATAGCTCCATGCTTGTTACTCCACATGCCCTCACTTGATTCACCAACCGAATGATTCTCGTCGTGAAATTGTTGATTGTATCATTTTCTTTCATTTGAATCAATTCAAGTTGCCGCTTGTGAGTTTGTAACCTCACCACCTTCGCCTTTCCACCCCCTGCGTATGCCTTGTCTAAGATTTCTCACGCTTGCTTTAAAAATTCACAATAACCAACATTCTCAAAGTTGTCACCATCCACACATTGATGGATCATAAACAATTCTTTGAAATCTTTCTTCTTCTCTTCCTTATACGTTGCTCGATGTGCATCTGTTCCACCTTCGAAAAGAGGAGTCGTCATGTTCTTGATAATTTCAACAACATCTTTATAGCCAAACAACACTTTTATTTGTTTTCACCATTTATTTATCGTAATTCTTCGCATCAAGAATGGATAGGTTTGCAGGGATTCTTCATTGGTGAAAAAGTTCAAGTTACACACTAGGTGTTTATGGATCAAAATCATGCTCTTGATGCCAAATATTAGAACTTGGAACCACAAAATTGTTGAATAATGGAGAAATTAGAGTGTATGGAGAGAGAGAGAGAGAGAGAGAGAGAGAGAGAGAGAGAGAGAGAGAGAGAGAGAGAGAGAATATTTTTCTTAACATAGACGAGGATGTCTCTAAGACAAGATATTTATACAACACTACAATATAATTGAGACTCAAGTTATATAAGCCAAATAACAGAAAAATTAAATTCTCAGACATGTAATCAGTTACGCAAAATGTGCGACTGGTTAGAGCGGTTAGAATCAGAAAATAACAAACAGTAATAACTAATTACTACAAATACATAATCGATTACAACAACTCTAAAAACACTTTTTCTTAATTTATTTTGACACTTGTAATCGGTTACATTCAAATCCTAACCTATTACAATACTAGAATTACTTAAACACTTAACGGACTGCACCTTAATTTTGTTGGTTTACAAGAGTTTAATGTGGTTGTCTACAGTTTGGTGCAGTTGATCCAAGTGAAATAAAATTATATTCTAAGTAAATAATATTGTTTTTCGTCAATAATTCAACTTTCTTAAAACTGTAAACGATCTACAAGTCATTATCATAATTTGAATGGAATAGTAGGTTGAAACGTGATTAAGATATACCATCACCCATTAATTAATTCTACCAAGTAATAATGATTAATATGAATGAGTAAAACCCTCCCCCATTTGTTACCTTTCCTTTACCAACTTTACGGTTTTGTGCTCACTTTTCTACTTACAAAGCCCTGCAGAGAGACCACAGTTATAGAAAAGTGTTAAAGCCACACTCTGAATATACAAAGAAAAATGCTATTCTTACACTCTTTCCTACACCCTACACCCAATTTACTGTTCACAAATATGTGAACAAATTTCTCAAAATATGGTTAATAGTATGCATTTTATTGGTTAATGAAGTAGTGAAAGTGGTTAATAAATTATAGGTAAAATAATTGGTTAATGATGTAGATTTTTGTGGTTAATGCAACTGTAAAATTGGTTAATACGCAATCTTATATTTGTGTTATAAAATAAATTTTAAAAATAAATATTTTTTTTAAAAAAAAATTAATATTTTAAAAAAATATATTATTTTATTAAAAAATCACTGTTCACCGTATAAATATGGTGAACAGTGTATACGGTGTAGGAAATGGGTGTAGGATGTGGTGTAAACATAGCATTCCTGATATACAAATCATGTTCTCTTTAAAAACTTCATAACTAGTTTCCTAAAGTTGAAACTTTTTAATAAAACTTTATTACATGTGTACTTTCCGGTGATCTGCCTCGGATTTTAACTCAGACTTAATATAATCTGTCCCGGTTAAACACATACTCAATAATTTCAATTTTAATACATTCAATTTTTGATTAATAACTTAAATGGGTAACGTCGATTTTTTTATTAATAACTTAATTTTATATAGATTAATAGTCTTAAATTGCCGGTCTTAAACAAATAAAGCAACAAACTTGATTTCCATTAAGTGCTCTCGTGCAACTTACATTCAATGTGACATTTGCACGTCTGACTGGCCTAATACAGGTAGAGTTATCAATCAACGAACCCGGCATGTACAATAGAGTACAAGTTGAGAAGACAATTTACACTAACCAAAAGGATTATTTAACTATATTAACACATTACATGATAATATATACACATTACATACTAAGGTGCACTATATCAGCAAACCTTAATTGACATAGAAGATACCTAGTTAATGTACATAGAAAGAAATAAACGAACAAAAGAAACAAAGAAAGGCACACTTCAACTTTTACACACACACATTTCCTCATGTCTAAGCAAAGCCTAGCTCTATGTGAGAGTTCTCTCATATTTTATTATACATCTTACCTTTCCATTATTACTATATTTTAGGATTCATTCATGTCATTTATACACTTCTTATGGAAAATAAGGATAACTCCAAAGGTTTTGATCATCACACACATAACTCTCTGGTGTATCATCGGTACTCGGAAAGTCGAAACGAGGAGGACTAAGTAGCATTCCTTCCGCCATATTAGCCAAAACATTAGGCATATCAAAGATCAAATCCTCATCAATAAATTCATTAACATTATAACTATTCTCATTCTCACCAACAGAAAAAAAATCTTGTGGAGTCGCCATTGTTGCATGGTTCATATCATTTCCCACATTAATATTCACAAGAGCATCCTCTGCTGCGCCTATGGCGGCTGCAGCACTGGCTGCAGCCGTCTGAATATCGTGCGCAGAGGATGAAGCAGGAACAGGTAAAGAAGAAGAAGAGTTAGGGAAATTCAGTTCTGCATTTTTACCCTTAAGAGCAAGAGCAGCTACATCATAAGCAATAGCTGCCATCTCAGGTGTTGGAAATGTTCCTAACCAAATCCTGTTAGGTTTTTTAGGTTCACGAATTTCAGACACCCATTTTCCGTTACTTCTACGCCTCACTCCACGGTACACCGGATGACGTCCGGTTGAAGCTTTGCCCGAGGTCGACGACGATGCATGAGTATTAAAGTTTTCAGACATGGTGTTGTTGTTGTAGTATTTTTAGTAAAGAGATTCAGTGACAGTTGGTAGTTGAGGAAAACGGTTGAAGCCATGTACTTATATGTCGATGAATTTGGATATTTTTTAGGGGGAAAAGATGATAGCTGGAGAAGGATTTGAAAGTTGAGAGATGAAAGTGCAAACCAGTTATGGTATGTGAAGGATTTAGGGTGTAGACAGCTTGGAGTGTATGATATCTGGGTTGGAGACCGCGTTTTGTAATTCACAAGATCGAAAATAAAAAGGAAAATTTTGTTCTATTAATAGTGATTTTGCACTTTCTTGTGCACACTGATATATATACACTACACTATCACTAACACTGATAACACTCTCCATTTGGTTTTTTCTTCACTCTTTTTCAACAAGGGTTTGATGTAATGAAGAAAACATTTGACTTTGTTTTAATATTAGGAAAATTGTATGTATCATATTTTAGAGTTTTGTTAGGTAAGAGTAATTTGTAGGCAATATTTTAATTAAATTCTGTGATATTTAAAGTTCACCTTATTATTATTATTTTTATGATTATTATGGAAACACGTATATTAAACGGGGAAAATCGATAGTGGCAAAATTTCATCAAATGAGGCTTTACTATTTGTTTTCGTTTATTTTGTTTTAATTAGGTAGGGTTTTGTGCTTGCTGTTGAGAGTGTTGGTGGTATAGCAACTGATGTTGATAAAGAGGACAATACTTCAGAACAGTGCTGTTAGTTTCACTTTCGTTTGCCCAAGTGGCCAACTCTTATTTTAATTTGTCATCTTAAATATTTTAAATTTTGTTTTTAATCTTTTAAAATACTTTTTTTTAAAGAAAATTGTTCTTATAATTTTTCATCTATATTTTTGTTTTTTTTTTGCAATTTAACAACGGTTTTTACATTTTAGTAATATTACTTAGTCATAATTTTAGTGACAAGTTTTATATTAGGAATAAAAAATGTGCATGGAAAATTTTTGAAGGAACATTCTTTGAAAAAATATTTTAAAGGACTAAAAAAATAATTTGAGATATTTAGAAGAAGATTTAACCCTATATTATATTATATAGTGTATATATCATAAAAGTTTCAATTTTTTTTATGTATATATTAGTTGTGCTATGGAAATATAATATGTAGAGTTGTTAAAATAGGTTATTCGGTCTTAAACGGGTCAGTTCTGATGAGTTTAGGATTTTTAGAATTGAGTAAAAAAAAACCATTGTAATATTGGTTAAAAAGTACTACCCAAGTCTGTTTCTAGATGGGTTTCGAGCTACCCGACATTAAATGAGTTTTTTTTAAATAAAAAATAAAAATAAAAATCAAATAATACTTATTATAAATTAAATGAAATTAAAAATTATATTATTTTAAACATAATATATTTTTTAGTACTATATTATCTTTTATAAATAATATAGTGTGTTTTTAAATGCAACATGTCTTTAAAATGAATAAAATAATATTCAAATATTTAGTATAAGAAAAATTAATAGAATACGAAGAAAGAATGTTGATTATATTATTGTCTAAAATTTAAAAGAGAATGATTGAATATAATATCGATAAAATTTAATGAAGTGAGAAAAATTAATGTGTTATTTTGTAATAAGACAATATAAATATTAATATATATGTTTTTTTTTTAATTTATACATATGAGTTCCTAACAGGCTACCCACGATCCATACGAGCTAACTCTAATGATAGCGGGCTTTTTAGAGTTGGGTTAAAAGAACGCTGAAAAATATGAACTTTATATTTAAAGTTTAAGCCCTGTGATTTTTCGGGCATGATAGGGCGGCCCATTTGGGCTAACCCATTTTGACAAATTTAATAACATTCACATGATACTCAAAGAATCTTTATGTCATCTCCAAATTATATTTGGCACCCTCACGGAGTCTATGTTATTACCACTATGTTATTACCATATTAGTCTTGAAAAACATTATATTTGTTTTCACAAAAAATATTGGAGAAATTTGAATTTTTGCAAAATCTCTATAATTCGTCGGACATTTCACATTCACACTACCGGATATTTTGTGTTTGTTGGCGAGTAAGTATAAAATTTTACAGTACTTGTAGGTATTATCCAGATTTTTTTCATTATTTCCGGATTTTTCAAAATGTGCGATAAAAATGCATTCATTTTTTCAGATTTTTTAAAATATCTAGAAAAATGGATGCATTTTTACCTCATATTTCAAAAAATCCAGAAAAAAGATGCATTTTTACCGTACATTTCATAAAATCCAAAAAACTAGATGCATTTTTACAACACATTTTGAAAAATCCAAATGTGGGTATGCATCGTTACCGCACATTTTGAAAATCCAAAAAGTTTAAAATTTCTAGATTTTTTGAAAAATCCAGTAGACTAAAAAAAGTTGTTTTGTTTCTTTGTGAAGATCAGAGACATAGATGATATGATTATATGTCGACTGCACGATATAGTTGCTATGAGGTTCAAGAGAGGTGAGGTAATATAAAGGACTCGCATCTTAGGGCATAGAGAGGGGCACCGTTCGATTCTCACATGAGGCGGCTGGCCGATCAGGCTCAGTTTCGTGCATCTCATACTATCCAACGTAGATGATCTCGATCTGCTTCGGTATTGACGAGATATGTTGAGGATCAGCCAGTTAATGTGCCTCATCTAACAGAGACAAATCTACCCGATCTTGCAGAGATAGAGGTTGCTCATACTCCTGAGATGGCAGAGGTGCCCTATCCTTCTAAAGCAGAGGCAACAACTACTATAGAGGTCTCTCTAAAGACTGCTTAGGCATCACCTACTATTGTGGGTGTTATATATATATATATATATATATATATATATATATATATATATATATATAAAGACTGCTTAGGCATCACCTACTATTGTGGGTGTTATATATATATATATATATATATATATATATATATATATATATATATATATATATATATATATATATATATATATATATATATATATATATATATATATATATATATATATATATATATATATATATATATATATATATATATATATATATATATATATATATATATATATATATATATATATATATATATATGACTCTATATTTGGTTTTTTCTTCTCACTTTTTTAACAAAGGTTAGATGTATTGTAGAAAACATTTGATTTCGTTTTATTATTAGGCAAATCGTATATATGATATCTTAGAGTTTTGTTTCAAATGAGGCTTTTTCTCTCTTTTTTTTTTTTTGGTTTTAATTAGGTAGGGTTTTGTGCTTGTTGTTGAGTGTTGGTGATATAAAAACTGATGTTGATAAAAGAAGACAATACTTTAAAATAGTGTAGGTTTCACTTTGTAAGTACCAGTGGGCTACTCTTAGGTTTTTAGTTTCTAAATTATATTATATTATATTATAGGATTAAATATGTTTGTATTCTTCAAAATATTTTAAATTTCATTTTAAATTTTTCAAATATTTCTTTTAAAGAATGGTTCTTCTAAAACTTCATCCTCACTTTTGATTCTCTCCTGTCAATATTATCATGATTGAGTGTTGGATTTTAAGATCTTTCAATCCTGAGTGTAGAAATTGTCTTTTAGTGCTACGATCTGAGAAAAAACTTTTTTCCGTGTATTTTATAGTTACGATTACGATCTTACTTGTTGAAATTATCATTTATATGCATATCATGATATGAGAATACATAATATCTTAGTTGATTAGATTTTTTTGTAAAATATATGTTTTTTGAGCTACTTATTTTGGACAAAATCTTTTTAACTTGTTAAAGTATGGAATGATTGTTGAGTTATTTTGTGATGTATTATAATTTTCTTGTTTTTGTTTGTGAATATATATATATATATATATATATATATATATATATATATATATATATATATATATATATATATATATATATATATATATATATATATATATATATATATATATATATATATATATATATATTAGTTGTGCTATGGATATGTACCACGCACGTGATACTCAAGGAAACTTTTTGTCATCCCTAAATTGTACTTCACATCCACACACTCTATGTTTTTACCATATTAGTTTTGAACAAAATTATATTCGCTTTCACAAAAACTATTGGGGGAATGAGTAAGTGTGATTTTTCACCGCACTTTTATGTATTTTTCAGATTTTTGTTCATTGTTTTCGGATTTTTCAAAATGTGCGATAAAAATGCATATACTTTTCTGGATTTTTTGAAATGTCCAGAAAAAATGGATACATTTTTATCAAACATTTTAAAAAAATCCTTTAAAATGAATGCATTTTTACCGCACATTTCAAAAAAACTCAGAAAACAGATGCATTTTTACCACACATTTTGAAAAATTCGATATGTGTGTGCATCGTTACCGTACATTTTAAAAAAATCTGAAAACTTCAAAAGTTTCAGAATTTTTGAAAAATCTAATAGGCTAAAAAGTTGTTTTGTTCTTTTAGTGAAGACCAGAGTCTCATATGGTATGATTAATGTTCGACTGCAAATATAGTTGCTCGTAGAGCTCAAGAAAGGGGAAGTGGTGTGGATGACTCACATCTCAAGGCGAGCAGAGTGGCACTTGTCGGTTCTCACAAGAGGCAGCTGGCTGATTAGGCTCAGTTTTGTGTACCCCGCACTATCAGACATAGAGGATCTCGATATACTTTTTATATAGACGAGAGATGTTGAGGACGAGCCAGTTGATGTGCCCTATCTAATAGAGTATTATGTGCCCTATATGAAAGAGATAAAGGTTGCTCATACTCTTGAGATTGCAGAGGTGCCTCATCCTTCTGAGGCAGAGCCAACAACTATTGTAGAAGTCACTTCTGAGACTTCTGAGGCACCACCTACTGATGATATGGAGGTTACTCCTCCTGTTAAGACAAATGCCCCTGCCCCTGCTTCAACAGACCCGTTTGTACACACATATATGAGGTTTCCTGGTGGGTCCAACGACATTTCTGTTCACAATGGATATGCGGACTATGTGGCTTTTAGGTATTGTATGCCCCTGCTTCTTCCTTAAACAACCACATAGAAAGAGGCATTGTATGATCCTATTCGTAAATAACACATGACACTTATCTATACAACTTTGGAGTAATTAGGGACCACACAATACGGTCAATGCAATCACAACCATATAAATGTGTCGACAAAATCATAGTTGTTCAATTGCAAAATCTTTTATAACCGTAATACCCTAATTTTTACCCTTAAGATCTCACATATCATTTACATCTCATTCCACATATAAGATAACAAGCTTTGGTTTTCTTGCCTTCCTCTGTGTGTTTATTCTTGAGACATCACCGGACACCCTTGTTTTCTTGTTTGTTTGATATTTTTTTATGTTCATGTTTACTAACCATTATTCAAAATTATAAAAAAAGGTTTGTTTTTCCTTAACTAACTTTTTCAGGAAGAATTTGGATCAAAGATATCAAATACTAGTCCTTCAGCTCGAGTGAATTTCATCTGAACAAAGTCAAAGTTGATCTGCAAAACAATTCAAAATCATATGATCAAGGGTTTCCAAGATTTAATTGAATTTTATTCAAGAGACTCTAAGGTTCATGTGTTTATTTGCATGTCTTCTTTGACAAGCAAAAAAATCGAGTCAGAGCCAAGACAGCACATCAAAAAGGCAAATTTTCACATTTTTTAACTGTGGTAATCGATTACCAGTATTAGGGTAATTGATTACCCTGTGCGTTTTTTGTGAAAATTTTCCAAATTCAAACTCTGCATCATTTTGAGCACCAAATTCAAATGTTTCATCATGAGAATATTCTATATCACTTCATTTTTATTCCCCTACCTCATCATAATTAATTCTCACCACGCACCTTTACTAGTTACCACTTGATCATTAATTTCCCTCAAAATTCAAATTCCAAGCCTAATTTTGATTCCGAACCAAATTCCAATCCACCAAATTTTCCAAGCCTAAATCCTATAAATAAAGGCCTCATTTCTTTCATTTCACAAGATTTTGATAGCCAAATTCACCTTGTCAAATTCTTTCTTGACTCTCTTTTTTCTCCAACTACCAAATTCACCAAAGCTCTTTCTTCCTTTGAGAGGTAGTAAGTTCATCACTAGAACTTACTAATCTTTGAGCTAAACCTTCATCCATTCACTTTTGCATCACCAATTTCAGTATTTCTTTAAAGTGAGGTTTTTGGAGTTGATTTGGAGAATTTTTAGATTTGAAGTGGTAATTTCTTGATCCACCATTGTTACTCTTGATGCATCCTTCACAATATGATCTACTGTTGATTCTTGTTGCTTGATCTTTGGATCTTGCAAATTGTGTTCTATTGGTGTTATTTGTTGTTATTTTATTTGAATTTTCGTGCTCGATTACATACTGGATCATGAGGTATTTGAAGAAATGATTGATCAAGTTTTGCACATTTTAAAAACTGAATTTATGTTTTTTTAACAGGTGTAATCAATTACCTTTCTGGTGGTAATCGATTACACAATGAGCATTTTGGCATTTTGGCTTTGTTTTGGGACTGTTTTGGTTCTTTCTTCTTCTTCTTCTTCCATTTCCCTTTGGTTTTTGCTTTGGACTACACTTTTAAGGTTCTTTTCCTCTTTAAATTCTTTGGACTTAGGGTATAGATGAAGTTGGATAAACATTCACTAATTCAAATATATCTTTAAAGTGAATTGTTCAATTCATTTTAGGTGCTTTGAGTTAATGATATGTTTAGTGCTTTAATCCACCAAGATGAGTGGATGAACTTAAAGATGGAATGACCTTGAAATTGTAATTCAATTTAGTATTCCCTCTCCTCTTCTCTCTTTTTTTTATCGATGAAAATCTTCGATATCGTTTGAACTTATTTCAAGTTCTTGATGAATATGAGATTGTTACCACTTTTCTTTTCGTGCGGTATTGCTTTTGGATAGTGATCTACATATCACTTCTCTAGCATGCATTAGCAGTAACATTTTTATTGACTAGCCTCAGATTGTCGTGGTTTCTACATAAACCCGATTATGATTGCTTAACATATTGCTAAATTATCCCGTAACTAGAAAGTGATCATTCGTGGCTCAAACTTATGTTTGAAAGTCCAATTATGGTTGATTATTTGTCTTAGGTCCATTACCTATGAAACTTGTTGTTAGGAGACTTTGATTTTATCAATCCTCTAATGAGTCTTCATCAACTTTGGGCTACGTGCATGAGTTAACCATCGTTAATCATTTGTTCTAACAAATTATCACTAACTCACTAACAATATCATTGTACTAATTTTGTTTATGTTTCTTTCTCGCTCCTTATTTCTCTTTTATTTTTTTATGCTCTATTATTATCATCTCATCTCATATTTTTGTTTATGCTTCCACTCTCTTTTTCTTTTCTCCACATGGACCATATTTTGCTCAAAACACTAATAAATGATTAAACCTCTGAAAAACTTGGTGCTCTTAACTTTGTGGTTATACTCTTCGATTATTCTTGGACCCTTGGACTTAGAATTAGGTCTTTTTCCCTATGCATGGAATATTATGGATCTTTGCCTTTATTTGCCTTGCTCTTTTGCTTATACTCAAGATGGATGGAGTTCTTATTTGGCTTGCTATGAAGTGTGCTACAATTCGTTTAGATCTTACTTATCTCTAACTTTTATTTTTCTTTTTACGGTAGTCACTTCATCTCCTCCTCTTCTTAAATTTTTAAAATCTTCTCCCTTTTTTCAAAACCTTCTTGTTTTCAAACTTAAAACCGCTTTCACAATAAAACCTTGAATTTTGTCAAGTGATTTTCAAACTTTGTTTTCTTTAGTAAATGCTAATTAATGTTAATCATACTTTGACCAATTTCAAAAAAAGATATAAAAAACACTTCACCTCATTCAAACTTTTTGTGCCTTTGTGCACTTTTCATTTTAAAACTTTTCATAAAGTTTAGAAATGAGTCATTTTCATAGTTGAGATGTAATTCTCCAATTCCCCATAGTATTTAAGATGTTGACATTTTCCGCTTCGATGTTGAGTGATAGACTTGTTGATATTAATCCAAGCAAAATCCTCCATCTTTAGGTGATGCAAATCTTGTCTTATACTTGTGGGCGACTAGTCTTAGTTTTCTCCTTAAAATGACGACTTGTCTTTACATTTAAAAATCAATCAAAACAAACCTTTTTTGTTATTTGTAGCATGAACTACGAGGTTTTGATCCTATATTGCACTTTGTGGGTACGTAGGCATGAGGGGATAAGTCTCTCCAAACACAAAAATCTTAAAAATAATTCTCTTCTCATCTTACCAATCTCCTTTCCAACAAAAATTTTCAAACAAAAAATTGTAGATATTTCAAAGGGCTTCTATAGAGTACTATAGACATTTTTGGTGCTAACACCTTCTCATTGTGTAACCAACCCCTTACACAGATCTCTGTTTATTTTTTCGTGTTTTAGAACTCTTTAGGTTTTGTTTGCTCTCTTTATCCTTTCCTTTTGGATAAAATAAAAGTGTGGTGGCGACTCTTGGATTTTTTGGTTAAGTTAATCAATATCTTACACTCACAAATTTCCTCGCTACAGAAAATGGCGACTCTACTAGGGAGTAGTCTCTAGTGGGTTTAGTCTACTTTGATTTATGTACGCCTATTGGTTTGATTTGTTTGTTATTGCTTGTTCTGTTTAGGTTCCTGGTGGTCTGTATGGTGAGATAACTCATATACCCGGACTTGAGTGCACTTATGATAGAAGAGAGGTATAGTCTTGTTCGGCTTATGTGGGGTAGTCCTTACTAAGATGACTTTAGATCCCCCGCTCAGTGGAGGCCCCTTTGGGATTACTGATGTCTTACGAGTAGTCGTAATTGGCATTACTTTTTCCGACCTGGGAGTCTGAGAAGTTGAGGACCTTAGAACTCTTTGACCCATCTTGGCCTTATTAGGACGTGGTGCGGTGGCTATTTAGGTGTATACTTGAATTAGTTGTTACGCGATACCACACTCAGACGAGTTTCTCTTGAGAATATTGTTGTCCAACGTGTACCCGTTTAAGCCAATAATATCCTAATGATGAAATTATGACTCTGAGAACTTTTAGAACCTTGTTCTACAGGTGATGATATAACCGTATTACATACCATTATGGGTTGGTTCTTACCTTTGGCTCCATACTCGTGCCGAAACTTTGAACCTGTGTGCCTTGTGTGATCTTGTTTGCGGGTGTTGCATCTTGCACTCATGCATTCATGGACATTTTGCTTCAGTAAGTTTTTAAGGATCTCAGAGATTTTCTTTTACAAACATCGCAGATATTGTAATTATGGACATTGGAAGGAGAAACACTCAGAAGTACAGTTTCCGAACTCCCGATCTTTCAAATTTGAGAAAGTCGGTGTCCTTGGTAGTTAGTCGTGCAGGCTTCAGATCTAAACATGGGAGACTTTTATTTGTTCTTTCTACTAATGTTGAAGACGGAATTCTGAATACCCTTGTACAATTCTTTGATCTTATCTATCGATGCTTTACTTTTCCTGATTATTAACTCATGCCAACTTTGGAGGAATATGCTTATCTATTGGGTATACCAGTTTCTGATCAAGTTCCTTATACTGGTTTGGAGGAAGTTCTTAAGCCCCAAGATTTTGCTGCAGCCACCCATTTGACGAAATATGATATAGATGTTAATCTGATGGTTAAGGGAGGCATTAAGGGTTTGACTTCTAAGTTTTTGATTGGGAAAGCCACTTTCTTGCTAACGCTGGTAGCACATTGGCGTTTAAGGCTATGTTTGCTTTGCTTATCTAAGGACTAGTCTTGTTCCCTAACTTTGACAACTTTGTGGATGTTAATGCTATTAGGATTTTCTTGATTGGGAACCCTGTTCCGACTTTACTTGGTGACACATATTTCCCTATCCATAGTAGAATTTCTAAGGGGAACGATACCATTGTTTATTGCACACCTCTAATATACAAGTGGTTTATTTCTCACTTGCCACAGTCATCTGTTTTTAGGGAGAACAAGAAATGATTAAGGTGGTCTCAGAGGATCATGTCCCTTATTCATGCTGACATTACTGGGTCTTCTTCTGTTTATGAGAATGTCCAGATTATTGATATTTGTAGGGAATTCTCCAATGTTCCTCTTCTTGGAACCCAAGGTGGAATTAACTACAACCCGAGTTTAGCTCACCGTCAGCTTGGTTATATCCTTCAAAATATTCTATTAGAGGGTTTATTTTTCCAATGAAGTGATAACCCTCTTGGTTTGAGGATAAGAATGGCCCACGCTTGGACTAAGATTCATAGGATGGGTAAAGGAGAGCTTGGGAGACAAGTTTGCATTGCCTTGGAACCTTATACGCTTTGGGTGAACAAGAGAGCTAAGGAGCTCAAAATTCCTTATCCTTTTGAGAAACCCATAACTGCAATGGTCGCTACGCCACTTTCTATTTTGTATGATGATGTAAATACTCTTCAAGATGCTTCGGTCAAGATAAAGCAAGAGAAAGAGATGTGGGAAAGTAAGTTTCATACTTCTGGCAAGGAGAAGACAGAGTTGCGAAAGCAGATGAAATAAGAAAGATGACTTGATTGAGTTTCTTGAGCAACACGATGTGAAGAGACATGCAGAGGATTTATTTTCCTCTACTACTTCATCATCACATCTTCCTACTTTCGGTGCTTGGAAAGGTATTTTGGATCAGCTCGTGTTAGAGAAGACCGCCATGAAGGACAACTATGAGAGAGATATTAAGACACTCCGAAGGAAGTATCAGCTCGGATCGTCAGCAGATGCTCCTTGTAATCCTTAAGATATAACTTTTTTTTCTTATTGATTTTGATCTTCTGTAACTTGTACTTCCAAGTGTAGCTCTTTCCAATATTCAATGAAATGAGATGTTTATCAGTATTTCAAAAAAGTGTTATTTCTTCACAATGTTTGTAATTGCTTTATATTTTAAATATCCTTGAAAGCTGATTGAAACGTTTACATTTTGCATTTGCATTCGCATCTTATGCATCGTGTTTTTCCTTTTCCAGGTGTCTTATATTTCTTTTGGTCTTCGTTCAACCAAATTATCGCCTCACTACAACACTCGAGCTAATCTTTAAAAAAAGATGGATCAATTGCAACAAGAGAACCGTGAGCTTCGTGAAGAGGTATCAACTCTAAAGCATAGTGTGGAAAGACTCACTTATGCGATGGAAGCTCTGGTGGCTGCTTAGAATCAACCATCACCACCTCCCCCTTCTCCTGTTCAGAGAATTGTGATTTCTGAAATTGTATCAATGCCCATTTCTGTGGCCCCGGTTAGTGCTTCTCAATATCAGATGCCTCCTGGATTCCCTTGGGGCATGCCTCTCAATTTTGTTCCAGAGGGATATCAACCTCCTACTTCTAAAGGTCCAAGAGTTCATGTTGTTATGACGGTACCACCTCCTATGGTTAATGTTGTTTATAATACTGAAATTCCAGTTCTTCCTACTATTGTACCTGTGCCACCACCCGTGGGTCACACTACGCCTTATGCTGAAGAAAAAATTTTCCACACTACTCTGAGCGAGAGTTTGGATATAATTGTATGGATGATTTTCAAGATCAGTTTACTGAGATGTAGAAAGAAATCAAGGCTTTAAGAGGGAAAAAGTTATTTGGAAAGAATGCTCACGAGCTTGTCTTGTCCCAAATGTGAAGATTCCTGCCAAGTTCAAGTTTCCGGATTTTGAGAAATATAAAGGGAACACTTATCCACAAATCCATTTGGCCATGTATGCCATAAAAATGTCCACCCATACCGACAATCATCAGTTGCTGATTCATTATTTCCAAGATAGTCTTACCGGTGCTGCACTAAAGTCGTAAATGGGACTTGATAGTTCCTAAATCAAGACATTCAATGACCTCGGAGAAGATTTTATCCGTTAGTATAAGTAAAATATGGATATGGCGTCGGACTATGATCAACTCCACGCGATGTCTCAAAAAGAGAAGGAAACGTTTAAAGAGTATGCGCAGAGATGACGCGAGATTGCAGCTCAGATAAGGCCTCCGCTTACTAAAATCTTCCTGAAAACTTTGGGTCTGTCGCGAGTGCTCCTAGTGATTTTACGAAGATGATTAATATGGGAATGAAATTAGAGGAAGCTGTCCGTGAGGGACTTCTGATAAAAGAAGGTAGTTCAGGAAGTGCGGAGAAGTTTGGTGCTGGTTTTTCTAAGAAAAAGGACGGAGAAACCAATGCCATATCTCAAAAGAAGTCCAGAAGACACAGGTTTGTAAAGCAACAAGTAACTTCTGTTACGATCGTTATCAGTGTCGCTCCTGCCTCTCAAGCTGCTTCAAATTGTCAACCACGGTACCAACTGAAAACACAGCAAAATAATCAGCAAAGTCGTGTGCAGAAGAAAGTGCAATTTGATCCTATTCCGATGTCGTATGCTGAATTATTTCCGGCTTTGATAAAGAAAAAGTTGGTTCAGACTTGTGATCCGCCAGATGTTCCTACAGGTACTCCATGGTGGTATAAGCCAGAGGCCCATTATACATTTCATCAGGGCTCCCTTGGGAATGATCTCGAAAACTGCTATCCTTTGAAATACGAAGTGGAAAAGCTTTTAAGAAGTGGTATTTTGTCTTTTGAAGATAGCAATCCCAATGTGCAATAAAATATGTTACCTAAGCATGGTGACGCGTATGTCAATATGGTATATGGGTGTCCTGGTACATACTGTATTTTTGATATTCGTCAGATTCAGAGGTCACTTGTTGAGATGCACACTACTTTGAGGGAATTCCATGATATTGAGCATGATTATGCCGCTTCTTGTATTTGTTTTATGAACCCCCATGGGTGTCTGATTGTAAAGAGAGATTTATAAAAGATGATTGATCAGAATTTGATTCAGGTTACTGCAAATAGAAATGAAGTTGAGAATGAGGTGAATGTCATAGTTTCACGTTTCAGCATCCCTGGGCGAGTTGTAATTTCTTACAATAGTCAAAAATCTATTGTGACACCTTTGGTCATTCATTTTCTTGGCACGGTACCATATGAATCAGATAAAGATGTTCCCTACAAATACAATGCTAATATGTTATAGGATGGAAAATAGGTTCCCATTCTTTCTCTTCCCTCAGTTGTGACTATTGCAGATGTAGGACGTATGACTAGAAGTGGTCGAGTATTTGCTAATATACCCTCGAAGACAAGTGAGATGTTGTGGGTAAGCAAACTCAGTTGAAGACTTCTGTTGAATCTGGTAAATCAAGCAATGTGAACCAGAAATCAGATAGTGATGAAGTGCTGAAATTGATCAAAAAGAGTGAATATAATGTGGTGGATCAACTTTTTCATACACCGTCAAAAATATATGTTCTATCCCTGCTAATAAGCTCTGAGGCTCATCGAGAATCTTTGCAGAAAATATTGGAACAAGCTTATGTAGATCATGATGTGACTGTTAATCAGTTTGATAGCATTGTTGCCAATATTGCTGCGTGTAATAATATGAGCTTTATGATGAACAATTGACTGAACATGGAAGAAATCATAATTTGGATCTCCATATTTCCATGACTTGCCAAGAGGACGCCTTGTCCAATGTGTTGGTTGATATTGGGTCATCATTGAATGTGATGCCAAAATCCACTTTATCATGATTGTCTTACCAAGGTACCCCTATAAGATTCAGTGGGGCCGTTGTGAAAGCCTTTGATGGCATGAGGAAGACTGCGATTGGAGAAGTTAATCTCCCTATCAAGATAGGCATGTGCTTATTCCATATTACTTTTCAGGTAATATATATTATTCCTACTTACAGTTGTCTTCTGGGAAGCCCTTGGATTTATGAAGCCAGAGCTGTCACTTCGACACTCCCCCAAAAGTTAAAATTTGTTCAGAATGGAAAAATTGTTGTTGTTGGTGGAGAACAGGCTACGTTGGTGAGTAGTTTTTCATCTTTTTCTTATATGGATGCTGGCGAGGATGTTGGAACTCCGTTCCAGGCTCTTTCTGTAATTAATAATGCTGTCAAGAAGAATGGAGTGTCCATGTCTTCTCTAAAAGATGCACAACATGTGTTAGAGAATGGTCAAGCTGATAGATGGGGCTGAGTCATTGAAGTTGCTGAGAAAAAAGATAGATCTGGTTTGGGTTTTATATCGGGTTCAACCCGCAAAGAGCTGAAGAATATTCATGAGGTTTTTCAAAGTGTTGGGTTCATCCATACCAAAGATCATTCTACAACTGTAGTTCTTGGAGATGACTCTGAAGATTACATCTCAGAAGGTTTTGAAGATGATTCCATTCTTGCTCAAGACTGAGATCCTTATTTGGAAGGTCCTGGATATGGTTCTGAGATAGAAGATGCATATGTACCCTTTTACTCTCCTCGACCGAGACTTAAGGAACTTGAGTATGAAGTCATGCTATCATGGAGGATGATCAAGAGGAAGAAACTCCCATCTTTTGGACATGTGGATTGATATCCCAAATTTGGATCAATGTTGACGTTCCTACTGTTGTTCTTGTTTCAAAGTAATTTGTTTTTGTTTCTTATAAAAATCCTTTCACTTTGCCCAAGGTGAAAGTGTAGAAGCGAGCTTCAGGCACATAAACGTTTTGATGAAGACAACAAGTTTTCTATGCAACATGTGTATGCAAAAAGCAAGAGACTCAAATGACATCAAGTCTCAAGATGGTGTTCTAGCATATGTCAAATGGATCAAAGCTTCACATACATATTAATCAAGTTTCAAGTATTGAAGATAGAATATTGAACAACAACTCAAAGGTATACCAAATATCGTTCAAGTGTTCAATTATTCATCTCTCACTTCAAATATATCATAAGACTTTTAAAACACTTTTAGTAGCTCACTCTTTTTAAAAATTAATTTTGTTTTGAAAAACTTTCAGTGTTAACCGATTAACCCCTATGGTTAACTGGTTAACGGTTTCTAAATTTTTTTTTTGCTGAATTACTTACAGTGTTAATCGATTAACCTATATGGTTAACCGGTTAACAGTTGTTGTTTTTGAATATTCCCTAACGTTAAATGGGTGTTAACCGATTAACCCTGAAGCAGTAAGCAAAAATGACAGCTTTTCATGAAAATATGCATTGTTTTCATTTGTTTTCTGACAGCTTTGCTGCATAAAATTATACCCCTCTGTAGAGGTGTATTATACAGTATAAATACATATCAATTTTCAAATTTCAATTTACCTCCAAGAAACTTAATCATCAAATTCACTCATTCTCTTCATCTTTCAATATTTCTTAAAGTGTTCACACAAACAGATTTTTGATAGAAACTTTTGAATAAATTTCACACATTATCACAGCTTAATCTCATACTTTTCAAAGAACACTTGTATATTTCTTTTGAGTGATATTTGTTTCAAGGAGAAGATCGATCGTGAAGATTGATAGCATTATACTATCAAGACATCAAATTTATATCAAGATTGAAGAGGATTGTTCTTCCTACACTTTATTTATCTATAGATTAGATAGTAGCCTTCACCTTTGGTGTGATTAGGCTATACAATCATTCTAAACTATAGTGAAATCTCTTTCGAGTCGAAAGGGGAGTTGAGTACTCTCGGAGTGTGAGGGGAACCACTATAAATCTCTTGTGTCACTTTTTCCTTTCCGCACTTTACTTTCAAGTCCTTAACATCTTAACCGAAAAAGAATCAAGAATCATAAAAAGGTTGAAGATAATTTTTGAGAACCTAATTCACCCCCTCCCCCCTTTTAGGTGCATTTACAAGTTACAGAAAGTGAATTTGTGAGGGCTTTGTTTCAACTTTTATCATCATCAATAAAATGTTATTCTTTTTATCCATATTTTTTCCCTTTTTTCTTATTTATGAAAAATGGCAACGTAAAGAACCAAAAAATAATGATGTGTTAATCACTTTTATCTGCATGATATTTTCACTTCTTATTCATATTCTAAAATCAAACATAAATCATTGTACATATTGTTTGATAAACCCATTGAAAACAAGGACCCTATGCCCTCTCCCAACTTTGAGTTCCCTGTGTTTGGAGCTGAAGAAGAGGATATTGAAGAGATCCCAGATGAAATTTCCCGATTTCTTAGGCATGAGGAAAAAACCATTTAGCCTCATAAAAAGCCGGTGGATTTAGTTAATTTGGGTTCCGATGATGATAAGAAAGAAGTAGAGATTGGGGCACTGCTCAGTCAAATGTTAAGAAGATGATGGTAGAGCTTCTTAGAGAATATGTTGACGTGTTTGCTTAGTCCTATCAAGACATGCCTGGTCTTGATATTAATATTGTGGAGCACCATTTGCCATTGAAGCCTGGATGTCTACCTGTGAAGTAGAAATTGAGAAGAATTCATCTTGACATGGTTGTGAAGATTAAATAGGAGGTTCAGAAGCAGATTGATGCTGGTTTTCTTGTGACTGCTGAGTATCCTCAATGGGTGGCCAATATTGTGCATGTTCCAAAGTAAGACGGAAAATTCCGAATGTGCGTTGACTATAGAGATTTCAATAAAGCAAGTCGGAAAGATGATTTTCCACTACCGCACATTGATATGCTGGTAGATAGTACTGCTAAGTTCAAACTCTTTTTCTTTATGGATGGATTTTCCGGTTATAATCAAATAAAGATGACACCCGAGGATATGGAAAAAACAAAATTCATTACACCCTGGGGAACATTCTGTTACAGAGTGATGCCTTTCGGTTTGAAAAATGCTGATGCAACATACCAGAGAGCTATGACCACTCTGTTCTATGATATCATGCATAAAGAAATTGAGGTCTATATGGATGATATGATTTGTAAGTCGAAGACTAAAGAGGACCATATTGAATACTTATTGAAACTATTTCAAAATTTGAGAACGTTTAAGCTCCGTCTGAATCCAAATAAATGCACTTTTCGTGTCCGTTCTTGAAAACTGTTGGGCTTTATTGCCAGTCAGAAAGGCATTGAAGTTGATCCTGGTAAAGTTCAAGCTATTCAGTAAATACATGCCCATATAACAGAGAAACAAGTAAGAGGATTCTGGGGATGTTTGAACTATATCTCCCGATTTATATCCAATATGACTGCCACATGTGTGTCGATCTTCAAGCTTCTCCGTAAAGATCAGGGTTGTGTATGGACAAAGGATTGTCAGAAAACTTTTGAAATAATTAAAGAGTATCTTCTTGAACCTTCTATTTTGTCTCCTCCCGTGGAAGGAAGACCTTTGATCATGTATTTGACTGTGCTGGAAGAGTCTATGGGCTGTATTCTGGGTCAACAAGATGAATCTAGGAGAAAAGAATTTGCCATTTATTATTTGAGCAAGTTCACTAATTGTGAATCTCAATACTCAATGCTTGAAAAGACATGTTGTACTTTAGCTTGGGCTGCCAAGCGGCTCCACCAGTATATGTTGAATTGTACAACTTGGTTGATATCTAAAATGGATCCAATCAAGTATATCTTTGAAAGTCTGCTTTAACTAGGAGGATTGCTCATTGGAAAATGTTGGTGTCAGAATATGATATCGAGTACCGAACTCAAAAAGCGATAAAATGAAGTGTTTTGGCTGATCATTTGGCACAACAGCCAGTTGGAAATCATGCACTAGGCACTACTAACCACATTTTGTCAAACGGTCATTGTGGGACACGTGCCGCACTAACTATCAACTCTTTAATGCTGATTTGAGGTCTTTTGATCTTCCACAAACCTATAAATTTCTCCAAGCTCACTTGTTTTAACTTTTACGCTCTCAGAAATTTTCAAACAACTTTCTCGCTTCTTCATTTCCAAACTTCTAAACACAAACACAGATTTTTCCAAAAAATCTCAACAATGGCATCTTCAACTACCAACGTCAAGGATTCTAAGAAAAGTCACAAGTCCAAAGATTTGAAAAGGATTTCTCAGCTCCCCTCTTTTGACACGCTATCAGCACCGATGATGATGGGGAACCATCAATTTCTCCCTAAGCCACTTGCGGAAGAGAAGAGGAAAGTATACGAATCCCAGGTACTTATCCCTCTTGTTGTATCTCGTAAAATGCATGCCCTATGTGGGCCTCTGCCTTCATCTGGTTTTGACCATAGCAAAGATATGGACTTTTTTCTTTCCTACTATAAATCAAAACCCATAAGACAAGCCAACAAAACTAAGGTTGAGAAAGCCTCTATTGATGCAGTAGCGTTGAACAATATAGATTTAAGATATATGAACAAAAACTTTAGGGTTTTTAGAGCGACACCCTCCTTCAAAGAATCAGATGATTACATGAACTTGCTAGAAAAGATAGAAAAAATAAAATCTCAAACCTGGAAAAAACTAGGAATTTATGATTTAATCATGCTGTCGAAAACAAGTTTCGACTATTGTCAAACCATGTTAGTCTCTTCCTTCTATTTTTGGGACAATACCAATTACACTTTCCATCTCCCTTGTGGGATGATGACCTGTCGCTACTCGAAAAAATGCAACGACGGAGAGGCGAAAAATGAAAGAACAATAGAGTCGCCATCAAACTTTATTTATCCCAAAAGGGGAAGGGAAAACATCGAGAAAACCCCAAGAAGAAATGGATAAGATGGTCTCACAACCAAGAGAAAGGGTTCGGAAGCCGGTTATGCGAAAGAAAGGTATTAGCACCCTTCGCATCCATCGTACTCGATGGGAACCATTTGCTTGTCTATCCGTGAAGATATTTGCTAGAAGATATTGTCATAAAGATTGTACTAAAGGGATAGAGAAAGGTTAGAAACAGGGAAAAGAGGAGATAAAAGGGGGAGGAGACTCGGTAGGACCTCGCGGTCCTATGCCTACGTATTCTCAACAGGTATGAGAAAGTCAGAGTCAACGTAGTTCGGAGGGCTACGGATAAAAGACAGAAAGTGTGCTCGATAAGGATTGGGGCCCTTGTGCCTACATATCTTCACTTAAAAGAAATGAAGAATCAGAGCAGTCGTAGTTTGGCCTATGGTTTACCGGTATTTTTATGGACAATGTTAGTGTGCGCATTCTAGCAGTTAGGTGTATTGCAGCTCGCTTGTAAAGTCTTAGGCGTTACCTATTTGGGGTAGAACAGACATAACGTATCCTTTTGAAAAGAAGAGTTTTTGCCATCAAGGCAAGATGTCACATTTGGTTTGTTGACGTTATTTTTAAGGGTGGAATAAGTCTTCGGGTAGTAACCCCTTGCGGGTAGTACCCAATTCTTTATCTCAAAAGATTTATTGCAAAACTGGTGTGATGGGCATAGTCATGTCTTCGTATTGAAAGACGAGTATCGAGACCACACATTCTAAAGTGAGTATCTTAATACTCGGAGAGGAAGAAGTCTTCACTCAATCCTCTCTCTTTAGTTCAATACAAAGAGAACTTCATTATCTTATTAAAGATGTTTTGATCTTGAATGGTAAGTGCTTTACGATAGTGAAGCCTAAAGGTAATGTCAAGCACTTGGGATAGGACAAGGCCTTCGCCTAACCACTCCACAACCATCCAAGCTTATTGGGAAAAGAGTTTTGAAAATTCACTTGGTACAAGACCAAGGTTTTTAGACTCAAGGAGACAAAAAGAAATAGAGAAAAAAAGAAGTTTTGAAAAGGGTGGTGAGTAGATCGGGGTAGGCTGATAGCGATACGCGAAGCAATCCACTTACAAAAAGTGGAATACACACAAGGTTAATGTGGGTTGATGGAAGAGATATAAAAAGAGATGGAGAAACCCTAAGGTGGTACAAGTTGAAAAGAGTTTGAAAATGACTTGACATTGGATCAAGCCTCATTTGTTCTTTATTTTGAAAACGTGCTCTAACCTAATTCATTTTATCTTTCTTAGCAAGTAAGCAAGCAAGCATGAAGAGGAACTAAGATATTACACTATAATGGGAGAGGGATACATGCAAAGTACCTGGGATTGCGAGAAATAAATGGGGTCATTGTCAGGTAGCCCAAGAGGAAGCCGTGTGTGTGTGAGGTGTCCTAAGCTAAAGAATGAAAAAGAGCTTGGATAAAAATAACCAAACTAGGGTTTATGTACAGGGTCTAAACTCTAATACCCAAGAAGGTGACGAATAGTCCTCCAATTAATCATTTTTAGGGTTTCAATAGTTTTATTGTGTTTTTCGTATTTTTGAATGAGATAAACAAGGAAAGGGTTAGATGAACAAGATATGAATAATATGATAAAATGAATATGAACAATGATAATAAGATGAATGATATAATGAGCAAGATAATAAGCAAGATAATATCATCAATAATATAAATAATAATATGAGCAAGAGTATATAAACAGTGATATATTAACAGAAAAGTAGAGCAAGAATATATTGAACAAAAATTAAAATCAATGGTTAACGATTGATTGAATGAATCGGGTCCACTATTGCGTTAAACTGTCGTAGCACGATCTATGATGAAGATCATGCTATAAGAGGTCACGCAATCAACGATATTTGTGCTAGCCACAAGATAGAGAAATGATATTGAGGATCATTCTCCAATTAAATCGTGTCGCACGGACAAAATAAACGACGGGATCTAGTCTTAATCACAAACCTTATGTTAGTTAATCGAGGGTAACCTCTCATGATCCCAAATTATAGAAAAATGATCCAAATGATCATTTTCTATAGATTTGAAACAATGAAGGTTAACAACCTCGAAAACTAATGTTCATGAATCGAAAGACTTCATCGATAAGAAAAGTGAATGAAAAACGAGATGAAAGAAAATTAAAAGAGGAAAGGAGGGTTGGATCTCGTCTTAATCGCAAACCTTATATTAATTAATCGAGGGTAACCTCTCACGATCCCTAAGTATATAAAAATGATACAAATGATCATTTTCTACAGGTTTGAAATAAAGAAGGTTAACAACCTCGAAAACTAATGCCCGTGAATTGAAAGACTTCATCGATTCAAAAAATGAAATAAAATCAAGAATGAAGAAGAAAATTGAAGGTGAGATAATACTTAGAAAGGGGGGTTGAATAAGTATGAAAGATTAAGACTTAAAAAATAATCACACAATTATTTTTATCCTGGTTCGTTTAAACAACTACTCCAGTCCACCCTTCCTAGAGTGATTTGCCTTTCTCAACAAGGACTTAATCCACTATTAAATCAAACTGATTACAATAGTCACACCTAAGAACAACTGTTCTTAGTCTTCTCAAGAGCTACTGATTCCAACTGAATCCTCTTAAGGAAAAGCCTTTACAATCAATGTAAATTAAATACAAGAGTATTAATGCTTCTATAAAGCTTTTATCACAACAGTGATTTTTCTCTTAAGTTTAAGTACAATAAATTCTAAGAAGAATATGAAAGAATGAGAGCTTAGAATAATATGATTTCTTTTCAGCAAATTGTGTAACTGAAGAATGTGGTGAAGTTCTCCTTTTATAGGCAGCTGATCCAAGGATGCTGAGCGTTGAAAAGAGAGTCCCAAAAAGGTCTAAGCCTTTTTGTCTTCACATCAAGTGACCTTTCCTAGAAGTAGATGGCACAGAAAAATCCTTTTTGTCTGTATAAGCGTGTCTAGCACAAATGAGGAAAGAGACGTTGAATGACTCCAACGGATATATTCTTGAATATTTCTTCTTCAGTTTTCAGCAAGTTCTTCAGAGTCTGAATGGATCAGAGTCTTCTAATGATATTCAGAACTTTGCTATATCAGAGTCTTCTGCAGCATGTGTGCTTTCAGCGTGTTGATTATCAGAGCATATTTGACACAAAACTTCAGTACTTGGCAGCGTTGGTACTTTCAGAAACTTCTGTAGAATAATGCTTTGAGAAACTCTTCAATCAATATTCTTCTTTGCTTCAGATGCTTCAGCTTCAGATGCTTCTGACTATCTTCAGATGCTTCTGACTCAGAATGTTCTGGAGCTTCTTGCTTCAGATCCTTCTGGAGACTACGCTCAGAATCTTCTGTAAAGAGCAATCAGATTCTTCTGTAAGATGCATCTGGCGCTTCAGAGTCAGGATAACTTCTTGTATCCAAAATAGATTTGCTTCTAGAGAGTTAATTTCATTTCAATCTGCAGTAAAACTCTCAAATAAATTTTAGAGTATATAATTCTTAAATATAAATTTCCTAACAGTTATCATCAAAACAAAGAGTTATTATTAAGAACCAATCTGTGTTCTAACAATCTCCCCCTTTTTGATGATGACAAAAAGTATCAGAAATTTTATTTAACTGAACATATAGAATTATAACTCCCCCTGAGATGATGAATCTCCCCCTGAAATAAATATGAAAAAGGAATAGAAACTTCCCTTTTGTCTTGAGTAATCTTCAGAGTTAGATCTTGTTTGTTCTTATAACATTTTAGGGTCAGAATGTCTTGCAGATATATGATTCAGAGTTTGATAATAGACAAATGATCTGAGAGACTCAGAGATTCTTTTATAGAGTGTTCTTATCAAAAGTTCTGAAATAGTCAAGTTAAATATTAGATAAGATAGAAATGTCTGAAGATTCATTCTAGTGAAGTTATATTAAACAGTTCAGATCTTTATTTTCTCCCCCTTTTTTGTCATAAGCAAAAAGTAAAAACTTTTAAAAAGACAAATAAAAGGAACAATAAATAAGATAATTCAATGGAGAAAAAACTGATTCATTCAAAATAACAGAGCAAGAGTACATAGGTAAACATCAGAAGATATAACATTAAAATTCAGATGCAAACAACAGATGCAAAAACATTAGAATGAGAAAAAAAATCTAAGAGTGTTTGGACAAAAGCATCTTCAATAGATCTGTAATCTCAGATGATGATTGCTCTTGCTTTGACATCCATTTAGTCATGGTCTCATTCTTCTCATCTTGTTTTGACATCCACTCTGTCATATCCTCAGACTTCTTATCCTGCTTAGCCATCCATGATTTTATCTCAGACTGGCCAGCCTCCAAAGCACCAATCTTGTCTTCAAAGTCTGGATGTTCTGTCTTTATCTCAGATGAAGAAGGTGGAGGTTCTGCAGCCTGAACAGAGTCAATTGCCATTGGTTCTGTAGATCCTGAAGAGGGTTCTACCAGAGTCATAGTCAATGCATTGGCAGTAGGTTCTGTTGGAGGTGGAGGAGCATCTAAACGAAGCAGAGGTTCAGTTTTGTTGACAGTCCAGAATAGAGTCCTTTCAGCTCTGAGCTTTGCATCATCAGAATAGACGTTCTTCAGATTAGAAGCTACAGTGTTGAATCTATTGATGAATCCTTTCCAGATGATGTCAGATTCATTTGCATCCATTGTTTCAGAGCATCTCTTCTGAACAGTACCTAAAGACATCTGTATTTCTTGCAAAAACGTTTGAAATAAATTATCAATATTAAGTCTGGGTTGTGGTTTAAGCAAGGTTTCCAGAGTCATATGTTTAGGTTTGGGAGTTTGTGGTAAAAGTGATTTTTGGATGGAAATCAGAGGAGGGGGATAATATGGAATGAAAGGAATTTCTGGTTTTTGAGGTAAGGATCTGTTTAAGGCATTAAGCAGATGAGGTTTTGGTCTTGTGCGTGGGCAAACATCATCAAAGGGTTCATTAGAGTATGGTATGAAAGCAGATGTTGGTGGCTCAATAGATGCAACTGTGTTATCAGATGCAGGTTGCAGAGCTGAAACAACAGCTTTACCAGTGGTTCCAAATATTTTTGCTAAAGATCCTACATTGTTCATAGATTGAATATAGGAAAGGATCACAGATGGAAGAGCCTGTCTGAGTTTTGGTTTCAGAGGGTTCAGGGGTTCAGCAGGTTCAACTCTATCATAAAAATCTTTCAGTTTGAAACCATAAGATAGATTATGATAAAGAGAGGAAACTTGGGCACAAGATATACCAGATGATGATGGATTGGAATTGGGAACAATCATCTCAGGTGATGGTGCAGGTGGAGGCATAGAATCTGGAATGGGAGTTTTAGAAGGTATGGTTGATTCAGGTTCAGGTTCATGTACAGGGTATTTGTCAGATGGAGAAATAAGAAAATCTGGGTGGATTTCTGATTCAGATGAGTTGGAGGATGTAGTAGGTGTACAAGAGGTAGAAGATACTTGAAACACTGTTTTTAGAGGAGTGACATCAAGAACTTCTGTCTCAGGGATGTGAGGTTCAAATGTGTTGGTAGGTGCTGAAGGAATATCAGATTGTTTGGATGGTGGTTCTGATGAAACAGGAGCAGAGGTTACTTTTGTAGGTTCAGAAGTAACAGGTGCAATAGGTTCAGAAGGTGGATTATTTGATGGTGGATTGTCAGAGGCTTTTTCTGGTTGAACTTCTTTGGGTTGGTTTTCTGGATGTTCAGAGGTTTGTGGTTGATCAGATTTTTTTATTTCAGATGGTTGTTGTTCTGATGGTGATGGACGTGGAACAAACTGTTTGATGTGTATTTTGGGTTGAGATGGTTTTGATACAGAAGCAGTAGTTTGTTTTTGAGGTGAGACAAAACTGGGGGCAGTAACAGAAGTTGTTTGAGTAACAGGTGGCTTTGGAACAGACTTAATATTTGAATTATTAATAACAATAGTTTCAGAAGTGACAGATGTTTTAGTACCTTTTACTTTAATCCTCTTGGCAGGTACAGAGGCAGCTTCTTCAGAATCCTTTCTCTTCAAGAGCTTCTTGGGCTTCTCAGCAATCTTGACCTTCTTCTGGACAGGTTCAGATTCTTCTACAGGCTGAGTCCTTTTCCTCTGAAGTGGTACTTCTTCTTCTTCTCCTGCATCTGGTAGTGGTTGTTTGACAAGCTGAAACACATTAGCTGGAACAGGTATTCCTTCCTTCTTGCATTCCTCTATATACATAAGCACTATATGTCTGGGTTCTTCAGCAAAGAATAGAGGAAAGTCAGCTACAGGAACCCTCTTATTCAAGTCAGACATATTCAGCCTCTTTGGAGCAGTAGTGAGTTCATCAACAATCTTGAGTCTCAGAAGACTTTTAGCGTTCAGAGGCTTTCCCATAATAAACTCTAATTCCTCTGTAACCCCATCAGCGTACAGAGCAGTCACTAAACCATTTTCAGTGAGAAGATCTGAGAGCAACCTTCCAAAGGGGATCCAAGTCCTGATCTTCTGGCCTTTCTCTTTCACAGATTCTCTAGATGCATTGATATGATTCCACAGATGCATGAACAAAATGTATGGAAGATCTACCTTGTTGCTTTGACTAAGGCAGTACATAAAATAGATCTATTCATTGTTGACATAATCAGGAGAATTTGTTGATTTCCTGTGATGGATGCATCCCATGAAGATCTTGGCCCAGATCTTGTAATCAGGCTTCAGATCTTTGAATCTGTTAGAAGCTTGACCAGAAGTCATAACTTCCTCATAAACTTCTTCCATGTCCACACGCCTAACTGGCAAGTGGGAAACACCATCTGTTTCTTCATAACCTATCAATCTTCTTATCAGATCCTCTATGATGATAATCTCTTTTCCCAGCACAGATGATAAGATGAACTTGGGATAGACTGATGCATGAATCCAGAATTCTTTCACAAGGAGAGGGTAAACTGGTCCAAACAACCTATCAAAGTACTTAACCCATCCTTGAGCTCTAACAATGGAACGAAAATCAAACCCATTATCTGCCAGAGAATCAAACTCAACCATAGATTCACACAGAACTTCTAGTTTATCAACAAGTGTTAGAAGTGTTCTTTTGGGAGGAGAATATGGAGCAGCACCCAAGTTTTCTGAAGTCACAGCAGCCATAGTAGATTGGAACTGAGTAGTTGTTGATGAAGAAGACGCCATTGAAGAATGCTTTTTCAAACACTTAGGTTTTGGGTTTTTATGCAGAGAAAATAGGAGATGAAAACGCATGTAAATTCTGAGAGTGAAAAGTGTGAAAGTGAATACAAGACAAGTATTTATACTAAACACTTAGGCACATCAAAAGTCAGAAAAACGCACGTTTGAGCAAGCATTAAATGAAGAGAATAAAAATCATTTCAAAACAATAAATGCTTCTGACAAATTGGGGGGAAAACCAAGATTCTTACTATTCAAATTTCACCTCAAGCGTCTCTTCAGTTATGTACACGCCACCTCTTCAGATTTTGTGTGACACGTGTTTGCTTGCATGCTGTTCTGAATTCTCTTAAGAAATGAAACGTTAGCCAATGTTCAGATCTTCTAAAGATGGTTAGTTCAGAGTTTCACATCAGAAATATTGATCAGAATAAAATAAATAAACAGAAGAAATACTTCAGAGCATTTAAGCATTTTTGCATCTGTAACAATTTGCTTCTGATAAATATCATTCTGGACAAAAATCCATACCAATATTTTTCAGAATAAAATTGAATCTATCTTCAACAAGGGGTTTTGTAAAAATATCTGCCCATTGATGATCTGTATCAACAAAGGCTAAATTTATGATTCCCTTCTGAACATAGTCTCTGATGAAATGATGCTTAATTTCTATATGTTTTGCCTTAGAATGTAAAATGGAATTCTTGGACAAACATATAGCAGAAGTATTATCACAAAAGATAGAAATGTTACTCTCAAAAATTTGATAATCTTCTAGTTGACTCTTCATCCAGAGCATCTGCGTGCTACATCCAACAGCAGCAATGTATTCAGCCTCTGTGGTTGAAAGTGCAATTGTGGGTTGCTTCTTGCTGTACCAGGAGATTAAATTTCTTCCTAGAAATTGACAACTTCCAGAAGTACTTTTTCTTTCCACTCTGTCTCCAGCGTAGTCAGCATCACAAAATCCAACTAATTTGAAATCATCAGATTTTCTGTAACACAAACCCACATTAGAAGTACCTTTCAGATACCTTAGAATCCTCTTGACAGCTGTCAAGTGTGATTCTCTGGGATCTGATTGGAATCTAGCACACACACAAACACTAAACAATATGTCAGGTCTAGAAGCAGTAAGATAAAGAAGAGAGCCAATCATACCTCTGTAGAGCTTCTGGTCTACTTTCTTACTTACCTCTTCTTTGCCAAGTGAGCTAGTAGGATGCATTGGAGTCTTTGCCAGCTTGCTGTCAGACATTTTGAATTTCTTCAGAAGTTCTTTAACATACTTTGTCTGATGTATGTAGGTGCACTCTGGAGTTTGATTAACTTGGATTCCTAGAAAGAATCTGAGTTCTCCCATCATGCTCATTTCAAATTCTGCCTGCATACATGTAGCAAACTCCTTTCCAAGCATAATATTTGTTGATCCAAAAATAATATCATCTACATAAATTTGGCAAATTAGAAGATCTTTCTTAATTGTTTTATAGAATAGAGTTGTATCCACTTTGCCTCTGATGAAATTCTTCTCCAGAAGAAAATTGCTCAATCTCTCATACCAAGCTCTGGGAGCTTGTTTTAATCCATATAGAGATTTCTTTAATTTGAAAACATGATCTGGAAAATTTTCATTTTCAAAACCAGGAGGTTGGTGGACATAAACTTCTTCTTCTATAATACCATTAAGAAAGGCACTTTTAACATCCATCTGATACAGAGTGATGTTATTTTGTGCAGCAAAGCAAATAAGAAGGCGTATAGATTCTAACCTTGCCACTGAAGCATATGTCTCAGTGTAATCAATACCTTCTTGCTGACTGTACCCTTGAGCAACCAGCCTTGCCTTATTCCTCTCAACTTCTCCTTTCTCATTTAGTTTATTTCTGAAGACCCATTTTGTACCAATTATATTGAATCCTTGAGGTCTTTGAACTAGATCCCATACATCATTTCTGCTAAATTGATTTAGCTCTTCTTGCATGGCAATGATCCAATCATTGTCTTGCAGAGCTTCTTCTACAGAAGATGGTTCAATTTCTGACACTAGTCCAAATAGTGATGCTTCAGATGATCTTAGAAAGGATCTTGTTCTGATGGGATCATCCTTCTTTCCAATAATGACATCCTCTGGATGAGAAGCTTTAATTCTGGATGATGATCCTCTGATAGTTGACTCTTCAGAAATGTTTAGATTATTCATCTGAGAAGTTAAGGGAGTAGCATCTGGAGTTGCTTCTGGTTCCTTCACTTGAGTTTTGTCTGCTTCTGGAACTTCAGAGTCAATAAAGACTACTTCCCTATCTGCAGAGTTTTCAACCTGCTTTGGCTTTTCAGAGCCAAGCTTATCATCAAATCTGACATGAATGGATTCTTCCACAATCTGTGTCTCAGTGTTGTATACTCTGTAGCCTTTAGAGCGTTCAGAATATCCAAGCATGAAACACTTCTGTGCTTTGGAATCAAACTTGCTCAGATTTTCCTTAGTGTTTAACATATAACAAATACATCCAAAAGGATGAAAATATGAAATGTTGGGCTTTTTGTTCTTCCACAATTCATAAGGAGTCTTCTTCAGAAGAGGTCTAACAGACACTCTGTTCTGAATGTAGCATGCTGTATTGATTGCTTCTGCCCAAAAATGTTTTGCCAGATTTATCTCATTGATCATGGTTCTGGCCATTTCTTGCAAAGTTTTGTTTTTCCTCTCTACAACCCTATTCTGTTGTGGAGTTCTAGGACAGGAAAAATCATGAGCAATGCCATTTTCAGAAAAATATTTTTCAAAATATTTATTTTCAAATTCACCACCATGATCACTTCTGACTTTTATAATTTTGAAATTATTTTCATTCTGGACTTGCTTGCAGAAGTCAAAGAACACAGAATGTGACTCATCCTTGTGTTTAAGGAACTTTACCCATGTCCATCTGCTAAAGTCATCAACAATGACCAATCCATACTTCTTGCCTCTGATGGATGCAGTTTTCACTGGTCCAAACAGATCAATATGAAGTAGTTCTAGTGGTTTAGAAGTAGAAACAACATTTTTTGATTTGAAAGATGTTTTTGAAAACTTTCCTTTCTGGCATGCTTCACAAAGAGCATCTGAAGTGAACTTCAGATCTGGGAGACCTCTGACAAGATTAAGTTTATTAATCTGAGATATACGTCTCATATTAATATGGCCCAATCTTCTGTGCCAGACCCATTGCTCTTCATTAACAGACAAGAGGCATTTAACATTTTGAACTTTGAGTTCTGAAAGATTTATTTTATAGATGTTGTTTTTCCTCTTACCACTAAATAGGATAGAGCCATCCTTCTGACTAATAGCTTTACAACATTTTTGATTAAAGATAATATCATAACCATTGTCACTTAATTGACTTATGGACAATAAGTTATGCTTTAACCCTTCAACAAGTAAAACATTAGTAATAGAGGGAAGTTTACCATTTCCAATAGTGCCAGATCCAATGATCTTGCCCTTCTGGTTCCCTCCAAACTTCACGTCACCTCCAGATCTAAGTTCCAGGCTTTGGAACATAGACTTTTCTCCTGTCATGTGTCGTGAGCATCCAGAGTCCAGGTACCATGATTGGTGTCCTGACCTTGCTGCTAAGAACATCTGCAACAGGAATTATTTTGTTTTTAGGTACCCAGATCTTCTTGGGTCCTTTGGGGTTAGTTGGTTTGTAGGTTTGTCTAAACTTCTGTTCTACAACATAATGTTTATTCTGACTTGCCTTGGGTTTAAACACATAAGTATTCTTCTTAGAGCTTGTATGTTTAATGTCATTCAAGTGACCAAATTTGAATTGAGAATACAGAGGTGTCTTCTTGATGAAAAGTTTGTCAACAGGTTTTGGATTGCTTCCAGATGAAGATTCATATCCAATACCTCTTCTGTTGTTTCCACTAACACCATAGATCATAGAAGCCATCTTGCTTCTGTCTATGCTTTTAGTGAGAAATCTCTGAAAGCTAGAGTCATATTTTTCTAAAATATTTTCACATGACTTAGTCTCAGATTCAGATTCTTGTTGAGTTATTTCAAAGTCATTTTTGATTTTCAGATTTATTTCTTTTTGCTCAACAAGTTCTGTTTTCAGAAGATCAATCTCAGATTCAAGATTGCTTTTCAGCTTCTTGTATTTGAGTTTGATATTGTTATAACTTTGAAGAACTTCTGTTAAAACTTTAATGAGTTCTTCTTTGGTAAGTTTAGCCATTACCACTTCTGCATCATCATCAGATTCAGATTCTGATTCATATCCTGAGGTACCTTCCTCTTGATCCTCTGTGCTGGCCATCAGTGCAACATTTGCACATTCTTCTTCTGATTCAGAAGATGATTCACATTCATCTGAGTCATCCCATGTTGCCATCAGAACCTTCTTCTTTTTGTTAAACTTCTTCTTGGGTTTTTCTTTCTGAAGTTTGGGGCAATCATTCTTGTAGTGCCCAGGTTCTTTGCACTCATAGCACACAACTTCTTTCTTGACAGATCTTCTGTGACCAGAAGATTCCTTTCTGTTATCAGATCTTCTGAAGTTGTTGAACTTCTTTCCCTTGTGCTTCCAGAGTTTGTTAATCCTTCTGGACAGCATGGATAACTCATCGTCTTCTTCAGAAGAAGATTCTTCAGAGCTTTCTTGAATGACCTGCAAAGCTTTAGCAGTTTTGTTAGATTTTAAAGCAACAGATTTACCTTTTTCTTTCTTCTGAGGTTCATCTTCCTCAAGCTCAATCTCATGGCTCCTTAGTGAGCTGATGAGTTCTTCTAGAGAGATCTTGTTCAGATCTTTGGCTATCTTCAAGGCAGTCACCATTGGTCTCCATCTGGTAGGCAGACTTCTGATGATTTTCTTTACATGATCTGATGTAGAATATCCCTTGTCCAGAACTTTCAGCCCAGCAGTGAGTATCTGAAATCTGGAGAACATGGCTTCAACAGATTCAGAGTCTTCCATTTTGAAAGCCTCATACTTCTGGATCAGAGCCAGAGCTTTTGTCTCCTTAACTTGAGAATTTCCCTCATGTGTCATTTTTAGGGATTCAAACATATCAAAAGCAGTCTCCCTGTTTGTAATTTTATCATACTCTGTATGTGAAATTGCATTCAATAATATAGTCCTGGCTTTGTGGTGATTTCTGAAATATTTCTTCTGAGCATCTGTCATAGATTTTCTGTCAATCTTTTTGCCATTCCCATATGTGGGATGTACATATCCATCTATGACTAGATCCCATAGATCAGCATCATATCCTAGGAAAAAACTCTCAATTCTGTCTTTCCAGTAGTCAAATTTCTCCCCATCAAACATTGGGGGTTTGGTGCTGATCCTATCCCTCTCTTCATATTTATTGTTAATATTGGACATTGAATTATCAGCCATGGTAACAAATAAATATATATATCAAAGTATATCTCTCTGGATCTTTACTGACATTGTTAAGTGGTAGCACACTCAGAACCGGAGCTCTGATGCCAACTGAAGGTGAGATAATACTTAGAAGAGGGGTTGAATAAGTATGAAAGATTAAGACTTAAAAAATAATCACACAATTATTTTTATCCTGGTTCATTTAAACAACTACTCTAGTCCACCCTTCCTAGAGTGATTTGCCTTTCTCAACAAGGACTTAATCCACTATTAAATCAAACTGATTACAATAGTCACACCTAAGAACAACTGCTCTTAGTCTTCTCAAGAGCTACTGATTCCAACTGAATCCTCTTAAGGAAAAGCCTTTACAATCAATGTAAATTAAATACAAGAGTATTAATGCTTCTATAAAGCTTTTATCACAACAGTGATTTTTCTCTTAAGTTTAAGTACAATAAATTCTAAGAAGAATATGAAAGAATGAGAGCTTAGAATAATATGATTTCTTTTCAGCAAATTGTGTAACTGAAGAATGTGGTGAAGTTCTCCTTTTATAGGCAGCTGATCCAAGGATGCTGAGCGTTGAAATGAGAGTCCCAAAAAGGTCTGAGCCTTTTTGTCTTCACATCAAGTGACCTTTCCTAGAAGTAGATGGCACAGAAAAATCCTTTTTGTCTGTATAAGTGTGTCTAGCACAAATGAGGAAAGAGACGTTGAATGACTCCAACGGATATATTCTTGAATATTTCTTCTTCAGTTTTCAGCAAGTTCTTCAGAGTCTGAATGGATCAGAGTCTTCTAATGATATTCAGAACTTTTCTATATCAGAGTCTTCTGCAGCATGTGTGCTTTCAGCGTGTTGATTATCAGAGCATATTTGACGCAGAACTTCAGTACTTGGCAGCGTTGGTACTTTCAGAAACTTCTGTAGAATAATGCTTTGAGAAACTCTTTAATCAATATTCTTCTTTGCTTCAGATGCTTCAGCTTCAGATGCTTCTGACTATCTTCAGATGCTTCTGACTCAGAATGTTCTGGAGCTTCTTGCTTCAGATCCTTCTGGAGACTACGCTCAGGATCTTCTGTAAAGAGCAATCAGATTCTTCTGTAAGATGCATCTGGCGCTTCAGAGTCAGGATAACTTCTTGTATCCAAAACAGATTTGCTTCTAGAGAGTTAATTTCATTTCAATCTGCAGTAAAACTCTCAAACAAATTTTAGAGTATATAATTCTTAAATATAAATTTCCTAACAGTTATCATCAAAACAAAGAGTTATTATTAAGAACCAATCTGTGTTCTAACAAAAATGAGAAGCGAAAAAGAAGGTGGTCTCAGATTAGTCACCATTTATCAATAGTTTGACCAATGATGACTTTGATGATTTCGTCATCGACCAAGATCAAAATAAAATTGAAAAAAAAGAAATCAAGGATGAAATGAAATGAAATAAATCATTGAAAAGTAGATAAGACATAATAATAACCAAAATATCATATTTTTTTAAAAAGATGAAATAATTTATAAGCAAAATAGAATGAGAACTATGGAGGGTATTAAAATGATGGAGTCATATGGGCTTTATGAAGCCCATCATCCCATTCTCAAAAAAAGACAAGCACGACTAAAATGGCCAGGAAAAAACTAAATGGGCCTCAAGCCCTATCACCATACGGGCCGGGAAAATGAACAACATGCTTAGTGAAAAAGCTAGCTAACATAGTTAGATTTTTTTAAGATACAAACTTAAAGCCATAAAACACACAACAATAACCTGCACCGTCAAGCCCGACTAATATAGTTAGGAAAATGAACAACATGGTTAGTGAAAACAAAAAGAAGAACAAATCAAATATGATAACAAGAATAAGGCTCACGAAACTTGTCAGCGAATATCGCCTTGTTCCTTCTTCGTTTACATAGAAAAATTCTTCCTTCCACCTCTTGCTTCGGTTCATTCCAGGTTCGATCGGATCCAACCCACTTTAGGTTTATGGTTGTTTCGATTCAATTTTCTTCTCCATCTACTCCTGTGATCTGCTTCTGCAATTTTGTTTTGGGTTGATTTCGAGGAAATCTTTATGGATATTGTTTATATGGGTCGAGAGGGGGGCGGAGTTGTAGTTAATTTGCGTGATCTGAAGAAGGTGTGTGGGTGAGATTCAGAAGAGGAGTTTGATTGGTCTTGGGGTGAGTCCGAAACATTTTGAAGGAGAAAGTGTATTGAAGGTTGATGAATATTTGAGAGGAGGATTTGTCCGGGTATTTTTTGCTGAGAGCCCCCAGAGGTTTGTAAATAAGGTCTCTTTTATCCAATGACATTTGGGGATCCTCATGCTGCGTAATACCCGTAACGATTTTTGGTTTGTAAAAGTGGTGACGTGGATATGCTATTATTTTTTCGTTATTTTTGCAAATTTCCCTGGTTTTTATGACACAGCTTGGTTGTGCTGGAATGCTGGCTTGTGTATGCCGTTGTGTTGTGCGTGGTTCTCGCGTGGGTTGGTTTGTGAAAGGTAGTGATGGCTGCATGCATATTCGGATTTGTTTTGGTATACAGGATGCGACTAGCCCATTAGCTTGGAAGGCAAATTGTCTAATGAGATCCTGCTTTCTTCTTCTTCTTTTTTTTTTTGTAAAATAGGAGTATCACGTTTTTTTTAGATCTTTACCCCTTGTCCTACGTGACCAGTCCCTCCTAAATTGAAGCATTTTATTTCTTCTTTTTTGAATAATTTTTGTAATATGAACTATGAAAATTGGGCTTTGTTGTATGAACTATGAGAATTTATTTTTGTAATATGTGTTGTACCCCAAATTTTGACCCCTTAGATCTTCATCATCATTCTAGGATCATTTTTATTTGATTATTTAACCTTAACCTACTTCAAGTTTGTCTTTGTTAAGTTACAAGTGAACTAGGGTTCCGTACAGTCGGAAATTGAGGTTTCGACGGTTTAATCAGTCAATGTATTAGATCGATTCTCCATGAAACAAGTCTCCACATCATCAAAGATACTCCATTGGGTCAAACATGATTCCAATTCGAGGTTGTCACACAAAGATCAGGAATAGTGCAGTTCAGGATCCCCGATTAGGGTTTCTGATTAGAAAAAGTCAATTGTGGTTTGACTTTTGATTTAAAAGGTGATCCAATGATGGAATTATAGTACATTAAGCTCATATGGCTTAAGGAAGTTAAATCAAGAAGTTTCAAGGCCTCAGAAGACCCAGAACGTCAACAGGCGACTCGGTAGTCATCGATAGATCGTTCGGTTGACCGAAAAATCAACTCATCAACCATAAGGAATTTAACCTCATGGTGGGAAGAAAAAATGTTCCTAATGACATATTAAACATATCTATGAAGTTTCATGACCATTGGATAATTGATTGGGGAGTAATCGAAAAAGTCGAGAATTAGGCCTTTGAAAGGGGCAAGACCATAACTTGCTAACCACACATCCAATGATTGAGGTAAAATCTGCTTCATTTGTGATCTTTGATGTTCGATTTGTAATCTTCGCTTGATTTTACCTTATACCCCTCTTTTGATGGTTTGAAATTGGTTGTGTTTAGTTGATCTAGGGTTTATTTTGGGTATGGTTCCGATTTGAAATTTTGGTTAGGTTTCAGAGGAATCTAGTTTCAGATTTGTGTTGAGGGAAGAAAAATAAGTAGGGTTCATATTTGTGGTTTAGGGTTTTAGTTGGGTCTCGCCGGAGAAGACGGCGGTGGCCACCGTTGGCCATCGTCTTTTCCGGCCAATCCTAGGGTTCCGGCGAGCGTTTTATGACAGAGAGTGAGAGAGAATTTGAGATAGAGAGAGAAGGACGTTGAAGTGAAGTATGTTTTTACTTATGATGTTATTTATTCTTTTTTTATTACCATTAATCGTGGCTAGATGAAGTGGTGACAAATGTCTCCACCGTGGACACTTGTCACCGGTTAGATGAGGTTATCCCTTGATATCGTGCGCACATCCACCTAACGTTAGCATGCACCATCCATTTCTAACTTCAGATCAGAGTCAGGATTGACTCTGGAATCAGATCAACGTCCCAGATCAACTGGGAATTTGAGGTTTGGCCTGAGGGTTCACCATGAACCCCTTACGCTGGACCTTCAGCATTTTGGGCCTGGGTGAATTCTGGGTGCACCCCTAGCCTACTGTATATCATTCCCGACCCATTTCTCTTTCTTTTGTTTTTTTTCTAGTTTGTTTTATTGTTTTTTTATTTTATTTTTAACAAAATTGAAAACTTTTTTTTTAATTTCTGTTTTTTTAGAAAAATTTTCCAAATATTATTAACAAACTAATTTTATTAAAAATCTTTTATTTAATAACAATTAATCCATCTAATGATTAATTTAATTAAATAGTTGATTTTTAATTTGATTAATTATTTTGAATAGGATCCTAAATTCCAAAAAAACTAAAAAATATTCTTTTATCATCCATTCCTAGTTAATTCCATTAAATATTTTATTTTTATAGTAATGGTTAATCGTATAAATATTAATGTTTAATTTAGTTACTTAAAACTATTACCTATTCTTATTTTAATAATATCTAAAACTCTTATCCCCTTTTTAATTTGTTAATTAGGTTACTAATTGGTCTTAGATTTTTTTTTAATTTTCTAACTTATAAGCTTAACCTAATTGACCTATTTGCTCTTTTATCTTGTTTATGACTTGTTAGGTGGTACTTATATTTTTGTTCCTATGTGTTTTATCATGTTTTGATTATATTTATACCTTTCCACACTTGCTTGTACAAGCCATATTTTTCAAACTAATACCTCGATTCTCAAATCAAGCCATTTTTTAAACAACTTGTAAGTCGATTGTTTTCACGGTCGCCATCAACCTTATAGCTTCCTCTTGGGCTTTGTACAACGACGCTTGTTACACACTTCACATGCATGTTTGCTTGAATGATTGGTTTATAAGATTAAAATCAACTCTTTTCTTCAAAGAAATAAATGAACTTGATCCAACGTCAAGTATTTCCCAAATAAATGCAATTAACCACTAACTTCCCAAGCACACTCGATTCATATCAAGCCATCTTACCCTCTTATAAGTAGAGCGCTTTTGCCTCGCCATCAAACTTACCTTATACCCATAGGATCTCCCTTCCAGTAGTTCAACCTTATTAATTTCATACGCAAACTTAAACCTCGATCCTCATCGAGCATTTTATCAAAGTAACTTATTATACTTAACCATACTTAAACACAATTTTAAGAAAAGATGAAAAGGGAGTTGGAATGGATTCTTCAATTCCTCTTCTCAATTGTTTGGGCCCGAAAAGTCTTTCTTAAGTTCAAAAAATTGTCTTCTCTAAAAACTTTGTAATACAACTCTATATCAAACTATTTCACAATAAACAAAATCAAACTTATTTTCTCAACACTTAGATGAAAAAGAGAAAGAGTGAAGTCTTTGACTCGTTCTCCCGATTACTTGCGCCCGAGGAGCCTTCCTTAAGCCTCGAGTAATCGTCATTCATAAAATACTTTAACTATATCAAAATCCTTTCATACTAAATGTTGAAAAAGAGAGAGAGTCGAATCTTTGACTCACTCTCCCGATTGCTTGGGCCCGAGGAGCCTTTCTTAAGCTTCGAGTGATCGTTATCCAATAAAAATACAAACACATTAATTCAACTACTCGCTGTCATGCGATTAAAACTATTTCTAAGAAAACATTGTTTAGTCCCTTCTTCCGCGCATATGAACTAGTGCTTCAGCCTCCCTAGCGAGCAAACAAGCCGATGTTTAGAAGTTAGAAACTAACTTAAACAATTGTTCATAAAATACACCGATTACCCGTAGTCCCACGAACTACGATGCTCTGACTTTCCCATTGCACAAGGGAGTACGTAGGCACAAGGGCCCAAATCCTTGGCGAGCACCCTGATATAAAACCACTTATTTCCCCCTTAGTAAGCAAATCCTTTAAAACATAACAAACAAGCATATCTAAATTCTCTCATGAATTGAATCAAGAGGTTCCCATTGAGTACAATGGACGTAAAGAGTGCTTATACCTTCCCTTTGCATAATCGACTCCCGAACCTAGAATTTGGTTGCGATGACCATGTTCTTATCTCCTTAAATTTTATTGATATTTTCCTATTCCTTCCTTGGAATGAATAAAGTTTGATAGCGACTCTGTTCGAACGTTTTTTCCGCGTCCATCGCGAGGATCGTATATTTCGAGGTACGACAGTATGCAAGAATGATGTC
The DNA here is from genome assembly GCA_963859935.3 of Lathyrus sativus. Classification (NCBI taxonomy): domain Eukaryota; kingdom Viridiplantae; phylum Streptophyta; class Magnoliopsida; order Fabales; family Fabaceae; genus Lathyrus; species Lathyrus sativus. The sequence continues at coordinate 25,392,093 of CAWUDS030000001.1, forward strand.
TACCCATACTAAAAATCATCAGTTGTTGATTCATTATTTTCAAGATAGTCTTACCGGTGTTGCGCTGAAGTGGTATATGGGACTTGATAGTTCCCAAATCAAGACATTCAATGATGTCAATGAAGCTTTTGTCCGTCAGTATAAATACAATCTGGATATGGTGCCAGACCATGATCAACTATGTGTGATGTCTCAGAAAGTGAAAGAAACGTTTAAAGAGTACGCACAGAGATGACGTGAGATTGCAGCTCAAATAAGCCCTCCGCTTGACGAGAAAGAGATGACCAAGATCTTCCTGAAGAATTTGGGTTCGTTTTACTGTGAAAGGATGGTTGCGAGTGCTCCTAGTGATTTCAAAAAAAAAGGTTAATATGGGAATGAGATTAGAGGAAGCTGTCCGTAAGGGACACCTGACTAAAGAAGGTAGTTCTAGAAATACGAAGAAGTTTGGAGCTAGTTTTCCTAAGAAAAAAGATGGAGAAACTAATGACATCTCTCAAGAGAGGTCTAGAAGATGCAGGATTGTAAACAAAAAAGGTAGTCATCGTCAGGAACATGTAACGTCTGTTATGTCAGTCATCAATGTCGCTCCTACTTCTCAAGCTACTTCAAGTAATCAACCACGTTTCCAACAGAAAACAACTCAGCAAGGTCGTGTGTAGAGGAAAGTGAAATTTGATTCCATTCCAATGTGGTATACTGAATTATTTCTGGCTTTGATAAAGAAGAATTTGGTTCAGACTCGTGATCCACCGGATGTTCCTACTGATATCTGATGGTGGCATAAGCCAGATGCCCATTGTGCATTTCATCACGGTGCTCCTGGCATGATATCGAAAATTGCTATCCTCTGAAATATGAAGTTGCAAAGCTCGTAAAAGGTGGTATTCTGTCTTTTGAAGATACCAATTCAAATGTGCAATCAAATTAGTTTCCTAATCATGGTATTGCGACTGTCAATATGGTATATGGTTCTCCTGGTACATACCTCATTTTTTATATTCATTGAATTCGGAGGTCGCTTGTGCAAATGCATGCTACTATGAGTTAATTCCATGATATTGAACATGATTATGTTGCTTGTTGTATTTGTTTGGTAAACCCTCGTGGGTGTGTGATTGTAAATAGGAACATACAAAAGATGATTGATCATAACTTAATTTAGGTTACTACAAACAAAAATGTAGTTGAGAATGAGGTGAATGTCATAGTTCCACGTTTCAACATCCCATAACGAGTTGTAATTTCTTATGATAGTTAGAAATCTACTCTGACACCTTTGGTCATCCATTTTCCTGGCCCAGTACCGTATGAATCAGATAAAGCTATTCCCTACAAATACAATGCTACTATGTTGGAGGATGGAAAAGATGTTCCCATTCCTTCTCTTCCCTCAGTTGTGACTATTGCAGATGTAGGACGCGTAACCAGAAGTGGTAGGGTATTTGCTAATGTACCCTCGAAGACAAGGGAAGATGTTGTGGGTAAGAAAACTCAGTTGAAGACTTCTGTTAAATTTGGTCAATCAAATGATGTGAACCAAAAATCAGATAATGACGAGGTATTGAAATTGATCAAGAAGAGTGAATATAATATGGTAGATAAATTGTTGCATACACCATCAAAAATATTTGTTTTATCTCTGTTAATGAGCTCTGAGGCTCATCGTGAATCGTTGCAGAAAATATTGGAACAAGCTTATGTAGATCATGATGTGATTGTTAACCAGTTTGACAGCATTGTTGCCAATATCACTGCGTGTAATAATTTGAGCTTTTGTGATGAAGAATTGATTGAACATGGAAGAAATCATAATTTGGCTCTCCATATTTCCATGAATTTCCAGGAGGATGCTTTATCCAATGTGTTGGTTGATACTGGGTCATCATTGAATGTGATGCCAAAATCTACTTTATCTAGATTCTCTTATCAGGGTACTCCTATGAGACTCAGTGGGGTCATTGTGAAAGCCTTTGATGGCTCAAGGAAAACTATGATTGGAGAGGTTGATCTCCCTATCAAGATAGGTCAGTGATTATTCTAGATTACTTTTCAAGTCATGGATATTCATCCTGCTTATAGTTGTCTTCTAGGATGCCCATGGATTCATGAAGCCAGAGCTGTCACTTCGACACTCCACCAAAAGTTGAAATTTTTCCAGAATGGCAAACTTGTTGTTGTTGGTGGAGAACATGCTATGTTGGTAAGCAGTTTGTCGTCTTTTTCTTATATTGATGCTGGCGAAGATATTGGAACTCCGTTCTAGGCTCTTTCTGTGGTTGATAATGCTATTAAGAAGAATGGGGTGTCCATGTCTTCTCTAAAAGATGCATAACATGTTTTGGAGAGTGGCCAAGCTGATAGATGGGACCGAGTTATTAAAGCTGCTGAGAAAAAAGATAGAGTTGGTTTGGGTTTTACATATGGTTCAACCTGCAATAAGATAAAGAGTATTCATGATCTTTTTCGAACTGCTGGGCTCATCCATACCGAAAATCATTCTACAGCTGCAATTATTGAAGATGACTCTAAAGGTTACATCTCATATGGTTCTGAAAATGATTCCATTGTGTTGCACCCTAAAATTTGCTCAACCTTTTCTTACCTGGTTTATGTTTCATTGCATTAACATTTGCATTGTTATATCATTTGCATATCATGGTATCATTCATATAGCAGGGGATCAAATGTGATTCTTCTCAAGAGAAACCTAGTAAGAGGTCTCCTTCAAGATTGAGAAGTGGTCAAAGTCATCAGAGGTGGTTTGAGTGCCTAAGGGTTTAGATGTTTGAGTGTGAATCTTCTCTTAACTTGAGGATCAACTGAACACCATCAGAGGGTTATGAAGTGTTGAATGTGAGAAGAGGATGTGTGTGGAGCTCATAGAATTCCTATAGGGCCATGGGGGAGTTTAATCAAGTCATTGTGTCAAATGCAAGAGCCACAGTTGAGGTGCAAGCAATTAGGGTTTCATCTGGATCAATTCTAAGTCAACTGGGCAATTGAAGAGTATCAAAGCCTACTTTTAGGTCATGGAGTTCATGAAATGATATGATGAGACATTTGTGGTGTTGTGCCAAGATCAAATCAAGAAGAATCAAGAGTGTGGGAAGTTGCTAAATTAGGGTTTCAGTGTAAAATCCCCTGTTTGGTGCCTAACTTCAAGACCACATAAGTCAAGATACAAGTTTCAAAAGGATCTTTGTCCGACATGAAACTTGTAGAGCATCTCAATACCTTTAATTTGAGTACTAGAAGTCCTCAAGGGGATTTATAGAACTCAAGTTATGACCCAGACAAGTTACAAGTCCTCAGATGCTTCTGAAATTTGTCTGTGAAAATCATCTGACTTCAAAGCTATTTTTGACCTAGAAATAGGTTTCACCTGAACTTTTGGCCAACATTAAAGTTGTTCCTCATGATCTTATCTTTCTAAATTGTACTAGAAGTCTTCCATATGATTTGTAGAACTCAAGTTATGAGGTTTACAAGTCAGGGGTATTTTGGGAAAGTGAGATTATAGGTCATTTTCAATCATAGGCCAAAATCTCCAACTTGCACTTGTCAAATGAACTTTTGTTCAACATGAAATTTGTTCAAAATGGGTTTTTTAGACTATCCAAGTGGTCATGATGGATTGATTGGGCTCATAGCAAGACTTGGTTTGAATAAGGGAAATTTCCAAATGAATTAAGGAGGGAAAATTGATTTTTTGAGTTAAAGGACCAAAACATGTCAAGTAACTACATTTTGTGAATGGAAATTGAATTCTAAGCACTTTGGAATTAACAGAATTTTGAGTTTAGTTCAAGTTTTACAAGTTCTCATTTGGTTTCTTCATTAGCAAGTCACACATCTAAAACACTCACCAAGGCATTTCAAGCACTCTTTTTGGTCTGAATACACTCACAAGGTAATTTGCAAGTGAAAGGGAAGATTCTAGAACAGTTTCCATGGCCAATTCGTGACTGCTACATTGCACATGTGAAGGAAAATCATAATTTGCAAATTGATGGATTGGGCTTAAAACACACTTCAAAAGCCCATGAAACCATTCTATATATTCATTGGATTGATTTCAGATCAATTTTGGCCTTCATTTCGCGAAGAACACTGAAGTTGCAGTTGAAAAATTCCAAGGAGCAAGTGAAATCGTGTTTTGAGTTCCAGGCTGATTCAGAGCAAATTGAAGCTTACAACATCTTTATCTTGCATCCTTGAATGATTCTGGAGAGTATTGAAGCTTGATTCGTGTTCTAACTACCTCTGTTACTAGATCTACAACAGGTTAGTAAACTTCAAAATTCCTCTTGATTTAGGGAGATGTAGTTCATATTATGCATGTGGTTAGGATCTAATAGAGGAGTAGATCATTCCTGGATTGAAATTGGAGCAATTGGTGACAATTTAGGTTGGAGTGAATTTTCTGTTTGGACACGAGTTGATCTGATCTTAAGGCTATAACATGATTTGGATAGATCAGAGTGATGTGTATGACATGAGGATGAATTCTATATCATTAGATTTGCAATTGGTGATGTTTGATCTGAATGACATTTCTGAACTTGGCTTCGTGATTTAAAATCTATGGAGATTTAGAACAAATGAGTAGGAGATTTAGAATCCTGATGAAATTCTGAGTGAGATAGGTATAAGGATTGCTGTTTCTGGACACCTGCAACCACTTGCTCACCGGAGAAGACGACTGGAGTCTTCTCCGGCCACCACACTGAGTCTCACTCCGTTTGGCCTGTGATTTGGAGAAGATGATCTCTTAGCCATCAGATCATGCCTTTGACCTTGACTGACCACCAGATCCAATGGTTGTGTTTTAATCTGAGAAGTGAGATTTTGAGTTCAAAATGATGCAGTTTCATTAAATGAGGTGTCACGCTCCTGGATCTTAGATTGCTTGACCAGTCTCCTCATCCTATGGCTCATGTTTTATTCTGAGTTTTATTTTCTTTTATTCCATTTTGTTTATTTTAAATGCATTATTGATTCAAAAAATCACAATAAATTCAATTTTGATCCAAAAATTATTTCAAAAATATCTCCATGATCTTGAGAGAATTTTTGATTTTCTGAAATCAATAAAATGCATTTTCATGCATTTTTCAATTTAATTTGATTTTTCTTATTTTGTTTAATTCTTTAATATTTGCATAATTGTTCATCTGTTTTGTTGAATTTTGTTCTTCCAATTGGTGTTGAATCTGGCTTTGATTTTTTAGTATGTTTTAGAATAGATATTCATGTTCCCTTAGGATTTTTTTTAGAATTTTAGAACAACCTTAGGTTCTGTTTTAGGTGTTGAGATTAGAGCCTTCCCAAACTTGTGGATCACCTTGATACCCTTCAATCTAGAATTTATTTAGGTGACTTAAAAGTTGAATTAGGCTTTAATATTTTAACCCTAGGTTGTTCAAACATGTATGTTCCCCTAGGAAATTTATTAGATTTTTACAACTTTGTTTTCTATTTTAGTTGTATTTTGCAAGTTGCTTGTGCTTGTGGTGTTCTACCTTGTGTGCCTTTGCTTGCTTGGTCTTGTTGGTGACTTTGGAGTTGGGTTTGCTTAGATTCCTTCTTGTGAGGTCTTCTGGACTTGGTGTAGCTGCTGTGGCTTGAAGATTGGAGCTTGGAGTTGAAGCTTTCTTCTCTTTTAGGAGCTTTTTAGGAGCTTAGGAAATTAGGGTTTTAGGAAGAGCTATTAGAACTAGTTTTGATTCTTTCATCAAACATAGAATGCATTGTGTGCTTCTATTCCATCTAATGATGTAAAGTCCTCCTAGGGAAACTCCATCTCTCCTTTGGAGGGATGTGTGGTATGCCCATAGTTGAGTAGAACTTTGAGGATGCCTTTCCATTTCAATGTTGGTACTTGATGATTTCCTTTGGTTTTCATCTGGTTCTCAACATTGCTACCTTGATCTTAATGATTGATCCTCTGCTTGGAGTGTGCTTGCTAGAGTTTGAAGATGAAGTTTGATGAAGCTTGAAGATAGAAGCTAGCTTGAAGATGAAGTCCTGCTGTCAACTTTGTTGTCATTTCAACTGTGCTGTTTAAAGCTTGCTGTTGCTGTCTACTGTAGGAGTCTGTTGCTGTTGCTTGGGCTGCTTTCTCTGTTTCTTTTCTTTTGTTGTATTGTATGTTTGCTTGTGTTGATTACCTCTAGGTTTGAGATGGAGCTTGTCTCCTCTTGCCTATTTTTTTCTTAGGTTTGAGGTTGAGCCGGACTCCCTTGCCTCGCTTGTACTGTTGCCTAGCATGCATTTTACTGTTTACTGTTTACTGCTTGCTTTCTTTGTTGTTTTCCCCTAGGATCTCTGATTTCCTCTGTGCAAGAGGGAATTATGACAAACATTAGGTTTTGACCCATGCATGATAACTGTAGGTAGATTCCCTTTCAACCATAGTTTTAGGGTGTCTTTCTCTTCTCATCTCAAAACAATTCAAAAACATAGTAATAAGGTTAATTGAAGTCGTACGTTACGAGCCTTAAGCTATCTGGGAAAAGGTTGGTGGAGGGTCTCTCTCCAGTAATCTGGATGTTAGTGTGGTACCCTTTGGGTGACATACGAAGCGTTCACTCCTGGGTCATAGTCTCTAGTGCGACTGAGATTGCAAACATCCTAAAAATAGTTTTTTCGTAAAAAATTCAAACAAACATTCAAACTCTGTTTTTGTCCTCTTGGACCTTTAATCAGGAAAACCCTTTCTTAAGGAGATAAAAAACTGTCGGACAAGCTTGTGTCTTCCGTAGCCCGAACTACGTTTGCTCTGATCTTTCATGCCGTATGAAAGTACGTAGGCACGAGATGCGACATCTCGGCGAGCAACCTTTTCCCTCTTAACCCGTAGTTAGGCGAACTACGTTGACTCTGATTTCTCGTTCCAAACGGGAATACATAGGCATAAAGTGCGATACTTTGCCGAGTCATTTTCTTTTCTTTTTTAGACTAGACCTTTAGAGTAGATAGATAAACATACCCTAGATAGAAAATAAGCGTGGATCATATCAAGTACGACAGACGTGAGGGGTGCTAATACCTTCCCCTTGCATAACCGACTCCCGAATCCAGGATTTGGTTGCGATGACCATTCCTTTCCCTCTTTGCGTTAGGTTTACTCTGAGGGTTTCCTTTCCCTCCTTTGGGATAAATAACACACGGTGGCGAATCTTCTGTCATAGCCGGCGCCGATTTTCCCAGTAGCGACACATTGCTACTGAAGACTGGAAGCCTTATTTGGAAGATCTAGGATATGATTCTGAGATAGAAGTTGCATATGTACCGTTCTACTCTCCTCGACCGAGACTTAAGAGACCTGAGTATGAAGTCAGTGCTACCATTGAGGATGATCAAGAGGAAGAAACACCCTTTTTTTGACATGTGGGTTGATATGACAAAATTGGATCGTTGTTGACATTCCTACTGTTGTTCATGTTTCAAAGTAATTTGTTTTTGTTTTTTTCAAAGATCCTTTCACTCTGCCCAAGGTTAAAGTGAATTTGTGAGGGTTTTGTTTCAACTTTTATCATCATCAATAAAATGTTATTTTGTTTATCCATATTTTGTTTTCCCTTTTTACTTTATTTCTGAAAAATGTAACATAAAAAACGAAAATAATAATGTGATGATGACTTTTATCTGCATGATACTTGCACTTCTTGTTCATATTCTAAAATTAAACATAAATCATTGTGCAGATTGATTGTTAAACCCATTGAAAATAATGACCCTATGCCCTCTCCCAACTTTGAGTTCCCTTTGTTTGAAGCGGAAGAGGAGGATGTTGAAGAAATTCCTAATGAAATTTCTCGATTGCTTGAGCATGAGGAAAAGACCATTCGTCCTCATGAAGAGCTGATGGAATTAGTTAATTTGGGTTCCGATGATGATAAGAAAGAAGTCAAGATTGGGGCACTGCTTCAGTCAGATGTTAAGAAGTGTATGGTAGATCTTCTTAGAGAATATGTTGACGTGTTTGCTTGGTCTTATCAAGACATGCCTGGTCTTGATACTAACATTGTGGAGCACCATTTTCCATTGAAGTCTGAATGTTCACTTGGGAAGCAGAAATTGAGAAGAACTCATCCTGACATGGCTGTGAAGATTAAGGATGAGGTTCAGAAGAAAATTGATGTTGGTTTTCTTGTGACTGCTGAGTATCCTTAATGGGCAGCCAATATTGTGCCTGTTCCAAAGAAAGACAGAAAAGTCCGACTGTGTGTTTACTACAGAGATTTGAATAAATTAAGCCCGAAAGATGATTTTCCACTACCACACATTGATTTGCTGGTAGATAATACTGCTAAGTTCAATATCTTTTCATTTATCGATGGATTTTCCGGTTATAATCAAATAAACATGGCACCTGCGGATATGGAGAAAACAACATTCATTACACCTTGGGGAATTATGTTATAAAGTGATGCCCTTCGGTTTGAAAAATGTTGGTGCAATATACAAGAGAACTATGAGCACCCTGTTCCATAATATGATGCATAAGGAAATTGAGGTATATGTGGATGATATAGTTTTTAAGTCAAGGACTAAAGAAGATGATGTTTAATACTTATTGAAGTTGTTTCAACATTTGAGAAAGTTTTTTGCTCCATCTGAATCCTAATAAATGAACTTTTGGTGTCTGTTCTAGAAAGTTGTTGGGCTTTATTGTCAGCCAGAAAGGAATTGAAGTTGATCCTGGTAAAGTTAAAGCTATTTCGGAAATGCCTGCACCTAAAACTGAAAAACAAGTAAGATGATTCTTGGGGCGTTTGAACTATATCTCCTGATCTTCAAGCTTCTTTGCAAGGATCAGGGGTGTGTATGGACAGAAGATTTTCAGAAAGCTTTTGAATGAATTAAAGAGTATCTATTTGAACCTCCTAATTTGTCTCCTCCCATGGAAGGAAGACATTTGATCATGTATCTGATTATGCTAGAAGAGTCTATGGGTTGTGTTCTAGGTCAATAAGATGAATTTGGAAGAAAAGAATTTTCCATTTATTATTTGAGCAAAAAGTTCACCGATTGTGAGTCTCGATACTCAATGCTTGAAAAGACATATTGTGCTTTAGCTTGGGCTACCAAGCACCTCCGCTAGTATATGTTGGAAGAAGTTATTGATCTAAGAATTAAGATCCTGGATGTATATGGAGATTCAGCTCTGGTGATTAATCAGATTAAAGGGGAGTGGGAGACACGTCAACCTGATTTGATTCCTTATCGTGATTACACAAGAAAGTTGTCAACTTTCTTCAATAAGGTTGAGTTTCACCATATAACAAGAGCATATAATCAAATGGCAGATGCTTTAGCGAATTTATCCTCCATGATTGTGGTAAACCGGTGGAATGATGTGCCAAAAATTGATGTTATGCACCTTGATAGACCAACTCATGTGTTTGCAGGTGAAGAGGTTGTTGATGATAAACCTTGGTATTATGATATTAAATTCTTTCTTCAGAATCAAGAGTACCCACTTGGGGCATCCAAGAAGGATAAGAAAACTTTGAGAAGATTGGCTGGTAGTTTCTTCTTGAATGATTATGTGATGTATACAAAAAATTATGACATGATCTTGCCCAGATGCATGGATAAACACAAAGCAGGCATGTTAATGAAAGAAATTCATGAGGGATCCTTTGGTACATATGACAATGGACATGCAATGGCTAAGAAGATGTTAAGGGTAGGTTACTATTGACTGACGATGGAATCTGACTGTTGTAAGTATGTGAAGAAGTGTCATAAATGTCAGTTTTATGCTGATAAAATTCATGTGCCTCTAATTCCTCTCAATGTTATCTCTTCTCCATGTCCTTTCTCCATGTGGGGCATTGATATGATTGGAATGATTGAGCCTAAAGCGTTAAATGGACACCATTTCATATTGGTGGCAATTGACTATTTTACCAAATGGGTTGAAGCGGCATCATATGCCAATGTGACCATGCAGGTCGTGGTCTGGTTTATATAGAACCAAATCATCTGCCGGTATGGTATTCTGAGCAGGATTATCACTGATAATGGGTCGAATCTAAATAATAAGATGATGAAGGAATTATACGATGAGTTTTAGACCGAGCATCATAATTATTCTCCTTAAGACCTAAGATGAATGAGGCTGTTAAAGCTGCTAATAAGAATATTAAGAAGATCATTCAGAAGATGGTTGTTACATACAAAGATTAGCGTGATGTGCTCCCTTTTGCTCTACATGGGTAACGTACATCCATCCACACTTCAACAGGGGCAACCCCTTTCTCTCTTGTTTATGGCATGGAAGCAGTGCTCCCGGTAGAGGTTGAAATCCCTTCTATGAGAGTTTTATTGGAAGCTGAATTGTCTGATGCTAAATGGTGTCAGAGTAGATGCAACCAGTTGAATCTGATTGAAGAGAAAAGGATGATGGCCTTGTGTCATGGCCAATTGTATCAACAGAGAATGATGAAAGTATTTGATAAGAATGTTCAACCTTGAATTTTCAGAGAAGGTGACCTCGTGCTCAAAAATATCTCGACTTTTACCAATGATTCTAAAGGCAAGTGGACTCCTAACTATGAAGGCCCATGTGTTATTAAGAGAGCCTTCTCTGGCGGTGCATTAATTCTTACAACTATGGATGGTGAAAAGTTCACTTGTCCTGTGAATGTCGATGCAGTCAAGAAATACTTCGCCTAAGCTCACTAAGTTGAAAACCCGAAAGGGAGGCTTAGGCAAAAATGAGCGTCTCGGTGGATTGAAAACCCGAAAGGGCGGTCCAGAAAAAAATTAGAGACAAAAACAGAAAATCATAATCCCAATAGATTGAAAACCAGAAGAGGAAATCTTGGTAAAAGTTAGGGATTATGGCAAGTAACTGCATCTGGCCGGTCTTGATCGCTTGAATCAACACTTCCTATCGAGGACTTCACTTTAATTATCCTCAGCTGAAGTCTCAAGCACAATTGGAATTCAAAGTTGTTAGGGAGAATAGTGGTCATTGTATTTTAATGTAGCCCTTTCCATTGTACTTACCATTTTTCAAATTTTGTAATGATCCATGGAGTTACGCCTTTTTTTGGTCTACCATTCTATCAATAAAATTTTGGCCTTTGTCCCTTTGTTTGCAATTCTTATTTTGTTTCTGTTTATAGAATTTCATTTTATTTTTTATGATGATTTTTGAAACATATGTGAATAATTGATTTAAATTTTGAAAATTATAAAAACAAATTCTTTGATTTATGAATATAAAAAGGAATGTCAATAGTTATCCCAAGAATGGTAAGATCCCAAAGCGCAAAACTTAGTGTTTTCCTCAGTGGAGTTTGTTCTTGTTGATACAGCTCCCTATTAGAGTTTGTTGATGTTTTCCTCATCAGGGTTTTTTCTTGCTCCTCTGGTATAATTTATTTATAGCTCCCCAATAGAGTTGTGTTGAGGTTTCTCTAGTAGAGTTTATTGATATTCCCTTAGCAGAGTTTTGTTCCTTTGGGGAACCAGACAAGTGTTGTTCGGTTTACCCCGCTAAGTCTTGATTCAAATTTTTCTCCAGTTGGGTATATTTTTTCATCCAGCCAAGTTATGATCAGATAACTGAGCAGTTTTAAGGGTCGCCTCTCCTTAATATTAATGCCCAAACAGAGATTTGTCTTTGTTGATTCCCAATAGAGGTTATAAATATTTACTTTGGATTATTCCCTAAGTAGAGAACAATGTTGGTTTCTTCTAAGAAGTGTTGATAGAGTAGTCACCTGTCGGGTTTTCTCTCACCTTGTGTTGAGTATTGATTTAAAATACTCCATATCTTGTCTTTTTTCTATGGTTAACTTCTTAGTTTCCCTAGAAGGTCCAGGGTATCTCCTTCAGAATTGGATGTTTCTTAGAGTTCTTTATTGTATCCCCAGAAGACCTTTGTTATTCGCCAATGGAGTTTGAATAGATGTTTACATGATTATAATCCTCCAGCGGATCCATTACTTTCCTCAGTAGATCTCTTCATCCTTTTGAATCCGGGTTCGAATGGATTATTCTTATCCCCAAGATGAATCAAGGAGATTTGGGTTGATGTTCCCAAATAATTTATCTTTTGTCCTTAAAGCAGAGTTGATGTTCTTATCCCCTTTTCGAATTACTGATTATTAAAGATTAATCTTTGGATTTTCCCCAAGCAGTATCTCTCTCTTCACAGTGGTATTTGAGCCCTGTAGTAGGATTTATTTTCCTTTGATGGCTTTTGCTTGTTTCTCGCAGGATTTCTGTTGCTAATCCCCAGCATGATCTCTATTGATGTCTCCAGGTTGTAGAGATTTAACGAGTATTTCAAGTGCTGTTGTGATGTTTTGTTCACCCTTTGTTTATCCTTTTTTTCTGTTTTGTCACCATATTCGTACCCATACATATTACACGCGCATTCATTTATGTTGAGCATAGCATGTTTTTGTTGCATTGTGCATCCTACACTTTTTTTGGTGTTTCTTTGCTCTTCGGTACTGTTACCCCCGCAGAGTGCGTGTGGCCTCTCTCCATTAGATTGTTGACCCCTAAGCAGAAAATTCCCATCCTTTCTAATTCCCCACTGAGTTTATGCCGCATGAAAGATGTTTGTTTTAGCTTTCCTCCCCAGCTTTTATCTGGATGGAATTATTCCCCAGTTGAGTTATTTCCTCATGTGGTTGAGTCTTGTTTGACCGTTTCTGCCTAGTTTGTTCCTGGATTGAACTTTGGTCTCTTGCAACAATTATTTTGGATTTCCCTGGGCTGTTAAACCTGGATTATGAAAAGGAATTTATTTCTCCCTTTTGAGGATTTATTTTCTTCGGCAGGAATCTATTTATTTATCCCCATCAGAAGATGAAGATTTGAATTTCCTCAGCGATGTTTTGATAACAGTGTCTTGGTAATTTCTTGAGTGACTTCATGTGGAGGCCTATTTATTTCAGTGACTTTTATGTCCCTAGCAAGATAAACCTCACCTGGTAACAAATGGAAGCCTCTTTATTTGAGAAACTTGTGTAATCTCCAGAAATTCATTCGTATCTTCGCAATAAATGGTAATTCTCTAGTTCACCCTCAGCAGAGAAGTTTATGATGGATTTTTATCCGACCAGTTTTTCCATAAAATGGCATCTCTGTGAAGGAAGTCCCAGTGAGAAGTTTGTTGTGAAATCCCCAACAGATGGTTGTCTCTTTATTTGAGAAGTCTGTTGCATGATTTAAACTGCACATATCTCTTTTGAATATCTCCGAAAGATTTATTGATATTTCATCCCCAACAAATGGTTGTCTCTTTATTTGAGAAGTTTGCTGTGTGATTTGAGCTGCCCAGTGACAAGTAGCTGATAATGTACCTCTTTCTCCTACCCAGTGGCAGGTAGTCAAGTATGTTTGTCCTACCCAATGACAGATAGTCGAGTATGTTTGTCCTACCCAGTGACAGGTAGTTGACCTTTATTTCCTCCCTACCCAGTGGCAGGTAGTCGAGTATGTTTGTCTTACCCAGTGACGATAGTCGACATTTGTAATACCCTACCCATTGACTAGTAGCAAGTACTTCTTGTGAGTTCATTACCTTTATTTTTTTGCCTAGTGACGGGTAGCCGGTAATCTTTCTTCACATTTTGAGTATATTGTCTTTATTTTCTACCCAGTGATAGGTAGTACGTAATATTTCTCCTCTTTTTTTGGTCAGATACCGTCATATTTTCTACCCATTGATAGGTAGTCAGTAATCTTTCCTTGTGAGTTCATTGCCTTTATTTTCTACCTAGTGGTGGGTAGTCGGTAATGTTTCTTCACCTTTTAAGTATATTGCCTTTATTTTCTACCCGGTGACAGATTGTAGGTAATATTCCTCCTCCTTTTTGGTCAGTTACCGTCATATTTTCTACCTAGTGACATGTAGTCGGTAATCTTTCCTTGTGAATTCATAATCTTTATGTTCTACCTAGTGACGGGTAACCGGTAATGTTTCTTCACCTTTTGAGTATATTGCCTTTATTTTCTACCCAGTGATAGGTAATAGGTAATTTCTTCCTCTTTTTTTGGCCAGTTACTGTCATATTATCTACCTAGTGACAGGTAGTCGATAATCTTTTCTTGTGAGTTCATTGCCTTTATTTTCTACCTAGTGACGGGTAGCCGATAATGTTTCTTCACCTTTTGAGTATATTGCCTTTGCTTTGCCCAGTGACAGGTAGTAAGTAATATTTCTCACCCGCTTTGGTGTGCTATCCTTTGTTTTTACCCAGTAACCGATAAAAGACAATCCTTCCTCCCGAATTTGTTGCCTTTATTTTCTACCCAGTGATGGGTAGTAGGTAGCATTTGACTCCCCCATTTTTGGGTTGGTTATCGTTATTTTCTACCCAGTGACAGATAGTCGGTAATCTTTATTTTGGTTTATTGCCCTTATTTTCTACTCAGTAACTAGTAGAAAGTATTTTACCCCTCTTCTCTTCAGGTTTAAGTATCTCTGTCCAATAACCGACACTTGGTATCCCTTCCCCTGTTGAGTCGTTTCCTTTCCTTTATCAAAATAGGATCTTGCTCTTTTGCTTTCCCCTGCAGAGTCTCTTTTCTTCTTTTGCTCCCCTGCGTTTGTTTCTCTCATTTTCCATTTTCTCCCCATAGAGGTCTTGTGTCTGCATATCATTAGCATAATCATGTCTTTTTGTAGCCTCTTAGGGCCAAAAATTGGGTTTATTTGTTATATTTAAGTCTCTTATATCTGGTCGAGACAAAGATGTCAATCTTCATATCTCCGGATAGAAGAAACTTAAATAGGGGCAACTGTAGTACCCCAATTTTTAACCCTAAGATCCCACATATCATTTGTATCTCATCTAACAAATAAGATCGCAAGCTTTGGTTCTTTTTTGCCTTCCTCTATAGGTTTATTCTTGAGCGATCATCGGACACCCTTGCTTCTTGTTTGTTTGATATTTGTTTATGTTTATGTTTACTAACCATTGATTAAAATCCAAAAAAATGTTTGTTTTTCCTTTACTAACATTTTCAGGAAGAATTTGGATCAAAGATATCAAATATCAGTCCTTCAGCTCAAGTGAATTTCATCTAAAAAAAGTCGAATTTAATCTGCAAACAATTCAAATCATCTGATCAAGAGTCTCCCAAGATTTGATTGACTTTTATTCAAGAGACTCCATGGTTCATGTGTTAATCGGTTAGTCGGTAATATTTCCTTGTGAGTTCATTGCCTTTATTCAAGAAACTCCAAGGTTCATGTGTTTATTTCCATGCATTCTTTGACAAGCAAAGGAGTCAAGCCAGTGCCAAGACAGCACATCATAAAGGCCATTTTCACCATTTTTGTCTGTGGTAATCGGTTACCAATATTGGGTAACCGATTACCCTGTGCAAATTTTGTAAAAATTGGGCAAATTCAAATTCTGCAACATTTTTGACACCAAATTCAAATATTGCAACATGAGAATATTCTATATCACTTCATTTTAATTCCCTTACCTCATTATAATTAATTCCCACCATACACCTCCACTAATTACCATTTGATCTTGAATTTCTCTCCAAATTCAAATTTCAAGCTTAATTTTGATTCCAAACCAAATTTCAATCCACCAAATTTTCCAAGCCTAAATCCTATAAATAGATGCCTCATTTCTCTCAATTGATATGCTTTTGATAGCCAAAATCACCTTGTCAAATTCCTTCTTGACTCTCAATTTTCTCCAATTACCAAATTCACCAAAGCTCTTTCTTCCTTTGAAAGTTAGTAAGTTCATCATTAGAACTTACTAATCTTTGAGCTAAACCTTCATCCATTCACTTCTCCATCATCAATTCTAGTAGATCAAGGCTTTGAAGTGTGGTTTATGGAGCTGAATTGAAGAATTTCCAAATTTGGAGTGGTAATTTCTTAATCCACCGTTGGTGTTCTTGATAAATCATTTACAATATGATTCATTGTTGATTCTTGTTGCTTGTCCTTTGGATCTTGCAAATTGTGTTCTATTGGTGTTATTTACAGTTATTTTACTTGAATTTTTGTGCTCAATTGCATCCTTGATCATGAGGTGTTTGAAGAAATGATTGATCAAGTTTCTACACATTTTCAGAATGTTTTTCTGTTGTTTTGGCAGTGGTAACCGATTACCAGCTTTGGGTAACCGGTTACCCAATGTTTTTTTTTCCTTTTTGGCTCTGTTTTGCTGTTGTTTTAGCAGTGGTAACCGATTACTAGCTTTGGGTAATCAGTTACCCAATATTTTTTTTTAATTTTTTGCTCTGTTCTGGGACTGTTTTGGTTCTTTCTTCTTCTTCTCCCATTTCCTTTTGATTTTTGCTTTGAAATACACTTTTAAAGGTCTTTTTCCTCTTTAAATTCATTGGACTTAGGGTATAGATGATGTTAGATAAACATTCACTAATTCAAATTTATCTTTAAAGTGAATTGTTCAATTCATTTTAGATGCTTTGAGTTAATGATATATTTAGTTCTTTAATCCACCAAGATGAGTGGATGAACTTAAAGATGGAATGATCTCGAACTTGTAATTTCATTTTGCATTCCCTCTCCTCTTCTCTTTTTCTTTTGATCGTCGAAAATCTTCGATATCGTTTAAACTTATTTCAAGTTCTTGATGAAGATGAGATCGTTATCTATTTTCATTTGAGTGCGGCATTTCTTTCGGAGAGTGATCTACATATCACTTCTCTAGCATGCATTAGCACTAACATTGTTATTGACCGGCCTCAGATAGTCGTGTTTTCTATATAAACCCGATTATGATTTCTTAACATAGCGCTAAATTGTCTCGTAATAGGAAAGTGATCATTTGTGGCTCTAACCTATGTTTGAAAGTCCAAGTTTTGTTGATTATTTGTCTTAAGTCCATCACCTATGAAGCTTGTTATTAGGAGGCTTTGATTTTATCAATCCTCTAATGAGTCTTCGTCAACTTTGGCTTAAGTGCATGAGTTAACCATCATTGATCATTTGCTCTAACGACTATCACTGACTCACTAACGATATCATTGTACTAATTTTGTTTATGTTTCCTTCTTGATCCATATCTCTCTTTTATCTTTATGCTCTATCATTATCATCTCATATCATATTATTGTTTATGCTTCCGTTATTTTTCCTTTGTCCGTTGGACACATGTTTATGTTTCCGCTCTTTCTTTTGTCCACTTGGACCATATCTTTTTTAAAACACTAATAAAAGATTAAATGTCTAAAAAAACTTGGTGCTCTTAACTTTGTGGTTATGCTCTTGGACTATTCTTAGACCCTTGAACTTAGAATTATGTCTATTTCTCTATGCTTGGAGTATTATGGATCTCTTCCTTTATTTGGCTTCCTTATCGGCTTATGCTCAAGGTGGAAGGAATTCTTATTTGGCTTGCTATGGAGTGTGCTACAAGTTGGTTAGATCCTTCTTATCTCTAGCTTTTATTTTTCTTTTTAGGGTAGTCACTTCATCTTCTTCCCTTCTTAAATTTTCAAAATCTCCTCCCTTTTTCAAAAACTTTCTTGCTTTCAAACTTAAAACCGCTTTCAGAATAAAACTTTGACTTTTGTCAAGTGATTTTTCAACTTTGTTTTTCTTAATATATGTCAATCAATGTTAATCATATTTTGACCAATTTCAAAAAGATATAAAAAAACACTTTACCTTATTCAAACTCTTTGTGCCTTTGTGCACTTTTCATTTTAAAACTTTTTATAAAGTTTAGACATGAGTCATTTTCATAGTTGAGATATAATTATCCTATTCTCCATAGTATTAATATGTTGACATTTTCCACTTAGATGTTGACTAATATACTTGTTGCTATATCTTTAGGTGATGCAAATGTTGTCTTATACTTGTGGGTGACTAGTAATTGTTTGCTCCTTAAAATGACGACTTGTCTTTACATTTACAAATCAATCAAAACCAACCAATATTTTTTATTTATACCACGAACTATGGAGTTTTGATCTTATATTGCACTTTATGGGTACGTAGGCATGAGGCGATAAGTCTCTCCAAACATAAAAATCTAAAAGCTAATTCTCTTCTCATCTCTCCAATCTCTTTTCAAACAAATACTTTCAAACCAAAAAGTGTAGATATTTCAAAGGGCTCCTATAAAGTACTATAGACGTTTTGGGTGCTAACACCTTCCCATTGCATAACCAACCCCCTTACCCAGATCTCTATTTTTGTTCTTGTTTTAGAACTCTTAGGTTTTGTTCGCTATTTTTCCTTTCATTTTTGGATAAAATAAAAGTGCGGTGGCGACTCTTGCATTTTTTTAGTTAAGTTAATCAATAGCTTACACTCACAATTTTACCGCTTCAGCTGGTGCAGATAAAAGAAAAAGTCGTTGTAGTAGACTTATTTCAAATCCTGGAACAAAATGTTTCTGCCAATTTTAGTCTTAAGAAGCTTCTGGAAAAAATTAATGTCTTGGAATTTTCTCCAGAAGTGGCTGATACAATTATGGAGCTAAGCACGATGATTGACCTAGTTGTTGTTGACCTCAACCGCCTTCGAGACTTCTCGAGCAACCTTTCCAAGAAAACTGGCATTCAAAAAGCTGCATGGTGTTGCGGTGAGAATTGTGATACCAAGCTATTGATTAACTTGAATCTTAATTCTTAAGTTCAGAACCGGACTTTAATTTATCCAAAGGAAAGGTCTAAAGAAAGAAAGAACCTTTTGTGCGATGTAACAACAACGCTGAGAGATTCGGGGATCGGGGGTTGGTTATGCCTAGGGTAGGTATTTCACATCCTAAACATCTGTAGTACTCTACAGGAACCTTTTGTTGTTTGTATGCTAAGTTTGCTAAATGTTTGCTATGGGTTGGGATTGGGTAAAAGGTGTAGGTTAAAACCTAAAGATAGTTTCTAAGTTTGCTCTCAAAGACATCACGTCCTCTGCCTACGTATCCTTACTAGGATAGAATCAGAGCAATCGTAGTTCACCTTACTACGGTTGAAGAACACTTGATTATGATCAAGGTTCAAAGGGGAACAAACATTACAATGCTTGTGTAGAGTTTAAGAAAACTCTCTAGATCTACATTGAACTCTCTAGAAAGGGGAGTAAGTAATCATTTCCATGATCCTTACATAGAGTTAACCAAACTCTACCTATCTCTATGTTGTAAGACCAATTGGTTCTATCCAGACCAAAAGGTGGAAGAAGGGGGAAGGTTGCTCGTCAAGATATCGCATCTTGTGCCTACGTATTCTCATTGTCCAATGAGAAATCAGAGCGGTCGTAGTTCGGGCACGAACTACAAAATAAGGATCAATTGGTTCTTTCCAAACCAAAAGAGGGTGAAGGTTCTATCCAGGCCTATGGGTTTAAATCCTATTGGTTCTATCCAGACCAAAAGGGGGAAAAGGTTCTATCCAGACCTATGAGTTTAAATGAGCTATCTATGACCCAAAGGTCAATAGAGAGACTTTCCTTTGGAAGGAGAAAGAATTAAGCAACTTGGATGAGAACTAAAGAGTTCCATCACTTGGGGGAATAACTTAACAAAGCAATATTAAAACATTATAAATACAAAAGATATGGTTACAACCAAAATAAGCAAGCATATTACAATACGCAAGTATTTGAATCAGGATGAATGGTTACAACCAAAGCAAGCATTTAAGATATTACAATATTAATGATTTCAAACAAGATAGATGGTCATAACCAAAGCATGCAAGCATATTACAATATCAAGCAAGGAGTTCTTACAAGACTTAGGCACTAAAGGTGAAAACCAAAGATATGTCTTGACAAAGATAAAGGTAACAACCAATGCAAACAAGTTATAACTTCATGGGGATTCTAAATGGAAATCAAATGAAACAAACATGATGCTCACAAGCAAAAGTAATTACAATCACATTTACAAATGGGTTGACAAACAAATTCTCATATCAAGTGCAAAATCAAGCTCAAGAAAAGGAATCAAAAGTTTGAAAGGGAGATTGCAAGAGGGGAAGGGGTAAAAACCCTAAAAATGAAGCATGACTTCTTTTTAATGCAAAATGTTTTCCAACTTGAAAATTCTAGAATATTCACATACCATATGAAAATATGCAAAAATACAAGATAATTGCAAAAAGAATCATTCATAAATGATAAAAAATGGTGAAGTTATGCTATTTTGAAATTTAAAGAAAAATCAAACAAACATAGCATTAAAAAAGAAGGGAATGCGCTTGGTGGGTGTTGAACCCACCACCTTGTGATCACCAGTTCAAAACTTGGCCAAACCAACTAGAGGCGCGCGCGTGTTATTTGAAGCTAAGAGATGGAAAAAATGTGAAAACATGGCAAATATGAAAAAAAAAAAGAAAAGGGTTGATCTCCACACGAATCGAACCCAGGTCAAGGCAATGGCAAGGCAAATATGAGAACAAGGCATAACCACTGGGGTGGCGGTACATCCGTGTATTATGCCACCCCAATAAATACATGTACTTAATTAAGCAAGCATTCTGGGCAAGGCATGACAAGAAAACAAGGCAAATCAATCATGGAAACGGTTACATCACAACTCCTTCAAAACTCAACCAATTTTCCCAAAATTTAGGTTTATCTTATGTGAAATTTAACAAGGAACACAATGGCATCATTAGTCTTTCAAGATGAAGCACATAAATTAAAACACGATAGCAATTGCAAATGGAAGCTAGGAAATTCATCATGGCAGCTATAGCTCAAAACATAAGTGGTTAAGACCAGATGAAGGTACGCACAAGTTTCAAATACATAACCTATGGATTCTAGATGCAAAGATCATTCAAAAACAACTCCAAACAGAATTTGGTATGTGGACTGCAACTTATGGATCAAAATGCTTGATATGCTGTTTTGGAAAATGAGAACAGTTCATGATGCATCATACATATTCAACTCAATCAACATACATAAATGATTCTCATATGTCAAAACATGAGTTCAAACAGCTTGCAAAAAAGATCAATAAAAAAAGACGATATCACAAGAGGTGAATACCTCCAAACAGAAGCTGGCAGCAAGCCTGCTCTTTCTTGCTTAACCACAACATCCAACAAGCATGTATACACAAACAGTTTATACTATGGAAACTTGGTCTAAACAAACATTCTATCAAACATGATCAAGTGATTTTGCACAGGTCAAACAGAATAACAACATAAGCAGTAGCCAGGTCTTTTTGGTCATTACAATGCCAAACCAAAATATCAATTCATAACATGCCTTAAAAATGAAAGTCACAACTCTATAGTAATGAACACAAACCAAGTCTAACATAAAAAACCTAATTCTAGCAGAAAACAGATGCAAACATGTTAATTAGCATTAAACAAACATGCTCTTGTTTACAAACAAGCAGAAATAGCAAAAACTTGGCAATGGTTCAAATTAGACAGTTATAGCAGCAAATATGGATTTTAATATAACTATGCTAACAATCAACAATTAGCCCTAATACACCTAATGCACATAACAACTTTTTGACCAATGATGCTCACAAGAAAATTTAAGACAAAATGCACACATGTTTTACAAAACAACATGACATACATATAGGCTTATCACAATGGACAAATACAGACCAAATATGCATATGATAATATTGAAAACAACCCTACTACCATGCCTATTTGATGACAACAACTGATGCAATAATGACAATACCAATTATCCAATAACACATGATTCAAAGAATATCATATTTTCATGTTAACAAACATAAACCAACATACAACAATAGACAATGACAGGCAACAACTTCAATGCAAATAAGATATGATCATGTCAAGCTTGAAAACAGTCCTACCATATAAATGTAATGATGACATCAACTGATGTAAACATGACTGTGCCAACTATCCAATAACAACAAGATTCAATGATACCACAATCTCATGTTGACAAACATAAACCAATCACCAAGCCATAGTTCAAGTTATCACAGGTATTCACTTAGCATAACAATGGTAAGCAACAAACTATAATGCAAAATATCTCATGACAGTCACAAACATATGACAGCAAAATAAGGTATTTGTCATTAACATCACATGAGTCATCCCAATGACTTTTACCAAGTCCAAAAGAACTGTATAGCTTACAAGCATATTAAAAACATGTTATAGACCAAGTTTGAACACAAAGAAGACCCAAAAATATGCTAGAATTAAAAATGACCTATGAGTTGGAAAAATGCATATGAGTTGAAAATGGCCAAAACAGAAATGTAGCAGAACCAAAACCAAACGAGTTTCATATGATATCAACATCATATGAATCCAACATATATGGACTTCTAAATCAAAATGCCAACCAACAGATTCAAGATATAAAGATACTGCTGCAACAGAAACAAATCAACATCCTTCACAAACAGAACCAAAAGCAAAACAACATCTAAACTTCATAAAGTTGCAAGCAATCTCTCATATGTTCATACATGACATAGGGCAATGTTTAAGAGAGCTCAAGGTTTAACACACAACAACATTGTATGATGATCATAAGAACAATACACATTGACAAACAACATATGGCAGATTCAAACATGAATTGTACATTGCATTTAAACTCAAACCAACTAATGCACCTTAAACATACTCATGATAGTTTTATATGAAGATAGTGACTACCAACCTCTTGTAGACCTCCAAGAAATTGTTTTTAGTACGGAAACCCTTGAAGACTCCCCTAATAAGATCCAATCCAATGCCTTGATGAAGATGACAACTTTTCTTGCACTTGAAGTAAACAAGTGAACCTTTAGAACAGAACTCAAAATAAATGATGATGAAGGTTTTTTAGGTTATGGAAAGTTGGTACATCATAAACCAGGGGTTTTTGGATGGTTGAGATGATCAAAACAGGCCTGAGCAAAGATTTGCCAGATTTTGTGTATGAAGTCAAACTTTGCTTGGTTGAAAGTTGACTTTTGAGGAAATGAAGTTTTTTTTACTGGTTTAAGAGCTTGAACACCTCCCACACATCATTTCTGGATTTTATGGATGGTTTGTGATGATTTTAAGTGGGTGAAAATGGTTTTGGAAGGTGTTTTGCTCAAGGCATATTTTTGAGAAGTTTTGGAATGGTTTTTCTTCACTTGTAAGAAAAAGCAATGCAAGATGAGATCTATGGTTTTATCTTGGGTTTTATAGTGCTCTGGTGTGCGTTTCAACATAGAGGAAACCTCTATTTATAGGCCAAGGAGAGGTTTGGGGCAGATTGGTATTTTGGCACTTTGGAGGGAATTTTGTAAATGCAATCTTGTTCAAGATTTGTTGCAGCTGCAAGTCCAAGTTCTTGGCTCAAGATGATGCATAAATCAAGTGACATGAATGACATGGAAGGGACTGAATTGTGGCTAGGGAGTAGGAGAACTGCAGCTGTAAGTTACTACATGAAAAGTTTCTCTTTCCTTGATTTCTTTGATTAAAATATTGACAACTTGCATACAACTTGCAATGTCCATCAAACCTCTTAATTTTCTGCATTTTTATTCATCATACTCTCTAACTATCAGATAGAAACATGATCAAATGGCTGAGAATAGATCAAGTGGTCAAAGACTGAGTTTGTGAAAAAGTGAAAATGGTGAACTCAAGTGTTGAAACCTCAACTTGTTGGATTCATAACTCTCAACTCATAAGGGTTATGGAGGAGTTCTAGTACATTTTGGAAAGCCCTCATGAAGCTCTACAACTTTCATGTTTTCATGATCTTCATATTCCAAATGGAACTAGGTCGAAAATCCACTCAAAGTTAGCTAAAAACATGTCTAAAAAGGCCAATAACTTAGAATTTTTGTAAGTTATTTTTCCCTCTTGTAATGATCTTGGAAATAACTCCAAATCTACTCATTTTCTGCTCATGGACCACTGTGGGACTTTTTTAGGACTTGAAAATACCTTTCCAATGAGCTTTGAACCAACTCAATTGGATGTGTGGTTAGGGAGTTATGGTCTTGCCCCTTTCAAAACCCTAATTTCCCGATTTTTCGATTACTCCTCAATCCTTGATCCAATGGTCATGAAACTTCATGGATAGGTGTAATATATTACTAGGAACATTTTTTCTACATACTTTGAGGTCAAATTCCTTATGATTGAAGAGTTGACCTTTTGGTCAACCGAACGATCGATCGATTACTACCGAGTCGACTGTTGATGTTATGGGTCTTTTGAGGCCTTGAAACTTCTTGAGTAGACTTTACTAAGCCATATGAACTTCATGGACCATGATCCCACCATTAGAGCACCATTTAAATCAAAATTCAAACTATGGTTGACTTTTCCTAATCGAAAACCCTAATCGGGTATCCCGAACTGCATTGTTCTTGATCTTTGGATGACAACCTCAAATTGGATTCATACTTGATCCAATGGAGTATATCTGATGATATGGATACTTATTTCATGGAGAATCAATCCAATACATTGACTGATTAATCATCGAAACCTCGATCTTCGGCTGTACGGAATCCTAATTCACTTGTATCTTAACAAAGACCAACTTGAAATAGGTTAAGGTTAGATAATCAAATGAATATGATCCTAAAATGATTATGAACATCTAAGGGGTCAAAATTTGGGGTGCAAGACATGGGAGGCTGTCTCTGCTTCCACTAAAAATGTTTTGACACTTGAGAAGCCCTCTGAGCAGAATAAGAAGGTCGAGAGGTGTGACAAGAGCATTGTAGAATGGGAAAGACAAATTTTCATTCTACAAAATAAAATCTCTCAGGCTAAGAAACGCAAAACTAATCTGCTCAGCTCTGTCGAAGATGAGGTGGCGAAAGAGATCCAGGCTGGCCTTTAACACCTTGAGACAACTCAACAACTTGGAAAAGATATTGAAACTCTCACCACCAACAAGACTCTCTGTGAATGTCGACTTCTGCTTCAGAAGTGGAAGTATGAAAAAATGAAAAGCTCCCTTCCATTCTAAACTTGCTTTGTAGTACTTTCCTTCTTTGCATATTATGACTTTGGACCTTTGTGGCATTTTTGTAACGGATAAAACCATTTTGGCATATTTATTTACCATTTTAGCTTTTCTGTTCTCACATAGTTATTCTCTGGTGATCTTTATTTCTTGAAGTGCAGGTTTATATTTTTTCAAATATTTCCCATTAATCTTCAAGATTCTTTTATCTTTATCTAATTCTTCAATTTCATACGCACCGTTAGAAAAGACTTATATAACATGAAAATGTCCTTCCCATTTAGGGGAACACTTAACTAAGGCTCTATCGTTTCGATCCATAGGCAAAATTACTTTCCAAACCAATTCTTCTAGCAAAAATATTTTGAGCTTAAATTTTTTGTTATATGCTTTTTCTACTCTTTTCTTCTGTCTTCTTAACAATTCTAAGGCATTAAGTCTTTCTTCGTCCAAATCTACCAATTCGTCCAACATCATGCTCCAGTAGGATTCTGATGGAATCTCATGGTGCTTTTGGATCCTTGTTAACTGTAAGTAAATTTCCACTAGCAACACTGCATCATTGCCAAACGTTATTCGATACAGAGTTGCGTTGGTCGATTCCTTGAGAGAAGTTCGACATGCCCATAACACTTGATCTAAAGTCTTGTGCAAATTTCTAGGCTTCTTTCCCACATGTTTCTTAATTAGATCTATCACTATCTTGATTGTTTCTTCGACCTGACCATTAGCCTGAGCGTAATAAGGCGTAGACGTCAAGAATTTAAAACCCATTTCCTTAGCAAAACCTTGCATCTTTCGACCAGTAAAAACAGTCTTTCAAGATGTTTATGTTTCGTCCCAATTCGTTATCATTAAACTTATGTTGTCCAAACCAATTTTGCATAGTCGAGTTGGTAAATGGGCATTAGCGTTGACTGAATATTCCTTAGCATATATTCCTTTAAAGGCTATGAAAGGACAAGTGGTAGAAGACTTTATAGTCGACCACTCAATATATGAAAGTAATATAACCTATCTCAAACTCGAGCCTTGGAAATTATATTTCGACGGCTCTAGTCAAAGAGATGGAGCTAGTGTAGAAGTGTTGATCATTTCTCCTAATAAAATTCCAACAAAATTCAAGTATAAAATCTAAGGTCTATGTTCGAATAATAAGGCTGAGTATAAGGCTTTGATAGCCGGACTTGAAATATTGTTGGAATTGTGGGCAACTCGAGTCGAAATAATGGGAGATTCAGAGTTAGTCATAAAGCAAATTACAAAAGAGTACAAATGCATCAAAGAAAATCTCATTATGTACTTTGTATTATCCAATCAATTACTAAAAAGATTTGAAATGGTCAGCATTTGACACATACCTTGATTGGAGAATCAAGTGGCTAATGATTTGGCCCAGATTGCTTCAGGGTATAAAATTTCAAAAGAGAAACTACAAGATGCAGTCAAAGTCAGAGGAAGAGTTGTGTCAGCCAAAATGTCCACATAAAATTTGGAAACAACGAAGCTTGGATGCGCTGACAAAGAGAATTTTGAAATATTCAAAATAGATAGCTTGCTGGATGGAGATTGGAGGAAACCAATAGTGGAGTATCTGCAAAATCCAACAACGTCATATAAAGGAAAGTCAGCTATCGTGCTTTGAGTTATGTTCTTTTGGGAAATGTGTTGTTTAAAAAGACTCTTGAGGGAGTTTTTCTTAAATTCCTTAGCGAATCAAAAGCTTATTTAGCCCTTTCGACTGTCCATAGCGGGGCGTGTGGGGCACATCAGGTTGGCCATTAAATGAAATGGTTGTTGTTTTGACAAGGCATGTATTGGCCTACCATATTGAAAGACTGTATCAAGTTTGCTAAAGGGTTCCAAGAGTGCCAAGTACTTCGGTAAAGATCGCGTCAAAACTGACTCCTAAAAGGATTTTCTTACCCTATGGGTATTGATATTGACATTTTGATATGTGATTCATTCACTATATATCACAACCTTTTTCCAGTGAACAGACTTGGATTTCAAAACTGTCATATGCATTGCATTAATATTATCTTTTGCAAAACGATTTGTTTTACTTGCGAGTAAGCACTTGACATCAGGAGAGTTTCCACAGTGGAAAGTTTGATTGAGATAAGATGCAGAACGCCTGAGTACTCCGTTGAGCAGGGGCAAGCCATATCAAATATTGATCATCACGGGAGTCAGCCACCCAAGATTCAATTAATTTGGGGCAATCAGGTCGAGATTCGATAAATCTCTTGAAGATTAGTCAGAGGCATCTTCTGCACAGATCAACCAATCAAGGGCAAAATCACTTCAAGGCTGATGCAAGCCACCCCAAGAGCATAGAGGTTATCCTTATCCAGAAGGCGATTAATTTGAAGCACATCTCCGAGGTTCAAATGCTGAGGCAGTTCATATCTAACCGTCAGGGTACAGAGATTTCAGATTCCCTTTCGAGAAAGATTTCTACAGAAATCCCACAGGCTGGGGCAAAATTGGAAACAATGGAACTTTTCCTCTCCATATTTTCAGAGCTACTTAGAGCTATTCCAGCAGGTTCAGTCAACCTTCAAGTTCAAGACGAATGTCGGGAAGTCATGTTAACCATCCCCTTGACCCTTCAATCATAAACCTTGTATCCAGACAAGACATTTTCCAACCCTGTATCCAGATATGACATTTTCCAACGTCAGCCGTACCTGACCCCACACAGATAACCTAAAGTTCAATTCCTATTGGCAACCACCAGAAATCCCAATCCCTATTGGCGCATCATTCCAAAATCCAATTTCCATTGGTAACCAGAAATTTTCACCTTCGAAAAGCCAATAACCATCAGGTTTCACCTGTCTTCCCCAACAAAAGTCCAATCATGCTTGGCACATCCAGTTATCCCTAACAGAGTTGGCTTCATCTCTTCAGCATTTATTTTGCTGGAGTGGTTCTTTTGCATCCAGCTTTTCCCCGGCATCCCGAGCCTGCATTTGCATGTCTGCATATAGTTAGCATCTTTGCATTACATCCTTAAATGCATAGCATTTCCATTTCGTATGGAGAATTACGTCATATATATATATATATATATATATATATATATATATATATATATATATATATATATATATATATATATATATATATATATATATATATATATATATATATATATATATATATATATATATATATATATATATATATATATATATATATATATATATATATATATATATATATATATATATATATTCGAACATATGCATGCGAAGCATAAGCCAGTTTTTGTTAGCCTTGTGTGGCAACCTGAATCACTCTTCAATCAAGACAGTGGCATATCTCCAGCAGCCTGGTTCAGTCAACTCATCTTCTTACTTTCTTTTGGGTTCCAGATCATACTTCGGCCGTACTTTTTCCGTCAGCCCTCTGATGATGACATCCCTAGCAGATGTTTCTTCACGTCTAGCATTAGACGATATGAATTTTGGATATGAATTTTTCTTCCCGTCTAGCATTAGACGATGTGATATTTTGGATATGGCGTATTTTCTTCTCGTCTAGCATTAGACGATGTGACATTTTGGGTATGATGTTTCTTCCCGTCTAGCATTAGACGATGTGGATTTTGGATATGGTTTTCTCTCCGTCTATCCTTAGACGATGCGAGTTTTTGATATGGTTTTCTCTCCGTCTATCCTTAGACGATGCGAGTTTTGGATTTGGTTTTCTCTCCGTCTATCCTTAGACGATGCGAGTTTTGGATTTGGTTTTCTCTCCGTCTATCCTTAGACGATGCGAGTTTTGGATTTGGTTTTTCTCTCCGTCTATCCTTAAATGATGCGAGTTTTGGATTTGGTTTTCTCTCCGTCTATCCTTAGACGATGCGAGTTTTGGATATGGTTTTCTCTCCGTCTATCCTTAGACGATGCGAGTTTTGGATTTGGTTTTCTCTCCGTCTATCCTTAGACGATGCGATTTTTGGTTTGGTTTTTCTCTCCGTCTATCCTTAGACGATGCGAGTTTTGGATTTGGTTTTCTCTCCGTCTATCCTTAGACGATGCGAGTTTTGGATATTGTTTTCTCTCCGTCTATCCTTAGACGATGTGAGTTTTGGATATGGCATTTTTTCTTCCCGTCTAGCATTAGACGGTGTGAGTTTTTGGATATGGTTTGCTTCCCGTTTATCATTAGACGATGTGACCTTTGGATATGGTATTGTTTTCGAAGACGTATGACCGAGCTCCAATTGCATA
Source organism: Lathyrus sativus (assembly GCA_963859935.3). NCBI lineage: Eukaryota > Viridiplantae > Streptophyta > Magnoliopsida > Fabales > Fabaceae > Lathyrus > Lathyrus sativus. Next base: position 25,421,274 of record CAWUDS030000001.1, read on the forward strand.
CATCCTGACAGACTGCAAATTTCCGGGTTCTTTTGTATTCAATCACCTTTTACCTTGAATGTCTAAAAGCAGTTGTTTTTCATCCCTTTAGGTCCAAGTCGATTGAATAGGGGCAGCTGTTGCACCCTAAAATTTGCCCACCCATTTTCTAACTAAGACTGGTTTTTGCTTCGCATTTCATCTGCATATCATTTAGGTGGATCATTTCTTGCATACTGCCAGTGTTATTAGCCGGATTGAATTTATCGGGATTTCAGCCGCTTTACTCGCATTTTAGACAATCTAAACCAATTCAAATAAGAAGTTCCATGTCAAAATCGAGCGAAAGTTGCTCTCTTCCTGGTGATTCAGTCCGTGCTGATTATTTTGGTGCATTTCGGTTTTAGTCCGTTTTTCTGTTTCTTTTTCCATGGCATTTTGTGATTTTATTGCTATTTTTGATTTATTTTTAATAGTTTTAGAATAGACTTGAAAATAGCTATTTAGTTTAGAAATAGATTTTAATTTTATTAGAATTTTAGAATTAGATTATTATTGTTAGATTTTTGTAAATAGCTTAGAATAGTTTGTTTTTAAATAAAAAATAGTTTTTGTTAGAATTATATTAGACTTTTAGAAATAGATTTTTATTTTAGAATAGATTTTCTAAGAAATAATTAATAAAATATAGTTTAAATAGTTTTTATTTGGTTTAGAATTTAAATTTTAATAGGAATAGAATGTTAGTTATTAATAGGATTATAATCAGTTTTTTAGAAATAGATTTGTTAATTAGATTTTAGAGTAGATTAATCATCATTTAGGTTAATTAGTTTATCATTTTAAGTTAGTTCTAATTGTTAGATTTATTAGGATTAGTTTATATTAGAATTTAAGCATCAACATTATTACATCATCATGTTATTAATTAATTTATTCAGGATTTAACCAATTAACCATCCAGGACCTGTGTCGCAATACTGAGTATAAATGCACTATTCATTGTCTTCCAGATTCATATCCCAAGACAAAGAACCCTAACCGCCGCTACAGTAGCCACCCTCCATTCTTCTTCATCTTCAAAATCAACCACTGTTCATTTTCCGACCATCTTACTCCAACCTCATTTGTTCGTCACCATCATCTTCTTCAGAAAATACTTCACCTCCTCCAAACAACAACAACCGTAAATTCACCATTTCTCCTTCGAAACCGTTTTGTTCATACAACCATCTTCATCATCAGCATCAACCCAGAATCACCATTCTTCCACCAACTCCATCAAACACCTTCAACAGAAAATAACCATGTTCAGCAAAACCCATTCGAACCTCCAAAAGCCCACCGTGAAACAGCTTCTTCAATTCTTTCCGATCCAACAACCCAACTCCCTCATCAAACTTCAAACCGAAAACCATTCGATAAACAACCCTTAACCCATTTCATTTTCTGAAACCCAGACCTTAAACCCAGAAACGATATGCCCAGAAAACTATCCAACCTCAATCCGCCATTACCATCGCCGAAACCCTTTCCCCTCTGTCAGATCTTCAAACTTCAAACCCTCAACAAAACCATCTGAAACTCACATCCAAGACACTATCTTCAACCAATCGAAACCATCAACTTCATCTCCTTCTCCTTCAAAACCCGTTTCCAAACCTTTAAACAACCAACATTTTCTTCATCAAAATCTTCCACGGAACCTTTGACTGTAACCCATTTAACCCACACACCCAAACCAGAGACAGAGAACAGAGGAATAAGGATTGCAAGACAAGATCCAAGGTCGAGAAACGGTTTTCCTCGTGGTTTCGTTTGGACCCACCCACGTTGTTGTTTTTGCTGCATTCTCACGATGAATAGACGATGGGGATGTCCTAGTTTTGTTTCTTCACTGTTTTTTTTAAATTTATTTTAGCCCATGTTTAGATTTGGTCTTTCCAGCCCATTTCGTTTTTAAATTAACCCCCCGTTTCCCTTTTTACTACCCCCTCTATTTAATTAATTTGTAAATATAGTTTGTTAATATATTAGTTTATTAAAAACAATTTACAGATTATTAATATGTTAATATTTTTCTAACTGTTTTTTGTATATTATAATTAGTTTTTTTTGTTAATAGCACGAATATCAATCACACGACCTCATATAGTTTGACTTCCCTCATAAGTCGAGCTACGATGGTTTAGCGTCACATTGGTCCCGATTCAATTCACCTTGACCCTTTCGAACTGTATTTCAAAACATCATCATCAAGGATCAAAGAGGAGATTAGAAGCTTGGAAATGAAGCTCACATGCAATTTCAAGGGTCAACAGAACCATTCCGTTCGGTAACTTTCCTTACTTCAATCTTTTAATTAATCGCGTCGAGTGTTGTTGTGAGTAAGCGTTAGATAAATAGAAAATGATGAGTGGGGGCCTCCTCTCTCTCTCTCTTCTAGAGTGTTTAGCGTATGCCCTTTGGGCGATATGTGACGCATTCGCTCCTACGTCTTAGGATTTAGCGTGTGCGTCCCGATCCGTCTCGTTCCCATTTAGGCGTTCCAGGCCTAGGATCCCTTTTCTCTCGCATCCTTGCAGTTGAGATTCCTTTTCTCTCGCCCCCGTGCGATCGAGACTCCTTTTCTCTCGCATCCTTGCAGTTGAAATTCCTTTTCTCTCGCCCCCGTGCGATCGAGACTCCTTTTCTCTCTCACTCGTGCGATCGAGACCCTTTCCTGTAGCTAGCAGAACTACGACTGCTCTGATTTCTCATACAAGATGAGAATACGTAGGCACAAGACGGCGATGTCTTGGTGAGCATACTAACGACTAATTTCCTTTTTCTCTCGCCTCCGTGCAATCGAGACCTTCACTAATGACTAATCTCCCCTTCTTTTGCCTCAGTGCAATCGAGACTAACCTGTTTCCGAACCTTTTCTCTCTCCCTCGTGCGATCGAGATCCCCATTTTTCCGTAGTTAGCCTGAACTATAATTTGCTCTGATTTCTCATACCAGATGAGGATACATAGGCCCAAGATGCGATATCTTGGAGAGCAACCTCCCCTCGTAGTTTCCCGAACTACGTTGACTCTGACTTTCCCATTGCACGAGGGAATATGTAGGCATAGGGCGACGATGTCCTATCGAGTCAGTTCTTTCCGTTTAGCAGCAGCCTTTAGATAGTGTTTTCACCCATAGACTAGAAATCAAGCGTAGATCCCGTTGAGTACAACGGACGTGACGGGTGCTCATACCTTTCCCTTGCATAACTGAATCCTGAACCCAATATTGGGTTGTGATGACCTGTCTTTTCCCTTTTCCGTAGGTTTTCTCTGATCGTTTCCTTTCCCTCTCTTTGGGATAAATAACGAACGGTGGCGACTCTTCTGTCTTTGCCGACCCCTTTTTTGCAACGATGCGACACCGTCATTTCCACTTCCCTATACATATTTAGATCTTCAACCTCAGTGATCTGGTTGAACTCCCTGGGTAGAACAGATACCATATTTACTATGATATCTAAAGAATCCACTTACCCAGAGTCAAAATTATCTGTAAGCATTTCATCTTCTTCTCGATCATGCTTCTCCTCAACGTCCTTTCCCTGGGTAGCAAATAGTTTCCTCCCCACGGGCAATATTTCAAAAGGCTTTAGTTCCTCGTCTTTTTCTTTCATTGAAGGCAGGTTAGTGTTGGTCTCAGGCTTAGCTTTAGCCTCTCTTTGGGATTTTCTTCTACGATGTTCCCTTCTCCATTGAGATCGAGACATTAGATTCTTTCCCTTGTAATTTTCTGAAACATAGGCCATCTTCTTCGAAGCCTCAAACTCCTTACGGTAGGCTATTGATGAGCCTCTGTCGACGTCGAGTTTATGCCATTTTTTGTCCCGACTGTTTGCCCTCAGTTGGCCTTATCCAACTTCCTTTAGAAGATTTTGCTGTTGGTTTGAATGTGGATGGCTTAACCCTAGGCACCCTTGGCCTAGTTTATCCGGCCTGTAAGCGGATCTTTGTGGGTCAAAACCCCGTTGGGTGCAAGAGGCCCTTTTCTCACGCCTCTCTTTTGTTTTTCTAACACCCTCTATGTTGCATGCCGCTTTTTTGTCGAATACAACACTGCACCAGGGGTACAACATCACCTCATACTTTTTGTTTTGGCACCTGTGAAACTATCAGTAGTCTCTTGGGTGAAACCTTCAGTTGCTTCTTGAATAAAATTCGTCAAATTTTTTTGACCAAGTCCTTCAGTGACTCGAACCAGAACAACTTTATTAAGGAAATCCTCAGTGACTTCCTCCATGTTGACATCACTGTCGAGACCCTGAGTGACCTCGACCATGTTACCCTCTTTAGGCTTAGTATAGTGCACATCAACGATTTGTTGAAGCTCGACATCAACCTTTGTTTGGATTTTGAGCTTCTCTCTAAATTTCAATCTCCCCTCTAGGATAGCATTTTGCACAAGATCCCTGAAAAGAAAACATTGAGAGGTTTTATGACCCAAAAAATTATGGTATTTGCAAAATCCTCTTTTCTTTCTATGATCTAAAGGGGGCATCTTAGCACCAGGAGTTACTATCATTTGCCCATCTTTAACTAACAAATATAAGATTTCATCACACTTGGTGGCATCAAATGTATAAGTTATCTTAGGAAACCTATCATTCTTATCTGACTCAGTAGGATTCTTACCATTTGAAGGTGTTAAAACCTTGCAAGAATAGGGTGAACCCTTTTTCAATTCGGCGAGATCTATTTCATTTTCGTCGAAACTTATAGACTCAGTGCATGGCCTTCGTCATCCTCGTTGAATTTGACATAGGCTATCCTTTTATTCTTATTTACCCTCACTTTTCATTCTCTCAAAGAATCCAACTGTCGAACTCTATCAGCCAACTGGGCCATATCCCTTAGGTATTGAGTATTTAATTTCTTTCTGATGGAATAATCTAGGCCACCAGCAGCCATTTAGACTAACTCATGCTCTGGTATTTGCGTGAAACACCTTGCCTTGAGAAGTCAAAATCTATTCAAATAGTCATCAATTGACTCAGTAAAATTTTGCTTTATACTAGCCAATTCCTTCAAAATAAGCCTTTTCTATCCCATATATAATTGTTTCATGAAATAGACATTCTAACTGGGCCCAACTGTGAATCGAATTTAAAGGTAAAGTTATGAACCAGGTAAAAGCTTTTTTTGTAAGAGAACTTGGGAGTACTTGACCCTAAGATTCTCATCATTTGAAATGTCTCCTGCTTCTATCAAATACCTAGCCACGTGTTTGACAGTAGGCTCAGTGGTATCCCTAGAAAATTTAGTGAACTTAGGGACTTTTGTTCTTGGGGGCAAGTCTACCTGGAGGATATACTCTGATAACGGTGATGTATAATTTGGTTGTCGAAGGCCAAATTTTACTCTGTTACGTGCCATGATTCTTTCGACCATGGCAGCCAAATTATTGTCTGCTACTAGATTGTTACGTCGAACTTGTTGTACGACGTTCACAACATCCTGATTCCTATTTGCCAAACCTACCCTTGGTTCTCCCTCTCTAGGAACTTGTGGTTATTCCTAAGAGGTCAGATCCTAGGTCGTTTGACCATTCCCTGGTTATTTTGATTTGCATGGGACAAATTTTATGGAATTTGATTGATGGTGTTGTCTTCATCGAAGACTACTCCTTGGTTTTCTATCAGATACTCCCTCAGTGGTTGTCGAGGGAGATTTGGTATACCCAAGAATTCCACCAGGCGCGTCATTTGCACTGCCAATTGTTGATTAGCTTGTGTAGTATTCTGGATAAAGGGCTGAAAGATTTCCCCTATAGTTTGAGACATCATCTTAACCATTTGATGGTTACTTTCGTCCATTTATTCTCTCAAATAAGATGCAGAATTGGTCGTCAAACCTGACATCTAAGTTGAATATCCTATACCTAAATTCTGACTATTTCGACCCATATTTTCCCTAGTGCCAAATCCCTATAATGGCGAAGTCATTATAGGTTTTGTATATAACGAAGGGGCATTTTGTAAGTTTGCCATCAACGAAGTTGGTATTCCATAGGGTGGGTCTCGCGACAAAGGTGTTGAAAATCCCGGGGGAGAAATGCCTTTATTTGTCGAAGTCCCTATTGGTGGTGGGGTCTGTGGAGGACCCCTTGACCCAATGTAAGTCAAAATAGGTTCCGTATGGGAAATAGAATATGTGGGCCTCGAACTTCCCATTGACGGTATTGCCTCAGAAACAGACCCTGAGACTGTTGGTCCCCCTGTTAAAGCTCATATAGGTTGTTATATATTGTTACTCGAGACATCATGAGGATTATTTGGTTGGATTAGATTCGTCGCCATTCTCCTCCTATATCTCCTTTTTGGTCTATCTTCATTAACAGTAACTACCTTACCACTTCTCAATAACATGCAACGAAGTTTTTTCCAAAAAAAAAAAATTTTTTTTACCACAAAACTATTAAAGTTTGTTTTTCAAAGAAAATTTTTAAAAACGATTTTTGTAATCACTTAGCATTGTCCCACCGGGTGTGCCAATTTGTTTGTCTTGAAAATTGGCAAACAACCGCTGATCTAACAAATCGAAAAAAGATATGTATTACTTGCAGGATCGACGACACAAATCTTAGTACATGTGCTAATTGATCTTTTAAATGAAGTTTATGAAAACTATGAAAACATCGACAAGTTTCATGATAAGGCAACTTATTTCAAGTGTAAATGAACTTAAGTGACAGCAAAAGGAATTAAATTGTTGATAAATAACAAGGATAAGAACTTGCATAAAGAAAAGGTAAACTCTTAAGAAAAAGAAGTATCAAATTGCATAGAAATAAAAACTGGTGTTTAGTCAACGTACATTCTCACAACTTGTTTCTCTCAATCACACAGATACTTAGAGAAGATGAAGATTTTGTACATAATTGAACACACACATCTTAACACTAAGACCTACTATTTATAACCATCGAACATAACTATCATTAAAGAGTAAAAAACGAAATCAAGATAAGTGTCGTTGCGCATGCCTTCGAACCATAGAGACGCTCCACATGTCCTTCTTAATAACTGACCTTACCTCTTTTATTTGAATTCAAAACGAACTTGTTGAAATTCCCCTTAGCAACGATTCTGTCGAATTGGGTCTTTCAACTGCTGAGGAATATCTCTAAGTCCATAACATAGACCCTCCTAGCGAAAAGACGCCTTCGACTCTCATTCCAAAAACATAGTTTTAGTCGAAGCAATTAGGTTTCTCTAGGAAACTCTATTTGCTATTTTTAACTTTATTCAGGCGTCAAAATTAAGAGCCAACACAGGTTTGATTTTCTTGATGAGGATGTGATATATCTAAAGGTTAAAGATTGTGAGGAACCATTACCTGAAGAAGGGCCTGAGCCTGGATCCCGTTAGGGTTTTATTTTTAATGGAATTGGGGCAATTATGGTTACTCCTTATAGTTCTCATATTCCTTTTACTGCAAGATTGGTGTTCACTTGCACAAATGATACGGCAGAGTATGAAGCATGTATTATAGGCTTGGAAAAAGCTATTGATTTAAGAATCAAGATTCTTAATGTATATGGATATTCAGCCCTGGTGATTAATCAAATTAAAGGAGAGCGGGAGACACGTTTGCCTGATTTGATTCCTTATCGTGATTATACAAGAAGGTTGTCAACTTTCTTCAACAAGGTTGAGTTTCACTATATACCAAGAGCAGAGAATCGAATGGCAGATGCTTTAGCGACTTACTTCTCCATGAATATGGCAAATCGATGGAATGATGTGCCAATTGATGTTATGCGTCTTGATAGACTTGTTAGAACACAGATTGGTGTTTCTTATATCTCTATGTTTTGATGATAACTTGTATTGAATTTTGTATTAAGAAAATATACACTCTAAAATTTTTTCAAGTATTATTGTTTCAGGTATCAAATTAAATACTCTTAAAGAAGAAAAATACATAAGTACAAGAAACTATGCAAGGCTCTGAAGCATCAGATGCAAGACTATCAGAAGATTCTGAAGCGCTGCCTGAAGGATCTGAAGCAGAAGCTACAGAATGATCTGAAGCGTTAATAAAAGAAGTATACAAAAGTTGAAAGCTTTGATCTAATCAGACTCTGAAGTTCTTTTCACTACAAGATCAGAGGCTTTGATAATCAGACTCTTATCATTAATATTCACGCTCTTAGCACATACTACTGCATACTCTGATGAAGACTCTGATCAAGATTGAGACTCTGATATATTAAGATCTGATCATCTATCAAGGCTCTGAACATCTCAATCATTTTAGCTCTGATCATCTTAAAGTATTTCATACCTTTAAGCTTGCTACAAATTCTGAAGTGCAGAATATGAAGACTTCATCCTGAAGGAAGCTTGTTGAAGAAGTTGTAAACTTGATTGGACGTGGTGCTACTTCCAAAGTAACTAACGGCTATTTTGTCCAAAGATGTGGCGTGGTGCAAATCCCAAGGCTTCTACAACCATACCTTGTCTGCAGAAAGCATATCTCTGCCCATACCTTTTGGTAATGAAAAGTCTTATATCCTAATATTTTATACAGCTGCACATCACTCAAGGCATTTGGAAAAGCTATAAAAGGAGAACTTCTACAACATTTTGAAACTGCTAATTTCCTGCTCATCACTTGCTCATTGCTAGTTCACTCATAAAGAAATACACACTTGATTCATCAAAGTGAAAATCTCACAAGATCTTATTCATTTGATCTCTCATAAAACTGTATAGTTTTTGTTGTACTTAATCTTAAGTGTAAATATCACAGTTGTGATACAACTTATTAAAAGCATTCAAACACTTGTTAGTTTACATTAATTTGTAAGAAGTTCCTTAAGAAGACCAGGGTGTGGTCAGTAGTTCTTGAGAAGACTAAGACAGTTGTTCTTAGTGCTTACTATTGTAATCAGTTGATTAATAGTGGATTAAGTCCTTGTCGAGAAAGGAAAATCATCGTTGATAAGGTGGACTGGAGTAGTTGAGTTCAACGAACCAGGATAAAAATCTTGAGTTGTTATTATTGCCATATTTCTTAAAACTCTTATTCAACCCCCCCCCCCCCTTCTAAGTGTTTTTCTCACCTTCAGTTGGCATCAGAGCTCCGGTTCTGTTTGTGCTATCACTTAACCGTGACCAGAAAAGATCCAGTGAGAAAAACTCTTGGTATTCTTGGTTGTTATTATTTATGGCTGCTGAAACTTTAACATCCAATAAATATGAAGAAAGAGTCAGCACAAAACCTCCCATGTTTGATGGAGAAAAATTTGACTATTGGAAAGATAGATTGGAAAGTTTCTTTCTAGAATTTGATGCTGATCTTTGGGACTTAGTTATTGATGGATATGCTCATCCCACTGATGGGAATGACAAGAAAGTTGACAGAAAATCAATGACTGAGGAGCAAAAGAAGGAATTCAGAAATCACCACAAGGCTAGAACTATCTTGCTAAATGCTATATCTCATACTGAGTATGAGAAAATAACCAACAGAGAAACTGCCTTTGATATATTTGAATCCCTGAAGATGACTCATGAAGGGAACTCTCAAGTTAAAGAAACCAAGGCTCTGACACTGATCCAGAAGTATGAAGCTTTCAAGATGGAAGAATCTGAATCTATTGAAGCAATGTTTTCCAGATTCCAGATTTTCACTGCTGGCCTAAAGGTTCTGGACAAGGGTTACTCTACAGCAGATCATGTTAAGAAAATAATCAGAAGCTTGCCAACAAGATGGAGACCCATGGTCACTGCTCTGAAGCTGGCAAAGGATCTGAACAAAATTACGCTGGAGGAACTAATCAGTTCTCTAAGGTGTCATAAGGTTGAACTAGAGGAAGATGAGCCTCTAAAGAAAGGTAAGTCAATTGCTTTAAAATCTAATAAATCTGTTAAAACATTGCAGGTAATAGAAGAAAGCTCTGAAGAGTCTGCTTCTGAAGATGAAGAAGAACTATCCTTGCTGTCTAGAAGAATCAACAAACTCTGGAAGAATAAGCAAAGGAAATTCAAGAACTTTAGAAAACCAGATCAACACAAAGAATCTTCTAGGCACAGAAGATCTGGAGAACACTCTGGATACAGAAGATCTGGAGAATCCTCTGGACACAGACGATCTGGAAAAAGAGAGGTTGTTTGCTATGAATGCAAAGAACCTGGGCACTACAAGAGTGAATGTCCAAAGCTTCAGAAGGAGAACCCAAAAAGAAAGTTAGATCATAAAAAGAAAGTTCTGATGGCTTCCTGGGATGACTCAAATGCATCTGATTCATCATCAGAGTCAGAAGAGGAATGTGCAAATGTAGCATTCATGGCTGACATTGAAGACAGTCCTGAATCATCTGGATCAGAATCAGAATCTAATTCTGAAGAGGTATTTGCTGAACTTTCTAGACAAGAACTTGTTGAAAGTCTATCTGATATTCTTGAAAACTATAGCAAAGTTAAACTCAAATACAAAACGCTTCTAAAGAATATTGAATTTGAGAGTAACAAGTTTGAATCATAAATAGCTGAACTAAAAGCTGAAAATCTTTAATTGAAAAATAATTTAGAATCTACTCAACTAAACTCTGATTCAAAATCTGAACCATGCTCTAAAAATATTTTACAAGAGTATGACTATAGTTTCAGAAAGTTTCTAACTAAAAGCCTAGATAGAAGCAAAATGGCTTCAATGATCTATGGTATTAGCAGAAACTATAGAAAAGGTGTTGGATATAAATCTTTCTCTTATGAAGATTCAAATCCAAAATCTGTAGATAAACTGGATATCAAGTATCCTCCTTTATATTCTCAGTTTACATTTGGTCACTTAAATGATATTAAACACACAAGTTCTAATCAGAACAAACCTGTGTTTAATAAATCTAAAGCTAATCAGAACAAGTCTTATGTTGAAAGACAGAAGTTCAGAAAAAGCTTTAAGGCAACTAACCAAAAAGGACCCAAGAAAATCTGGGTATCTAAGGATAAGATAATCTATGTTGCAGACATCCTTAGCAGCAAAGTCAAGACTCCAGTCATGGTACCTGGACTCTGGATGCTCACGACATATGACGGGAAAAAATTCTATGTTCCAAAGTATGGAGCTTAGATCTGGAGGAGATGTCAAGTTTGGAGGGAATCAGAAGGGCAAGATAATTGGCTCTGGAACCATAGGCAATGGTAAGCTTCCTTCCATAACTAATGTCTTGCTTGTTGAAGGGTTAGCTCATAATCTATTGTCCATAAGTCAATTAAGTGACAATGGTTATGACATAATATTTAATCAAAAGTGTTGCAAAGCTGTTAGTCAAAAGGATGGCTCAATCCTCTTTAATGGTAAAAGGAAAAATAACATTTATAAAATTAGTCTTTCAGAACTTAAGGTTCAGAATGTTAAATGCCTTATGTCTGTTAATGAGGAGCAATGGGTCTGGCACAAAAGATTGGGTCATATTAATATGAGACGTATATCTCAGATTAATAAGCTTAATCTGGTCAGAGGACTTCCTAATCTGAAGTTCAACTCAGATGCTCTTTGTGAAGCATGTCAGAAAGGAAAATTTTCAAAATCATCTTTCAAATCTAAAAATGTTGTTTCAACTTCAAAACCATTAGAGTTACTTCACATTGATCTGTTTGGACCAGTGAAAATTGCATCCATCAGAGGCAAGAAGTATGGATTAGTCATTGTTGATGACTACAACAGATGGACATGGGTAAAATTCCTAAAACACAAGGATGAGTCACATTCTGTGTTCTTTGACTTCTGCAAACAAGTCCAAACTGAAAAAGATTTCAAAATTGTTAAAGTCAGAAGTGATCATGGTGGTGAATTTGAAAACAAACATTTTGAAAAATACTTTAATGAAAATGGCATTGCTCATGATTTCTCCTGTCCTAGAACTCCACAACAGAATGGAGTTGTAGAGAGGAAAAATAGAACTTTGCAAGAGATGGCCAGAACCATGATTAATGAGACTAACATGTCAAAACATTTTTGGGCAGAAGCAATTAACATAACATGTTACATTCAGAACAGAGTGTCAATTAGACATCTTCTGGAAAAGTCTCCTTATGAATTTTGGAGGAATAGAAAGCCAAACATTTCTTATTTCCATCCTTTTGGGTGTGTTTGTTTAATGCTGAACACTAAAGAGAATTTTAACAAGTTTGATTCTAAAGCACAAAAGTGTTTCATGCTTGGATATTCTGAACGCTCTAAAGGCTACAGAGTATACAATACTGAGACACGGATTATGGAGGAATCTATACATGTTATATTTGATGATAAGCTTGGCAATCAAAAGCCAAAGCAGCTTGAAAACTCTGCAGATGGAGAAGTTATTCTCACAGAATCTGAGAAACCTGAGGTAGAGAAAGCTCAAGAAGAAGCTACGCCAGATGCAACTCCATTGGCTGCTCAGATGAATAACATGAATATTTCTAAAGAACCAACAGTTAAAGGATCATCCAGAATCAAAGCTTCTCATCCAGAAGAAATAATTATTGGGAAGAAAGATGACCCTATAAGAACAAGGTCGTTTATCAGATCATCTGGAACATCACTTCTTGGGTTGGTGTCTATTATTGAACCAACATCTGTGGATGAGGCTCTGAGTGACAATGATTCGATACTTGCAATGCAAGATGAGCTAAATCAATTTATAAGAAATGATGTGTGGGATCTGGTTCCTATACCAAAAGGTTTCAACATTATTGGAACAAAGTGGGTATTCAGAAATAAACTAAATGAGCAAGGAGAAGTTGTTAGGAACAAAGAAAGGTTAGTAGCTCAAGGTTACAGTCAACAAGAAGGAATTGATTACACTGAAACTTATGCTCCAGTGGCAAGGTTAGAATCTATACGCCTTCTAACATCACTCTATATCAGATGGATGTTAAGAGTGCCTTCTTAAATGGCATTATAGAAGAAGAAGTTTATGTCCATCAACCTCCTGGTTTTGAAAGTGATAAATTTCCAGATCATGTTTTCAAACTCAAAAAATCTCTTTATGGTTTGAAACAAGCTCCCAGAGCTTGGTAAGAAAGATTAAGTAATTTTATTCTGGAAAAGAACTTTATCAGAGGCAAAGTGGACACAACTCTTTTCTGTAAAACATTTAAGAAAGATTTACTAGTTTGTCAAATTTATGTGGATGATATTATTTTTGGATCTACCAATATTATGCTGGGAAAGGAGTTTGCTTTGTCTATGCAGGCTGAATTTGAAATGAGCATGATGGGAGAACTTAGATTCTTTATGGGAATCCAAGTAAATCAGACTCCAGAATGCACATATATTCACCAGACTAAATATGTCAAAGAGCTGCTGAAGAAATTCAATCTGAATGAAAGCAAATTGGCAAAGACTCCAATGCATCCTACAAGCACACTTGGTAAGGAAGAGGTAAGTAAGAAAGTTGATCAAAAACTTTACAGAGGTATGATTGGATCTCTCTTATATTTGACTGCTTTAAGACCTGATATTTTATTCAGTGTTTGCCTGTGTGCTAGATTCCAATCAGATCCTAGAGAATCTCACTTAACAGCTGTTAAGAGGATTCTAAGGTATCTAAAAGGTACTACTAATGTGGGTCTGTGTTACAGAAGATCTGATGAGTATAAATTAGTTGGATTCTGTGATGTTGACTATGCTGGAGACAGAATAGAACGTAAAAGTACTTCTGGAAGCTGTCAATTTCTTGGAAGTCATTTGATCTCCTGGTTCAGCAAGAAGCAACCCACAATTGCACTTTCAACAACAGAGGCAGAATATATTGGTGCTGCTAGTTGTAGCACCCAGATGCTCTGGATGAAAAGTCAACTGGAAGATTATCATATTTTTTAGAGTAACATTTCTATCTTCTGTGATAATACTTCTGCTATATGCTTATCTAAAAACCCCATTTTACACTCTAAAGCTAAGCATATAGAGATTAAACATCATTTCATCAGAGACTATGTTCAGAAGGGAATTATCAATTTAAACGTTGTGGATACAAATCATCAGTGGGCTGATATCTTTCCAAAACCCCTTGATGAAGATAGATTTAAATTTATTCTGAAAACTATTAGTATGGACTTCTGTCCAGAATAAAATATTCATCAGATGAAATTTTTTGTCAGATGATTAATGTCTAAACTCTGAAGTATTTCTTCTTTTCAATTCTGTGTTTATTTATTTGTGTGTAAATTTGAACTAACAAGGCTCAGAGGATCTGAACATTGCCTAACGTTTCATTTCTCAAAGAGTTTCAGAGGCACATGCAAGCAAACACGTGTAGCTCAGAATCTGGAAAGGTAGAGTGCACCATACTGAATTGACGTTTGAGGTATTGCTTTGAAAATCCAAAATCTCTTGATGTCCCCCCTTTTGTCAGAATCTTAAATGCTTGATATGATTTTATTCTTTGCATTAATTGCTTGATATGATTATGTTTCACTTCATTCAATGCTTATGTGTACGCGTGGGATCTTGTATCTTTTTGCATGCCCTAAATTGCTCTATAAATTCTCACAACACTTCACAAATCACACTTTACACTCTTTTCACTTCTCATATGCATTTCTGTCTTCTCTATTGTTTCCATCTCATTTCAAAACCCAAAACCTCTCGTAAACCCAGACGCATCTCAAGAACATCAATGACTTCATCATCTTCAACATCTGCTCATATGCAAACCTCAACTGCTGCTGCATCATCTCCAAATACTGCTGCTTCATCTCAAACTGCTGGTGTGTACAAGGAACCTGTGAGAACTCTTCTCACTCCAATCAAAGATCTTGAGGTTCTGTGTGAGAACTTTGTGGATTTTGAATCCATTAAAGAAAATGGTTTTGATCTCTACCCAACCATCAAAACTCAGAACTGGGAAAAGTATTTTGACAGGATGATGGGTCCTGTTTATCCAACATTGGTGAAGGAATTCTGGATACACGCTCAAGTCTGCCCTAAGTTCATTCATTCTTCTGTTCTTGGGAAGGAAATTGTTATCACTAAGAAGTTAATTAGACAACTACTTGAGTATAAGGAAACTGATGGAATCACAAGTATTGCTACTGATCGTGTGGACTTGGCTGACATTTTTCAAGAAGTTTGTGTTTCTGGGGAACCATCCAACAAGGTCAGAGATCTGAAGCCTATCTATAGAATCTGGGCTAAGATTTTCATGAGTTCTATCTTTCATAGAAAATCTTCAAACTCCCCAGACTATATCAACTCAGAACAAATGTACTTCATGTTCTGTATGAGTAAAGGCAAGAAGGTGGATCTGGCTTATCTTCTGTTCAGTCATCTTCTGAACCATATCAAAGAAACAAGAGAAGAAGTAAGGGTTAAAGCTGGAAAGATCAGAAATTGGATCCCTATGGGAAGACTGATATTAGACATTCTAACAGAGAATGGTCTTGTGAAGCATCTGACTGATGATGGAGTGACAGATGATCTGTCTTATGTTGTAGGATCTGTCATCAATGGGAACACTCTGAAAAGAATGAAGGTCATTTCAGAGCTTACTGGAAAACCCAAGAAGTTTAACTCTAAAGAAGTCAGCAGAAGGAGAATTCCTTTAGCAGATTTTCCTATGTTCAAAGCTGATGAACCTAGGAACATCATTCTGACATTCATTGCTGATTGTTTGAAGAATGGTATCCCTCTTCCTGCTAACATAGTTCAGAAGGAAGGAGAAGTTCTGCCAAATCTTCTGAGAGAAAGGCGCAAGAAGAGGAAAGCTGAGGAAGGGTCTGTTGCACAGCCCAAGAGGAAAGCCTCTGATGCTGCTGACAAACCTGTGAAGGACAAGAAGCAGAAGGAAAATCCTCCAGAAGCTACCGTGGAAGAAATAAGAGAAACTATTCAACAAGTATTAACATCTGATCCCAAACCATCTGCCCCTTCACCCTCACCTTCACCTCCACCATCTCCTCCTCAACCATCTGAACCTCTATCATCTGAACCCATTCCATCTCCTCACACACATTCTCAACCATCTTCTGTTAGACAACCATCTGAACCCCCACTACAAAAATCTTCTGAACAACAACCCCCTCAACAAACACAATCTGAACCACAACAACAACCATCTTTTGAACCACAAAAACAATCTGAACCACTCTCTTCTACTCAACCACCAAAAGAACCAACCATCCCAAATCCTGAACCCTCTATCCCACAATCATCTGAAGACATTCTGGATGTGCAACCCATTGCAACCATGTATGTCCTCTCTTCCACTTCATGTCATTCAACTGAATCATCTGATTCTGATGAATCTGAAGTCCCCTCACCAACTAGCTTACAAATTCCTAATCCTTATAAACCACTACCATCTGACCTACCTGCTTCTGACCACCCTCTTCGCTTCAAATTCAACTTCACAGATTTTATAACACCCTCATCTGATGTTGTTACATCAACACCATCTGATGGTGACACCTCTACTCCTCAACTCACCATACCAAAAACATCCATACCACAAACATCTGAACCACAACCATCTATACCCCAACCATCTGAACAACCATCATCTGATCACCCATCCCCTGAACAAAACCAAACACCTCCTGAACCATCACAAAAAGTCACCATAGAAGACTTTCTGAACCCCAAACCCAGATCATATGTTTCTACTCTGTTCAAGAATTTCAAGAAGGAAATGCGTATGGGGATTGCTTCTGTAGAGAAAGAGTGCATGGCTAGTATGGATCCTGCTGAATCTGAAGCTTCTTGGAACAGATTCATCTCTAAGTTCAATTCTGTTGCATCTGATCTCAGAACACTTTGTGCTGATGATTCAAAGACAAAGTTTGCTGAAATGGTCAGACAGACTCTGCTAAGCATTATCACAACCCCAGTGCTTCTTCTGGAAGATGCTCCTGCTGAAGATTCTACAATGATAAAAGATACTCCTGCATCTGACATGGAGATTGATCATCCTATGGCAACTGCCTCTGCTTCTGAACCCTCTGCATCTGAGATGAAGACTGAGACTCCAGATGTTGTCAAAGAAGTCAAGGAAATCAGATCATGGATGATAAAACAAGAACAGACTACTGAAGAGATCAAGACTTGGATAGCCAAGCAAGAAGAGTCCACTGCTAAGATTACTGATCTTCTGACCTTGATTGCTTCTCGCCAGCCCTAGTTTTCTTTTTCATGTTGTTTGCATTCTTGTTTTGCACTTACTTTCTGTTGTTCTATTTTCTATCATCTGTTGGTTGAACATCTTATCTCTTTTGTGCTATTTTGATCTGAATGAATCTGGCTGTCATGTTTTTCATTTATGTGTTTAGTTTTCTCTTCTTCTGTTATCTTTTCTGTCTTTTAATTTTTTTTTGATTTTGAAAAAAAAAGGGAGAAAGAGAATTTGATTGTTCAATCCATAAGCAATACTAAAATGAAATTCAGACATAGTATTAATCTAACATTGAACCTTAAGACTTTCAGATCTTATTATTTCATCTGACAAAAATGATCTGAAGTTACCCTGAGAATTATCCTATCAGGCTCTGATCCTTGAAAGCAAATTTGACTCTGATTCTAGAAGATACACCAGACTCTTCATTTTGAAAGAAATCATCAGACTCTAATTCTGGAAAGCATCCAAGCTCTAATTCTTTCTCTCAACAAGGATTTCTACCAGGTTCTGAAATATACTCAAGCAAAAAGGGAAGTGCTCTCTTCTATTAGAGTATTCATTTCAGGGGGAGATTCTTAATCTCAGGGGGAGTTATATATTTTAGTTCTCTTTATTGAACAAAATTCCCTATGTTTTGTCATCATAAAAAAGGGGGAGATTGTTAGAACACAGATTGGTGTTTCTTATATCTCTATGTTTTGATGATAACTTGTATGGAATTTTGTATTAAGAAAATATACACTCTAAAATTTGTTCAAGTATTATTGTTTCAGGTATCAAATTAAATACTCTTAAAGAAGCAAAATACATAAGTACATGAAACTATGCAAGGCTCTGAAGCATCAGATGCAAGACTATCAGAAGATTCTGAAGCGCTGCCTGAAGGATCTGAAGCAGAAGCTACAGAATGATCTGAAGCGTTAATAAAAGAAGTATACAAAAGTTGAAAGCTTTGATCTAATCAGACTCTGAAGTTCTTTTCACTGCAAGATCAGAGGCTTTGATAATCGGACTCTTATCATTAATATTCACGCTCTTAGCACATACTGCTGCATACTCTGATGAAGACTCTGATCAAGATTGAGACTCTGATATATTAAGATCTGATCATCTATCAAGGCTCTGAACATCTCAATCATTTTAGCTCTGATCATCTTAAAGTATTTCATACCTTTAAGCTTGCTACAAATTCTGAAGTGCAGAATATGAAGACTTCATCCTGAAGGAAGCTTGTTGAAGAAGTTGTAAACTTGATTGGACGTGGTGCTACTTCCAAAGTAACTAACGGCTATTTTGTCCAAAGATGTGACGTGGTGCAAATCCCAAGGCTTCTACAACCATACCTTGTCTGCAGAAAGCATATCTCTGCCCATACCTTTTGGTAATGAAAATTCTTATATCCTAATATTTTATACAGCTGCACATCACTCAAGGCATTTGGAAAAGCTATAAAAGGAGAACTTCTACAACATTTTGAAGCTGCTAATTTCCTGCTCATCACTTGTTCATTGCTAGTTCACTCATAAAGAAATACACGCTTGATTCATCATAGTGAAAATCTCACAAGATCTTATTCATTTGATCTCTCATAAAATTGTATAGTTTTTGTTGTACTTAATCTTAAGTGTAAATATCACAGTTGTGATACAACTTATTAGAAGCATTCAAACACTTGTTAATTTACATTAATTTGTAAGAAGTTCCTTAAGAAGACCAATGTGTGGTCAGTAGTTCTTGAGAAGACTAAGACAGTTATTCTTAGTGCTTACTATTGTAATCAGTTGATTAATAGTGGATTAAGTCCTAGTGGAGAAAGGAAAATCATCTTTGATAAGGTGGACTAGAGTAGTTGAGTTCAAAAAACCAGGATAAAAATCTTGAGTTATTTTTATTGCCATATTTCTTAAAACTCTTATTCAACCCCCCTTCTAATTGTTTTTCTCACCTTCAAGACTAGCTCATGTGTTTGCAGTTGAAGAGGTTGTTGATGATAAACCTTGGTATTATGATATTAAATGCTTTCTTTAGAATCAAGAGTACCCACTTGGGGCATCCAAGAAGGATAAGCAAACTTTGAGAAGATTAGCTGATAGTTTTTTCTTGAATGACAATGTGATGTATAAGAGAAATTATGACATGGTCTTGCTAAGTTGTGTAGACAAGCTTGAAGCAGACAAGTTGATGAAAGAAATTCGTGAAGGATCCTTTGGTACCCATGCCAATGGTCATGCAATGGCTAAGAAGATGTTAATGGAAACTTACTATTGGCTGAAAATAGAATACGACTTTTGCAAATATTTGAAGAAATTCAATAAATTCCAAATTTATGCTGACAAAATTCATGTTCCTCCAACTCCCTCAATGTTATCTCTTCTCCATGGCCTTTCTCCATATGGGGAATTGATATGATTGGAGTCATTGAGCCTAAAGAGTCGAACGAACACCATTGCATAGTGGTGGCTATTGACTATTTTACCAAATGGGAAGCGACATCATATGCTCATATGACCAAGCAAGTAGTGGTCTAGTTTATCAAGAACCAAATCATTTGTCGGTATGGTGTTCCGAGCAAGAATATCACTAACAATGTGTTAAATCTGAATGATAAGATGATGAAGGAATAATGCGATGAGTTTAAGATTTAGCATCATAATTCTTCTCTTTACAAACCTAAGATGAATGGGGTTGTTGAAGCTGCCAATAAGAGCATTAAGAATATCATTTGGAAGATGGTTGTTATATACAAAGATTGGCATGATATGCTCCCTTTTGCTCTGCATGGGTATCGCACATCCATTCTCACTTCAATAGGGGCAGCCCTTTTCTCTCTTGTTTATGGTATGGAAGCAGTGCTTCTAGTAAAGGTTGAAATCTTCTCTATGAGAGTTTTGATGGAAGCTGAATTGTCTAAGGCTGAATGGTGTTATAGTAGATACGGGCAATTGAATTTGATTGAAGACAAAAGAGTGATGGCCTTGTGTCATGGCCAATTTTATCACCAGATAATGAAGAAAGCTTTTGACAAGAAGGTTCGACATCGTGTGTGTTGCACCCCAAAATTTGCCCAACATTTATTCACCTAGCTTGTGTTTCATTTCATTCACATTAGCATTATCATTTGCATTTCATTGACATGTATGCAGGAGATCAAGAGGTATGATTACCAATCAAGGGCTACACAAGGCTATAAAGCTAGCTAAGAAGGTTATTCAAGTGTTTAAGGGTTGATATCCTTGCCAGAGAAGTAGAATGATCCTTAGAGAGAGTGGTTGAAGCCAAGTGTGTAGGTTTCCTAACTTGAGAGTTGTGGGAAGTCATCAGATGATTCTGAAGCCATGAAGTTAGAATTGAGGTCTTGATAGGGCTCATGAGAAGGTTTGAAGATCACTTTGAAGCCTAGATAGGTCATTGTGCAAGGTTAAGAGGGCTCAGCCATGAGTGGTGCAGCTAGGGTTTGACTGGGTCAACCCTAAGTTAATTGAGGATTTGAAGGAGGTTGAGACCTAATTCAAGAGCCATGTGATCATGGATTGATACATTGAGATGTTATAAGGATGATTCCAAGGTCAACGCATCATGATTGAAGAGTTTGAGAAGTTTCAAGCTAGGGTTTCTAAGGCTTGACAGTGTAAAATCCCCTAGTTTGACCCCTGATCTTCAAAGCAATTTAGCTCAATATGTGATTGCCATCTCATCTTGCCACCAACATGATTGTTGTATAGCATGATCTTAGCTTTAATTTGAGTGCTATAAGTCCTTGATAGGATTTGTAGAACTCAAGTTATGGCTTTGACAAGTTACAAGTCGTCTGAGGTATGTGAATTTGGAGCTTGAAAGTTACCCAACTTGCATGAAACTTTTGCCCTAGAAGGATGATTCCTATGAACTTTTGGTTAACATGAATGTTGTTCCTTATCCTCTTATATTTCTAGAGAGTACTATAAGTCCTTGATAGGATTTGTAGAACTCAAGTTATGGCTTTGACAAGTCAAGGGTATTTTGGACATTTGGTGATTATAGGTCATTTGTGATCATAGGCCATTTTCACCAACTTAGAGGCCTCAAATGAAATTTTGTTCAACTATAAAGTTGCTCTAAATGGGGTTTTAACCTTGACCATTCCTCAAGGAGGCATTTAAATGGCTCAAGGGGAGACTTGGTTCAAGAAACTTTGAAAAAGAAAGAATTAAAAGGATTTAATGGCCAAAAAATTCAAATAATTCATTTTGTGACCAAATGAAACAAAATTATAGGTCAAATTGATTGTAAAAATGATTTTAGAAACAATGGTAATGTTAAAATTTTGATTTGAGGTCATTTGAATAACATTCCATTTCATTTCTTCATGATGAAGCAACATAATCAAATTCATACCTTTGGCTTGCAAACAAGGAAAATAACACTCTAAACTCATTCAATATCTCATGAGAACTTGATTACGCACATAGCCATGCCAAGAAGGAGTCAGAATAGTGATTGCCATGGATGAGATTTTGAAGAGAAATTGAAAATCAAAAATCTCATTTGGATGGATCCAGAAGTTTCTAGATGATCCCAATCACTTCTATATAAGTCATTGAGTGAGCTTAGCCATTTTTTTGGAAGGAGTTGAAGCTGGTAAGAGAAGGAGCCATTGAAATCTTGAAGGTTCAAGTTGAAATCGGGTTTTCAATTCAAGGGAGAATCAAGCCAAATCAGGGTGTGCAAAGGCTTTGGGAGTGAATTTGGAACGTGTCTGCATCATCTTGGCAGTTGAAGTGAGCAAAAACCACCTCTGTTACCTCTCTGAAACCAGGTTTGTATCTTTTATCATTATGCATGATTTAGGAGGAGAAACTTAGCAATTCACATGTGGTTAGGATCCTTGCAACCTGTAGTTGGATTTAGGATCATAAATTGGTGAATTAGAGACAAATTAGGCATGTGACCATTTTCTGTTGAGGATGATATCTCATGATTCTTGAAGGATTATTCATGATTGGATGGTGGAAATTGATCAGTGAAGAGTGAGGATTAACTTGAGACCTTTAATTTAAAGAATGGTGAAAATCAAGATTGGGAGGAATTCTGAAAATACTATCGGGTTTGGAAATGTAGAAGGAATTAGGAAATTCTGAGGTTGAATTCGTGATCAGCATCAAATTTGGAGTGGGATAGTGATTGAGTTTGTGATTTTTGATGACCTGTGGAGGTTGGCTCACCGGAGAAGACGGTGGCGCCACTGTTCAGGCCACCCTCTGAGAACTCCCTCCATTGCAGGTTCAAATTGGGGACGATGAACAAGGACCCTCAGATTAGGGTTGGACCTTTGACTCAGGCGTGTGTTGGAGGGCCAGGATTGCTTCTCAGATCTGAAGAGAGAATTTCAAATGAAACGCACTGTTTCATTAATTGGATGGTTTTGGGCTTAGCGCTCAAAGTGATATCCACACCCCCTGGGCCCAATTCTTGAAATGAACTGTATTGGGTTGCTATTTGCCACGCATTTTTATTAATTTCATTTATTTTCTTTTATTTTTCATTATTTCATGTGACTTAGAGATTAATTCATAAAAAATAGGAGATTAACTGAATTAATTCCAAACTTTTTTCCCCTGATTCATGATTGAATCTAGAATTTTTTAGATTAAAAATATTAATAATTCATGCATTTTTTATTTTATTTGCATTTTTTGAATATTAATTGATATTAAAATGGCCATGGTTGATACCTTGTTTTGTTGAATTTGGTTTGAGCATTTGGTGATGATTCTTGCCTTGATTTTTTGTGTGTAGCTAGCATAGATATGCATGCCCCCCTTAGATTTTTCTCACATTGTTGTGGTGAAGTTAGGATATAGTTTTAAGTTGAAACTTTAGGTGTTCTATCTTTAGGGTTTATGATTAGTACCTTGTGATCTAGGTTTTATTTCTAGGACTTGATGGATGATTAAACCTTTGGATTTTGTATGGTAGATTCATGATTGAATTAGGGTCCCATAGTTATTTTTGTAGGATTTTACAATTGGTTTTAGTATTTTAGTTAGGACTAACTTTAGTACTAGGGTTTAGGTGATCCTAACTTGCTAATTCACTTAGATTAATTTCTCTAGTTCCCTTAGATTAGGGTTTTGCCTCTCTTGCTCTTGGATGGTGTTGAAGACAAGCTTGGGCTACCATGGAATGCTTGAAGAAGCTTGGATATGAAGATCTTCCCTTCTCTTGGTGTAGTGTTGATTATGTGTTAAGATTAGGGTTTGCAGGCAGAGCTTCTAGATAGATTCTCTTCTTTCATAAACATGGAAGGTGTTGATCAATTCCAATCTTCCCTATGATGTAAGGTCCCCTTGTAAAGGCCTCATCCCTCCTTTGGTAGGATGTGTGGCTCTTCACAAGTTGGTAGAACCTTTGAGGGTCCCTTTCTCTGATGATGGAATGCTTAGTGGTGACCTTTGGTCTTCACTCTGCTGTCAATCATCCAAGCTTTCCTCTTGTTAGATGAATCTTTCTCCCTTGCTAGAGGATGGAGTTCCTTGTGTTTGAGGATTGCCATTGGAGCTGAAGCTTGAAGATCCAGAAGGACAAGTTGACACTTGTGAAGAAGATCAAATTGAGATTGAAGAAAGGGATGAGGCTTGAGGAAAACCAGTTGATACTTGTGTGTTTGATGCTTTGAGTGCCTAAAGGAACAAGTTGATACTGACAATTGGGATTGAAGCCTGAAGGTGGAGTCTACTTTGGAGCTGAAGCTTGAAGAGGATGAGGAACAAGTTGATACTTGCAATTGGGATTGAAGCCTGAAGGTGGAGTCTACTTTGGAGCTGAAGCTTGAAGAGGATGAGGAACAAGTTGATACTTATGTTGGATGTATTAGAAGCTTGAAGAAGAAAGTTGACACTTGCTATTAAAGATGAAAGACTTGAAGAGTTGTTGCAGGCTGAAGACTAAACTGCTGTCAGAGGAGAGCTTTGTTGTGAGATTGTAGAAGTTGTTGATTTGTCTTCTTTCCTGTTTGTTTGCTTGTTGTGCAACTGTATTGATGTGATTTGTTTGATTTGCTTGATGCATTAGAATAAGTCCATATCTAGACTGATGTAAGCTAGGAGCATGATTGCATTAGAGGTTGAGTTGCTCCCTCTGCTTGTATTTTTACTGTATGGCTTTGCTTGCTGGTATTCGGTAGAGCCTAGCTCCCTTGCTTATGCAGTTATTGTGATAGCATGTTTATTTTCCTTTATGATTGCAAGTATTCATATCTGGCTTGAGGTTGAGACGAGCTTGTGGAGGTTGATTCCCCACACACATTTCCTCCCTCACTTGCATTGCATGCATTTTACAGTTGTTTACTGTTTACTGTTTAAGCTGATGCTTTATCTGTTTCTGTTTATCATTGACATGATCCCCTAGGAATCTCACTCCCTTTGATAAGGAAGTGATGATTAGAACTTTAGGTTGAAACCTATGCATGACAACTTCTAGAAGTTCCCTGTTTCAAACCTCAACCATAGGATGAATCCTTGGCATGACAACATTAGGACTTGATAGTCTTCCCCTTAGTTGAGCCTGTTCTCTCTTCTCATCTTGAAATAAATCAAAATACAGTAATAAAGGTTAACTGATGTCATGCGTTACGAGCCTTAAGCTATCTGAGAAAGGATTGTTGGAGAGTTTCTTTTCAACAGTCTGGATGTTTAGTATGGCACCCTTTGGGTGACATGCGACGCATTCACTCTCAGGTCATAGTCTCTAGTGCGATATTGGTTGCAAACATCCATAAAAAACAGTTCTTTCGTAAAAGACAGAAAACAAACTTCAAACCTTTTTACCCCGTGGGCCCGTAAGTCAAAGGAAGCTTTTCTGAAGAAAAGAGTGTCGTTAACTCCCAGTTCTACCGCAAACGGTAACGCCTAAGTCTCCAAGGGTCGAGCTGCGTACACCAAACTGCTGGAACTGTTTGTTAACCCTACTCGAAAAAACAGATGAATCTGAATTTCCGTAATTCGTATTATCTTGAACTATGTAAGCTCTGATCTCTCATATCTGTTGA
Source organism: Lathyrus sativus (assembly GCA_963859935.3). Taxonomy (NCBI): domain Eukaryota; kingdom Viridiplantae; phylum Streptophyta; class Magnoliopsida; order Fabales; family Fabaceae; genus Lathyrus; species Lathyrus sativus. The sequence goes on from CAWUDS030000001.1 coordinate 25,446,433, forward strand.
GAGTACGTAGGCACAATACTGACGTATTGGCGAGCCACCTTCCCCCGTAACCCGTAGTTAGCCGAACTACGTTGACTCTGATTTCTCATTCTCTGATGAGAATACGTAGGCATAAAGCGCGACGCTTTGCCGAGTCAATTTCTTTTCCTTTTCAGACTAGCCTTGCTAGGTAGATATTTAAATAAACCCGTCAGATAAACACAACGAGCGTGGATCCCATCGAGTACGATGGACGTGAGGGGTGCTAATACCTTCCCCTTGCGTAACCCACTCCCGAACCCAGACAATGGTTGCGATGACCTTGTCTTATACCTTTTTCGTCAGGTTTTTCCGATCGTTTCCTTTCCCGTTCTGAGGGATAAATAACGAAAGGTGGCGACTCTTCTGTTTTTCCGACACCTTATTTTTGCGGAAGCGACAGCTGGCGACTCTGCTGGGGACTTCTGATAGTTTCCTGGGATCCAACGTCCCTTATGCGAGTCAGTTTGGGGATCCAACATCCCCTGTGAGAGTCAATCCTAGCGCTTGTATGATTACTTGTTGGGTTGTGTTTGTTTATCGCATTTTATTTCCCGCATTTTATTTTCAGTATGATGTGATTATCTGTGCTGTCGTGGGAGGGGCATTCTGATGAGTGAGAAGCCAGACCCAGGCTTGAGTGTACTTAGCATTAGTTGTGGAAATTAGTGGGCGCGTGCTTGCTTTGCAGGCACTAGTGTCTCATGAAATCCACGCTCAGACGAGGTTCCCCCGGTTGACTTCTTTTCCGGCCCTTTGGGCCTGAGGGGTTGTTGGTTTGGAGGATTGTCGACTCTGGGGACCGATCATTTGGAATTCAGCTGAGTGAGGCCGCTTCAGGAGATGGTGATGCCACACCTTCTGGGTATCGTATCACCCCTCTTGAATGTCTGTGACGCTGATGACCGCATAGGATGCCGAACTTGTGTCAGTTTAGGTTCATACCTGTGAGCAGGGTCGGGTTTGTTGCAGGAAACCTTAACCTTCAGACTACTTGGTTTTCTTGATAGTGAATCAGTTTTGTTGGTATCATAGGTTCTCATCATCAGATGTGTGTTTGTTCTTGACAGAGCAGAGTTATGGTCCTGTATCAGAGGTCCTTATTATCAGATGTATGTGTGATCTTGACAGGGCAGAGTTATAGTCTGATATCAGGGGTTTCTCCTCATCATCAGATATGTGTGTGTTCTTGACAGAGCAGGGTTATGGTCTGATACCAGGGTTTTCTTCTCATCAGAGATAGGGTTGCTCTGGACAGAGCAGTATTGTAGTTTTGTTGATACAGAACCTTCATCTCTTCAATAACACAGTTGTCTTGATCTCCTGCTGCATGATTGCATTCTACATTGCTTTGCATACTCATTTGCATTTCATTAACGTGTGTCTGTGTTGCAGGTACCGTTTCCCCCGGTTCAGGTTTTCTTGCCTTCTATTGTGCTACTATGGGTTCTCTGAGGAAGACTGTGGCCTACAAGCTCCCCACTCCTGATGTTGTTCAGCTGACCGGTTTGATTGCTTTGGCAGATTATTCTGTGAGAGGTGAATTCAGAAAGTCTTATGGGAAACTGCTCAGCCTGGTTCATAAACCCTCTGTATTTGAGTTGAATGGGTTGCACGCCCTGCTGCAGTTCTACGATCCTCCTTTGAGATGCTTTACTTTCCAGGATTTTATTCTCGCACCCACACTAGAGGAGTATGCTGATTTGTTAGGTGTGCCTATCAAGAGTCAGGTGCCCTTTGTTCATATGGATGCTGAGCCTAATCTGGCTAGTTTAGCTCCTTCACTTCATCTGGATGCCTCCGAGTTGGTCTTGTCTAGTTGGAACAGGGTTCCCGGTTTCTCCTTGCAGTTCTTAGTGGGAAAGGCCCAGCAGTGCGCCAAAGACGGATGTTGGATCGTGTTCAACGCCATCCTTGCTCTGTGCATATATGGCATCATTTTGTTCCCCAATATGCCCGACTTTGTAGACTTTGACGCCTTCCACACCTTTGCATCAGGGAATCCAGTCCCTACCTTGATAGGAGATGTCTATCATTCCGTCCACTACAAAAACGAGAACAGAAGGGGCAAGAATGTCTCGTGCTGTGTATCCCTGCTCTATAGATGGCTTGATAGTCACCTACCAAAGAAGGGTCCCTTTGCTTCGTCTGCAGCCACAGCTGAGTGGTATGAGCGTTTGATGGGTCTATCAGTGGAGGATATTTCCTGGTTTGATAGAGATAGGTTGGGTACTGAGATTATCTTCAGCTGCAGCGGGTTTCCGAACGTGCCTTTGATAGGCAGGAAGGGTTGTATCAATTATAATCCATCTCTGTTGGTCCGACAGTTTGCTTATGCTTTGAGAGCTCCGCCGAAGGATGAAGAGGTGCAGGAATCTCTTTACCTCACTGGTCTTCTAGAGGGGGATATGTTATCCAAGCTTCAGCACGCTTGGAATGGTATCAGTAAGTGGGGGAAGCCGTTGCTGGGGAGAAGTAATAGCCAAGCGTACGCTCCGTATGTGACCTAGATCAGAGCCAGAGCAGATATCATAGGGATGCCGTTTCCTCTTGCCAAGCTAGAAAGCCCTTCAGTGATTGAAGAGCCTACCACCGTGCCGATTCAGCAGCATAATCAGGTGTTAGCTGAAAGAGATGAGTTGAAGAAGGCAAATGAAGAACTGGAGAAAGAATTGGCTCAACTCAGAAGCGAGAGAAGCGAAGCCGTTCATTCCTTCAAGAGGCAAACAGAGCTGGTGAACCAGTTAGGGACGGATTTGACTAAGCAGATGGCTGAGCGTGAGCGTTTGGGTCGGGACTTCAAAGCTGTCAATGACGTACTAGCCACTAAGAAGCAGCACTTGGATGAAGCGTACCGGAGAATATCCAAGTTTAATCAGCATTGGAAGGCCACCCTAGCCAACAACAAGGAACGGGAGGATAAACTGAAACAGCAGATCTCCAAGTTGAAAGCCCAGGTGAAAGCTAGTGAGAAGAGGTTTGATGAAGAAACCGCTCGCAGATATGCCGCCGAAGGCCTGCTCAACAAGGTTCTTGCTAACCTGAAGGAGCGCAAACTGACGTTTGAGTCCAAGAAGCGGAAGTTAGAAGATTGTTTCGGCGAAGGAGCATGGGAAGACTCAGTTGAAGGTCTTCAATACACTATTAGGCAGAGGGAGTTACTCGTCGAAGGGTTGCTCACTCGGCCTGATCATCCAGAAACGAGGAATCTGTTATAAGAGTTCCGAGCCCGTGGCCGTACTTGACTGTATTTGTAATCCTTTTGTTTTGATCATTGTTGTATGCTGACCATCATCAGGCTTGTTGGTCGAGGTCATGCTATTGATTCTGCTTGTACTCAGTGACGTTGTGTACCGCCTTGATGGGCCTTCTTTATATATATGAGAGGTTATTTCCATGACTGGGCTCGGACTTCCTATTACCAGCACTGGTACTCAGGCACTAGGATCGGGGGGAAATCTCCCTAACGCACAGACACACGTTTGCATTTGCATGAAGCATCTGCATAACAAGCACTTTGTCGTTTTTCTGACCCTTTTGTATACAGGTTGTTTCAGGTTGTTCCAGGATTGATCAAAGACCAATCCACCGCTATCCGACCAGAGCAAATCAAGCTAGAGCAATGGAGCAAGTGCAGACTGACGTTCAGGAGCTCCGAGAGAGGATGGACCGCTTCATAGAGCTCATGCAAGTGGTTGCCAACGGCCAAGACCAGCTCAGAACATTGGTCCAGCCTCTGATTTCAAGGGTTGACAGCAATGGTGTACTCCATGGTGGGAGTGTTCCAACCCCTCCACCTATTGAAACTCCTCAGAACGGCATCCCCGTGACCGGGGGGAACGGTAGTGGTAACGGCAATGTGATCGCTAACATGGGGCTCAATGGTAATACGACTGGCGTCGGTAATGGAAATTTTGAAGCTAATGTCAATGTTGGACTGGGCAACAGCAACACAGGTGTTGGAAATCTATATGGACCTCAGCCATGGTTAGAAGACCGTCAGGAAGATTTGTTCTCACAGAAGGGTGCTGAAGGAGAGCTGACTGCTGAGGCACATCTGAGGTTTAAGGCACTCGAGGACAAGATGAGGAATTTTGAGAATCTGAACACTATGGGTGTCGATATGTCCAAATTGGGATTGATTGCTGATTTCAAGGTGCCTCCCAAATTCAAGGTACCCGACTTTGAGAAGTACAAGGGCACCACTTGCCCTCGCGTCCACCTGAGATCATACTACCGGAAAATGTCCGCTCACTCTGAAGACGAGAAGTTGCTGATGCACTTCTTTCAGGATAGCTTGTCCGGGCCATCCCTGGAATGGTATATGAGTTTGGAACCCACCAGTGTGCGCACGTGGAAGGAACTTGCTGAGGCATTCGTGCACCATTACCAGTATAACAGTGACTTGGCTCCGAACCGAGTCCAACTGCAGAATTTGTCACAGAGAAACAACGAAGGGTTCAAAGAGTACGCCCAGCGGTGGCGTGAATTGGCAGCTAGAGTTCAGCCGCCGATGGTTGAACGGGAGCTTATTGAAATGTTTGTAGCCACCCTCCCATGGGTTTATTACGAGAAATTGGTCAGCGGTATGTCTGGAAGCTTCTCAGATCTTATCATCACGGGCGAGCACGTTGAAAATGGGATCAAACTGGGGAAAATTCAAGGTGATCTATCCTCGACTGGAGGAGGAAAGAAACCGTATGGTGGCAAAAGGCGGGAAGGAGAGACGAGCGCCGTGTCTAACGCTCGAAGGAAAGGCAAGGGCCAGCACCAGCAGGTGGCTAGCATAACCATCCCTGCAGTCCAACAACCCAAGCCACATCAGCAGCCGCAGCAGCAGCAACCAAATCAGCAAGGGTACAGAAAGTATCAGAACAGGGCACCTCTATCAAGTCGTCACCTTGAGACACCACCCATGTCTTATGCTCAGCTGTTACAAATGCTGCTTCAGTTACAGCTAGTCCAGAAGAGAACCCTGGCTCCCTTGACAGTGGCACCTTCGCCAGGTTACGACACGAACGCAACATGTGAGTTTCACTCAGGGGCACCCGACCACACGATAGAAAACTGCAAAGCCTTAAAGCACAAGGTGCAAGATATGGTGGATGCTAAGATCATCAATTTCTCAGATAATGTGCCAAATGTCACGAAGAACCCTATGCCGAACCATAGGGGAGGTGGGGTGAATGCCATTATTGAAGAAGAGGATTTGGATGTGCTGACTGACGTCAAAGATCTGAAGACACCGCTTAGCTTCGTTAAAGCCAAGCTGATGAAAAGAGGCTTCTTTCCGGGCTGTGGAGAGCTGTGTATGGGTTGTGCAACTCGTCCTGATGGATGTGAACAGTTGATGGAGGGGATTCAGAGTCTGATGACCGAAGGGATCTTGCAGTTCAGCCGAAGGGCCGAATATGGATCTGGGGAGGTAATGCTGAAGCAAGATGATGAGGTTGTCACCATCACCATCCCTCGCCGGACGATCACCATTTCTGCACCCAGACCGCCCATGATTACCATCACCAAGGCTGGGCCGATCCCTTTTGCAAGCACCAATGTTGTCCCGTGGCATTATGGGGCAGACGTCTACTGCAACGGACAGAAGTTAGAATTGGAACCCTCGGGGCAGTGTGTGGATAACCTAGTGGGAATTGGTGGAATCACACACAGTGGAAGAGTATTTTCTCCACCCGAGATTGTGGCGGATAAAGCGGACAAAGCGGACAAAGTTGATGTAACCGATAAGGGAAAGAGCAAAGTCGTTGAGGAAACCCCTCGTGGGGTAGAGAAGGACTTGCTTGTAAAGGACGCTGAAGAGTTCATGAGGTTGATCAAGAAGAGTGATTACAAGATCGTGGATCATCTCCATCAAACACCCTCGAAAATCTCCATCCTGAATTTGTTGCTGTGTTCAGAGTCACATCGCAACGCGCTGTTAAAGGTTTTGAACACCATGTATGTGCCGCAGGAAATATCGGTCAACCAGTTGGAAGGGGTCGTAGCCCACGTGAATGCTGGAAACGGGTTAGGGTTCACTGACCTGGAGCTGACGCCGAAGGGAAGAAACCACAACAGCGCCCTGCACATCTCGATAGAGTGTAGAGGAATGATCATGTCTCACGTGTTGGTGGACACAGGGTCATCACTCAATGTTCTTTCGAAGAAAGCATTGATGAAGTTAGATACGCGAGGAGTAATTTGCACACCCAGTGACCTGGTTGTGAAGGCATTCGATGGAACCAAGCGTCATGTCTTTGGAGAGGTAACTCTGCCAATCCAAGTTGGGCCAGAAATTTTTGACGCAGTCTTCTACATCGTGGACATCATGCCTGCCTACAGCTGTCTCTTAGGCCGGCCATGGATCCATTCTGCTGGCGCCGTGACCTCCACGTTGCACCAGAAGCTCAAGTATGCTGTTGGAGGTAGCATCGTGACCGTGTGTGGCGAGGAAGACATAATGGTGAGCCATTTGTCGTCCTTCAATATGTTGAGAAGGATGGGGAAATCCACGAAACCCTATGTCAGGCGTTCGAAGCTGTTAAAGTCAAGAACGTGGCTCCTGCAAGCACTGAGAAACCAGAGATGACTCTCTCTTCCTTCAAGGAAGCCCGGGTCGTTGTTCAAGCCGGATCTACCCCAGGCTGGGGGCGAATTCTAGAGATACCTAACAAGCAAGACAAGTTTGGGTTGGGATACTCTCCTACGGCTGAAGCCTCCTCTTCTCACAGTGCGTCGCGAGGTAAAGGGCCGATCCAGTTTACCAGTGGTAGGGTGATATTTGAAAGTGTCAACGCAGTGTCTGAAGACGGCGAAGACAGTGATTGCGACCTAGACTCTTGGATCCAGCCAAGCAAGCCAGGCGGGAGCCTCAACAACTGGTCCATCAGGGATACCATCCAAGTGACAGGCAAAGAGTAATGATTTACTTTCTCCAATCATTGTACAACCCTATGTCCTACCCGGGGCATAGTGGTTTTATTGTCAAGGCCTTGTTTGGTTATGTACATGCATTTTACCAATAAATCAAAAGGTGTTTTTTCGTATTCAAATGTTGTGATATCTGTTATTTCTGTTTTATATTTGTTTTGAAAAACAATAAAATGGCAATGGGGTTTGCGCTAACCTGCATATCCTTGTTTTAAGCTTAACCCTTGTTATTGCAGGATCCACATAGCAGATGACATCGACTCTGGACCTTCTACGACTCACTTTGACTTCGATTGCCCGATCTATCAAGCCGAAGAAGAGATTGATGAAGACGAAGACCTTCCCGAAGAGTTGGCCCACTTGTTGAAACAAGAAGAGAAAGTTATTCTGCCTCACGAGGAAGAGATTGAGATTGTGAATCTAGGTTCTGAAGAACTGGTCAAGAACGTCAGGATAGGGGCCGCATTGCAGAGTGATGTCAAGCAGAGATTGGTCGAGATGCTAAGAGAGTATAGTGACATCTTTGCTTGGTCATACGAATATATGCCCGGACTTGACACTGACATCGTGGTCCATCACTTGCCGCTGCGAGAGGATTGTCCTCCCGTTAAGCAGAAGCTTAGAAGGACGCGACCAGATATGGCCGTTAAAATCAAAGAAGAAGTGCAAAAGCAGCTTGGTGCTGGCTTCTTAGCGGTCACCACTTACCCTCCGTGGGTCGCCAACATAGTGCCTGTACCGAAGAAGGACGGTAAGGTACGAATGTGCGTCGATTATCGGGATTTGAATAGGGCGAGCCCTAAAGATGATTTCCCGCTCCCTCATATTGATGTGTTGGTCGACAATACAGCTCAGTTCTCCGTATTTTCGTTCATGGATGGCTTCTCCGGTTACAATCAGATCAAGATGGCGCCGGAGGACATGGAGAAAACTACGTTTATTACACCTTGGGGAACATTTTGCTACAAGGTAATGCCTTTCGGTCTGAAGAACGCAGGGGCTACTTACCAACGAGCAATGGTTACTTTGTTTCATGATATGATTCATCATGAGATTGAAGTCTATGTTGATGACATGATTGCGAAGTCCCAAACGGAGGAGGGACATCTGGTCAATTTGCTGAAGCTTTTTGAGAGGCTTAGGAAGTTCAGGTTGAGGCTGAATCCTAACAAGTGTACTTTCGGAGTACGGTCCGGAAAACTACTGGGGTTTATCGTAAGTGAAAGAGGCATCGAGGTTGATCCTGCGAAGATAAAAGCAATACAAGAAATGCTAGCGCCAAAAACAGAAAAAGAAGTTTGTGGTTTCCTGGGGAGAATAAACTACATTGCAAGGTTTATTTCTCAGCTCACGGCCACGTGTGAACCGATGTTCAAACTACTAAAGAAAGATCAGGCAATTATCTGGAACGAGGATTGCCAGAAGGCATTTGATAAGATAAAACAGTATCTACAGGAACCTCCGATCTTGATACCCCTAGTGGCCGGAAGACCCTTAATCATGTACTTGACAGTTCTTGAGAATAGTATGGGGTGTGTTCTCGGTCAGCACGACGAGACAGACAGAAAGGAGCATGCCATTTACTATTTGAGTAAAAAGTTCACAGAATGTGAATCTCGTTACTCGATGCTGGAGAAAACGTGTTGTGCACTAGCCTGGGCTGCCAAACGTTTACGACAGTATATGCTCAATCACACAACCATGCTAATTTCGAAGATGGATCCGATCAAGTACGTCTTCGAGAAGCAAGCGCTTTTGGGCAGGATTGCCAGATGGCAAATGGTGTTGACGGAATATGAAATTTAGTATGTTTCCCAAAAGGCCATCAAGGGGAGCGTATTGTCTGAATACCTTGCCGAACAGCCGATCGAGGATTATCAGCCGATGAAATTTGAATTCCCTGATGAGGATATCATGTTTCTCAAAGCAAAAGACTGTGATGAACCGTTGCCCGACGAGGGTCCAGATAGGAAATCCCAGTGGCAATTGATATTTGACGGGGCAGTTAATTCTTACGGAAGTGGCATAGGGGCGATCATCACAACTCCCCACGGATCCCACATCCCGTTCACTGCGAGACTGACGTTTCCGGTCACCAATAATGAAGCGGAGTACGAAGCATGCATCATGGGTCTAGAAGAGGCAATTGATTTGAGAATCAAGAACCTGGATGTATATGGTGACTCGGCACTTGTGATTAACCAGATTAAAGGGGAGTGGGAGACTCGTCAATCGAATTTGGTGCCGTACATGAATTATGCCAGAAGGCTAATTCCTTTCTTTGATCGAGTGGAACTCCATCATGTGCCCAGGGCCGAGAATCAAATGGCTGATGCCTTAGCCACGTTGGCTTCGATGTATAAAGTCAATTTTTGGAATGAAGCTCCAAGAATTGTCCTTTCTCGTCTTGATAGACCCGCATTCGTATTTGCGATCGAGGAAGCCTCCGATGGCAAGCCATGGTTCCATGACATCCAGACCTTCCTTATGACTAAGGAGTATCCTGTGGGAGCATCAACCCAGGATAAGAAGACTCTGAGGAGGCTGTCTGGAAATTTCTATCTCAATCCTGATGGAGTTTTGTATAAAAGAAACCACGATCTCGTGCTACTCAGATGTGTAGATGAGAAAGAAGCGAGTATGCTCATGGAAGAAGTCCATGAAGGCACATTTGGTACGCACGCCGGCGGGCACGCTATGACAAGGAAGATCCTGAGAGCAGGATACTACTGGCTGACGATGGAGTCGGATTGCTTTAAATTCGCGAAGAGATGTCACAAGTGCCAGATTTATGCTGATAAGATTCAGGTGCCGCCGTGCCCGTTAAATGTCATGTCCTCCCCGTAGCTGTTCTTCATGTGGGGCATCGACATGATAGGCAAGATCGAGCCCACTGCATCTAACGGTCATCGCTTCATTCTAGTAGCTATCGACTACTTCACCAAGTGGGTTGAGGCAGCCTCCTATGCTAATGTGACCAAGCAGGTGGTGGCTAAATTCATAAAGAAGGACATCATCTGTCGTTACGGAGTTCCCGAACGGATCATTACTGATAATGGTTCGAACCTGAATAACAAGATAATGAAGGAGCTTTTCCAGAGTTTCAAGATTGAACACCACAACTCGTCTCCTTACCGGCCGAAGATGAATGGCGCCGTTGAAGCGGCCAATAAGAACATCAAGAAGATCGTACAGAAGATGGTTGTGACCTATAAAGACTGGCACGAGATGCTGCCATTTGCATTACACGGTTATCGTACGACGGTACATACATCAACCGGGGCAACTCCTTTCTCACTGGTGTACGGTATGGAAGTTGTCCTACCGTTAGAAGTTGAGATTCCTTCTTTACGAGTTTTGGTTGACGTGAAACTCGATGAGGCAGAAGGGATTAAGAACCGACTAAACCAACTCAGCCTGATGGACGAGAAGAGGTTAGCATCGATTGTATATGGTCGTCTGTACCAGAGCCGAATGAAGAAAGCTTATGATAAAAAGGTGTGTCCTAGAAGCTTTCAGACGGGTGATCTCGTCTTGAAGAAGATTCTTCCTCCACACTCCGATCACCGGGGCAAGTGGACTCCCAATTACGAAGGTCCGTACGTCGTCAGCAAGGTCTTCTTGGGAGGAGCCTTGTTGTTATCCACGATGGATGGTGAAGATTTTGCATCCCCGGTGAACGCGGGCGCAGTTAAAAAATACTTTGCCTAAAAAATGACCCGCTGGAAAGAAAAAGAATATCCAGGCAAAAATGGGGCATCCCGGCGAACCATAAAAAAGGGAAAAAGGTTCGGGCAAAAATTAGGGATATAAAAGAAAAGAATGTACACCCGCAAAGTCGAAAACCCGTAAGGGAGACTTTGGCAAAAAAGGGTATCCCGGTGAATCGAAAACCCGAAAGGGCGATTCAGGCAAAAGTTAGGGATTTGAAAAAGCAAATGACTGCGTTCCGCGTATGGACTTTGATTGGTTGGTGGTTTGGAAGACCTGAGGGCCGTTCAGCTGAATCAATCTCTCCGGAAGCTTAAGCGCCGGAGAAGTATCGAAGTCGAGTGGGTCATAGAGGGATCAACTCATGGTGTTCGTCTACGCCTCATTGCCGACATTTGTATATACCGATGTATATTTATGTTTTTATATGTGCGCGACTTCCTCATTCCAGGAGCTTGCATCTGTTGTAAAACATTTTTGCCCATTCAGGGGTTCGTTATCAATAAAATGTATACTATTCAACAATGTTGTTTGCCTGTTTAGCATTTATCTGTTTTGTTTGCGAAAAAGAACGCCGATGTTTTTGATAAAATGCGCATACATAAACTTACTGGCCTAGGCCACTGATTTTTTGAAACAATGAATTACTTGAACATTGTCGCAGGATGATAACCTTGATAGGTCCCTTTGAGAAGGGTATCTTGTCTGTTTGTTTGTGATGTTGCAGGTATGGCACATTCCAGGCAGTGTGTCGTATGCGTCCCCTGCAAGCAGGATGATTCCTTCTTCTCCAGCAAGTTCGGAAGCACCTCCCCGTGGAGTTTGAACATGAGATCATAAGCACTGATATGTCTCCCCAGGCAGAGAAGATTCTCTCCTCAATCAGATGTATCCTGTAGGATCGTCGTTTCCCAGCTGAGTCATATACTGAAGTGTGCAGCACTCGATAGTGCAGACTGAAGTCTTCAGCGGAATTGAAATTCCCCGCAGAGTTGTACTCTCTCCTGCAAGCAGGATGATTTCTCCTTCCTCAGCCGAGCTGACGAATCCCCAAAAGAGTCGAGTTCTTGGAAGCCGTTTGGGCCATGATGGGTTTTCCCCAGTAGAGTGTTGAATAGATGATGCTATTTTTTCCCACCGGAGTCGTTATCTCCAGGAAAGTGTTAGTCGCGAAGGCCGTACAGGTCATTTCTGCGATTGATATCGTTCCCTCGACAGTCTGTGGTTTGAATACCTAGTTGAACGGGTTCAGGATCTTGTGGAACTTTGTTCCCCTGCAGCAGTCGGCTGAAGTTCGGTCCCTAGGCGGAATCCAATAGAGATTGGTGTAACTTCTCCTCGGCAGGATGATTCCTTCCCCCACCGGAGTGGTCCTTTCTCCTTGATAGGAGGATTATCCCTTCAGCATTTATTTTGCTGATGGGGTCGTAGCATTTTGCATGATTGCATAACATTTACCCTAAACGCGTAGCATTTCCACCGTGTGGAGCATTGCGCCATTGTCAAACATATGCATATGAAGCATGAGCTAGGTCGTTACCGTTCTTGTTTTGCAGGTGTTCCCCGACAGGGTGTTTGCTCAGGATGATTCCTGAAATCTCAGAAGAGTTGTTTGGCCCAAGATGATTCTTGAATTCCCCCAGCAAAGTCGTTCGCCCAAGATGATTCTTGAATTCTCCAGCGGAGTGGTTTGCTTAAGATGATTCTTAAAATCCCCGGTGAGGTCACCAGAGAGGGCTGCTCAAGTTGATGCTTAGAGTCCCCGACAGAGGGTTCGCTCAGGACGATTCCTGAAATCTCCAGCAGAGTCATTGGTTCAAGATGATTCTTCAAGTTCCCGATGGGTTTATTTGTCCAAGATGATTCTTGAAGTCCTCAGCAGAGTTGATTCATCCAAAATGATTTCTGAAGCCCCGAAGCAGAGTTACTTGATAGTTCTCCAGAATCCCCAGCGGAGATGTGTCATCCCCAGCAGGTTGTTGAGCAGAGAAGCTGAAGTTTCCCTTGAAGACTTGATGATTGAAGTCCGACAGTAGTGTCGAATCGCCTGGCTTACTGATGAAGTCCAGCTGCGATGTCGAAGCAGTCCTCTCAGCTGATGCGGAGTGCCTGATGACAAAAGATTGTATATCCTTATTTGGTTCATGATTGACCAAAAATTCTATTTCCGACTCACTGATGAAGTCCGGCTGACGCCCGAAAATTCCTTTGAATGCCCGACGACATGATTAACTTGATTGTTAAAAAGTTCCTAATGACCTGATGAGTCCCGAGGAATCCTACTGCCGTAGTAGCGCAGACCGCCTGACGGCGTGATCAACCATCCATTACCAGTTACCGTGTAACTGGTGATCCCTTGATGACTTAAGGACGAAGATCTACGGCGAACTCAGATGGCCATCCTGACGGAGATTTGAGATTAGACCCTTCACCAATTATCGTGTGACCAATTCCCCAGTAGAGTTGCCGCGCAACTGTCATGCTCAGTGTCGAAGATGTTCCTACCAATCGAAGTACTGTTTACCCGTACGGTCGGCAAATCACTAGTTACCATGCAACCAGTGATCCCTCGATAATTTGAGGATGCAATGATATCAGATAAATCAGAGAATCATCCTGATGGAGGTTCAGATCAGTATTCTCCAGCTAGTTGTCGTGCAACTATTATTTCAGTTTCCGAAGATTTGTTCCCATCAGAGTACCGTGTACTTGTGCAGTTGGCAAATTTTCGGGTTTGTTGGTATTAAACCGTCTTTTACCTTGATTGTTTGAGAGTTGTTCGCTTCTCACCCAGTCAGGTCCAAGTCGTTTGAATAGGGGCAGCTGTTTCACCCCAAAATTTGCCCAACATTTATTCACCTAGCTTGTGTTTCATTTCATTCACATTAGCATTATCATTTGCATTTCATTGACATGTATGCAGGAGATCAAGAGGTATGATTACCAATCAAGGGCTACACAAGGCTATAAAGCTAGCTAAGAAGGTTATTCAAGTGTTTAATGGTTGATATCCTTGCCAAAGAAGTAGAAAGATCCTCAGAGAGAGTGGTTGAAGCCAAGTGTGTAGGTCTCCTAACTTGAGAGTTGTGGGAAGTCATCAGATGATTTTGAAGCCATGAAGTTAGACTTGAGGTCTTGAGAGGGCTCATGAGAAGGTTTGAAGATCACTTTGAAGCCTAGATAGGTCATTGTGCAAGGTTAAGAGGGCTCAGCCATGAGTGGTGCAGCTAGGGTTTAACTGGGTCAACCCTAAGTCAATTGAGGATTTGAAGGAGGTTGAGACCTAATTCAAGAGCCATGTGATCATGGATTGATACATTGAGATGTTATAAGGATTATTCCAAGGTTAACTCATCATGATTGAAGAGTTTGAGAAGTTTCAAGCTAGGGTTTCTAAGGCTTGACAGTGTAAAATCCCTTAGTTTGACCCCTGATCTTCAAAGAAATTTAGCTCAAGATGTGATTGCCATCTCATCTTGCCACCAACATGATTGTTGTATAGCATGATCTTAGCTTTAATTTGAGTGCTAGAAGTCCTTGATAGGATTTGTAGAACTCAAGTTATGGCTTTGACAAGTTACAAGTCATCTGAGGTATGTGAATTTGGAGCTTGAAAGTTACCCAACTTGCATGAAACGTTTGCCTTAGAAGGATGATTCTTATGAACTTTTGGTCAACATGAATGTTGTTCCTTATCCTCTTAGATTTCTATAGAGTACTATAAGTCCCTGATAGGATTTGTAGAACTCAAGTTATGGCTTTGGCAAGTCAAGGGTATTTTGGACATTTGGTGATTATAAGTCATTTGTGATCATAGGCCATTTTCACCAACTTAGAGGCCTCAAATGAAATTTTGTTCAACTAGAAAGTTGCTCAAAATGGGGTTTTAACCTTGACCATGCATCAAGGAGGCATTGAAATGGCTCAAGGAGAGACTTGGTTCAAGAAACTTTGAAAAAGAAAGAATTAAAAGGATTTAATGGCCAAAAAATTCAAATAATTCATTTTGTGACCAAATGAAACAAAATTATAGGTCAAATTGATAGGAAAAATGATTTTAGAAACAATGGCAATGTTAAAACATTGATTTGAGGTCATTTGAATAACATTCCATTTCATTTCTTCATGATGAAGCAACATAATCAAATTCATACCTATGGCTTGCAAACAAGGAAAATAACACTCTAAACTCATTCAATATCTCATGAGAACTTGATTACACACATAGCCATGCCAAGAAGGAGTCAGAATAGTGATTGCCATAGATGAGATTTTGAAGAGAAATTGAAAATCAAAAATCTCATTTGGATGGATCCAGAAGTTTCTAGATGATCCCAATCACTTCTATATAAGTCATTGAGTGAGCTCAGCCATTTTTTTGGAAGGAATTGAAGCTGGTAAGAGAAGGAGCCATTGAAATTTTGAAGGTTCAAGTTGAAATCGGGTTTTCAATTCAAGGGAGAATCAAGCCAAATCAGGGTGTGCAAAGGCTTTGGGAGTGAATTTGGAACGTGTCTGTATCATCTTGGCAGTTGAAGTGAGCAAAAACCATCTTTGTTACCTCTCTGAAACCAGGTTTGTATCTTTCATCATTATGTATGATTTAGGAGGAGAAACTTAGCAATTCACATGTGGTTAGGATCCTTGCAACCTGTAGTTGGATTTAGGATCATAAATTGGTGAATTAGAGACAAATTAGGCATGTGACCATTTTCTGTTGAGGATGATATCTCATGATTCTTGAAGGATTATTCATGATTGGATGGTGGAAATTGATCAGTGAAGAGTGAGGATTAACTTGAGACCTTTAATTTAAATAATGGTGAAAATCAAGATTGGGAGGAATTCTGAAAATGCTATCGGGTTTGGAAATGTAGAAGGAATTAGGAAATTCTGAGGTTGGATTCGTGATCAACATCAAATTTGGAGTGGGATAGTGATTGAGTTTGTGATTTTTGATGACCTGTGGAGGTTGGCTCACCGGAGAAGACGGTGGCACCACTGTTCAGGCCACCGTCTGAGAACTCCCTCCATTGCAGGTTCAAATTGGGGACGATGAACAAGGACCCTCAGATTAGTGTTGGACCTTTGACTCAGGCGTGTGTTGGAGGGCCAGGATTGCTTCTCAGATCTGAAGAGAGAATTTCAAATGAAACGCATCGTTTCATTAATTGGATGGTTTTGGGCTTAGCGCTCAGAGTGATATCCACACCCCCCTGGGCCCAATTCTTGAAATGAACTGTATTGGGTTGCTATTTGCCACGCATTTTTATTAATTTCATTTATTTTCTTTTATTTTTCATTATTTCATGTGACTTAGAGATTAATTCATAAAAAATAGGAGATTAACTGAATTAATTCCAAACTTTTTTCCCCTGATTCATGATTGAATCTAGAATTTTGTAGATTAAAAATATTAATAATTCATGCATTTTTTATTTTATTTGCATTTTTTGAATATTAATTGATATTAAAATGGCCATGGTTGATACCTTGTTTTGTTGAATTTGGTTTGAGCATTTGGTGATGATTCTTGCCTTGATTTTTTGTGTGTAGCTAGCATAGATATGAATGCTCCCATTAGATTTTTCTCACATTGTTGTGGTGAAGTTAGGATATAGTTTTAAGTTGAAACTTTAGGTGTTCTATCTTTAGGGTTTATGATTAGTACCTTGTGATCTAGGTTTTATTTCTAGGACTTGATGGATGATTCAACCTCTGGATTTTGTATGGTAGATTCATGATTGAATTAGGGTCCCATAGTTATTTTTGTAGGATTTTACAATTGGTTTTAGTATTTTAGTTAGGACTAACTTTAGTACTAGGGTTTAGGTGATCCTAACTTGCTAATTCACTTAGATTGATTTCTCTAGTTCCCTTAGATTAGGGTTTTGCCTCTCTTGCTCTTGGATGGTGTTGAAGACAAGCTTGGGCTACCATGGAATGCTTGAAGAAGCTTGGATATGAAGATCTTCCCTTCTCTTGGTGTAGTGTTGATTAGGTGTTAAGATTAGGGTTTGCAGGCAGAGCTTCTAGATAGATTCTCTTCTTTCATAAACATGGAAGGTGTTGATCACTTCCACTCTTCCCTATGATGTAAGGTCCCCTTGTAAAGGCCTCATCCCTCCTTTGGTAGGATGTGTGGCTCTTCACAAGTTGGTAGAACCTTTGAGGGTCCCTTTCTCTGATGATGGAATGCTTAGTGGTGACCTTTGGTCTTCACTCTGCTGTCAATCATCCAAGCTTTCCTCTTGTTAGATGAATCTTTCTCCCTTGCTAGAGGATGGAGTTCCTTGTGTTTGAGGATTGCCATTGGAGCTGAAACTTGAAGATCCAGAAGGACAAGTTGACACTTGTGAAGAAGATCAAATTGAGATTGAAGAAAGGGCTGAGGCTTGAGGAAAACCAGTTGATACTTGTGTGTTTGATGCTTTGAGTGCCTGAAGGAACAAGTTGATACTTGCAATTGGGATTGAAGCCTGAAGGTGGAGTCTACTTTGGAGCTGAAGCTTGAAGAGGATGAGGAACAAGTTGATACTTATGTTGGATGTATTGGAAGCTTGAAGAAGCAAGTTGACACTTGCTATTAAAGATGAAAGACTTGAAGAGTTGTTGCAGGCTGAAGACTGAACTGCTGTCAGAGGAGAGCTTTGCTGTGAGATTGTAGAAGCTGTTGATTTGTCTTCTTTCCTGTTTGTTTGCTTGTTCTGCAACTATATTGATGTGACTTGTTTGATTTGGTTGATGCATTAGAATAAGTCCATATCTAGACTGATGTAAGCTAGGAGCATGATTGCATTAGAGGTTGAGTTGCTCCCTCTGCTTGTAATTTTACTGTATGGCTTTGCTTGCTGGTATTCGGTAGAGCCTAGCTCCCTTGCCTGTTCAGTTATTGTGATAGCATATTTATTTTCCTTTATGATTGCAAGTATTCATATCTGGCTTGAGGTTGAGACGAGCTTGTGGAGGTTGATGCCCCACACATATTTCCTCCCTCACTTGCATTGCATGCATTTTACAGTTGTTTACTATTTACTGTTTAAGCTGATGCTTTATCTGTTTCTGTTTATCATTGACATGATCCCCTAGGAATCTCACTCCTTTTGATAAGGAAGTGATGATTAGAACTTTAGGTTGAAACCTATGCATGACAACTTCTAGGAGTTCCCTGTTTCAAACCTCAACCATAGGATGAATCCTTGGCATGACAACATTAGGACTTGATAGTCTTCCCCTTAGTTGAGCCTGTTCTCTCTTCTCATCTTGAAATAAATCAAAATACAGTAATAAAGGTTAACTGATTTCGTGCGTTACGAGCCTTAAGCTATCTGAGAAAGGATTGTTGGAGAGTTTCTTTTCAACAGTCTGGATGTTTAGTATGGCACCCTTTGGGTGACATGCGACGCATTCACTCTCAGGTCATAGTCTCTATTGCGATATTGGTTGCAAACATCCATAAAAAACAGTTCTTTCATAAAAGACAGAAAACAAACTTCAAACCTTTTTGCCCCGTGGGCCCGTAAGTCAAAGGAAGCTTTTCTGAAGAAAAGAGTGTCGTTAACTCCCAGTTCTACCGCAAACGGTAACGTCTAAGTCTCCAAGGGTCGAGCTGCGTACACCAAACTGCTGGAACTGTTTGTTAACCCTACTCGAAAAAACAGATGAATCTGAATTTCCGTAATCCGTATTATCCCGAACTACGTAAGCTCTGATCTCTCATATC
Source organism: Lathyrus sativus (assembly GCA_963859935.3). NCBI lineage: Eukaryota > Viridiplantae > Streptophyta > Magnoliopsida > Fabales > Fabaceae > Lathyrus > Lathyrus sativus. The sequence continues at coordinate 25,464,809 of CAWUDS030000001.1, forward strand.
TGTTGAGAGTACGTAGGCACAATACTGACGTATTGGCGAGGCACCTTCCCCCGTAACCCATAGTTAGCCGAACTACGTTGACTCTGATTTCTCATTCTCTGATGAGAATACGTAGGCATAAAGCGCGACGCTTTGTCGAGTCAATTTCTTTTCCTTTTCATACCAGCCTTGATAGGTAGATAGTTAAATAAACCCGTCAGATAAACACAACGAGCGTGGATCCCATCGAGTACGATGGACGTGAGGGGTGCTAATACCTTCCCCTTGCGTAACCGACTCCCGAACCCAGACAATGGTTGCGATGACCTTGTCTTATACCTTTTTCGTCAGGTTTTTCCGATCGTATCCTTTCTCGTTCTGAGGGATAAATAACGAAAGGTGGCGACTCTTCTGTTTTGCCGACACCTTATTTTCGCGGAAGCGACAGTGTGTTCAAAGAAGGTGACCTCGTGCTCAAAAAGATCTCGACTTTTACCAATGATTCTAAGGGCAAGTGGAATCCTAATTATGAAGGCTAATATGTTGTTAAGATTGCCTTCTCTGGAGGTGCATTAATTCTTACAACTATGGATGGTGAAGAGTCCACTCGTCTAGTGAATGTCGATGCAATCAAGAAATGATTCGCCTAAAAAAAAAGAACAGCTCGCTAAGTTGAAAACTAGAAAGGGCGGCTTAGACAAATATGAGCGTCTCAGTGGATTGAAAGCCCGAAAGGGCGGTCTAGGAAAAAATTAGAGACAAAAACAGAAATAATTGTCCCTGTAGATTGAAAATTCGATAGAGAAATCTAGGCGAAAGTTAGGGATTATGGCAAGTAATTGCATCTGGCTAGTCTTGACCGCTTGAAGCAATTTTTCCTATCAAAGACTTTACTTCAATCATCCCCAGCTAAAGTCTCAAGCACATTTGGAATTCAAAATTGTTAGGGAGAATAATGATCATTGTATTTTAATGTAGCCGCTTCCATTGTATTTACCCATTTTCACACTTCGTAATGATCCATGGAATTACGTCTTTTGCGGACTACCATTCTATCAATAAAATTTAGGCCTTTGTCCATTTATTTACAATTCTTATTTTGTTTCTATTTGCAGAGTTTCATTTTATTTTTGATGTCAATTTTTAAAAAAAAAATGTGAATATTTGATTTAAAATTTGAAAATTATAAAAAAAAATTTCCTTTGATTTATGAATGTAAAAAGGAATGTCAACAGTAATCCCAAGAATGGTAAAATATCGAAGCGCAAAGCTTAGTGTTATCCTCAGCAAAGTTTGTTCTTGTTGATACTCTTCACTAGTTGTTTATTGATATTTTCCTCAGTAGGGTTCTTTTTTGCTTCTCTGGTAGAAATTACTGACAACTCCCCAGTAGAGTTGTGTTGATGTTTCTCTAGTAGAGTTTGGTGGTATTCCCTTAGCAGAGTCTTGTTCCTATGGATAACTAGACGGGTATTGTTTGATTTTCCCAGCTAATTCTTGATTCAAATCTTCTCTAACTATGGTTAGGCAGTTGAGTAGTTTGAGGGCCACCTCTCCTTGATGTTAATACCCACTCAGAGATTTTTCGTTGCTAGTTCCCTGTGAAGTTTATGCATTATTTATCAGTCACTTGTTGGGTTTTCTCTCGCCTTGTGTTGGGTATTGATTTAAAATCCCCCACAACTTGAGTTTTTTCTATGATGTTAACTTCTTATTCCCCGGCAAGTCCAGGATGTTTCTCTCAGAGTTGGATAATCCTCAGAGTTCTTTCTTGTATCCCCAAAAGAGTTGTATTATTCCCTAGTGGAGTTTGTGTAGCTGTTTATATGACCGGTAGATTATAATTATTTCTTGTTTATTTCCCTTATTTTCTACTCGGTAACCAATAGAATGTATTTTACCTCTTTTCTTTGGTTCGAGTATGTTCTCCTAGTAACCGGAATTTGTTATCTCTCCCTCAGTTGAGTTAATTCCTTTCCCTTTTCGAAATAGGATCTTGCTCTTTTGTTTTCCCTTGCGGAGTCTCTTTTCCTTTCTTTTGTCCTCCAACAGTTTGTTTGTCTCTTGTGGCTTATTTTCCCCACAAAGGTCTCGTGTCTACATACCATTAGCATAATCATATCATTTTGTGGCCTCTTAGGACCAAAAATTGGGTTTACCCCTAAGATCCCACATATCAATTGCATTTCATTCCACAAACAAGATCACAAGCTTTGGTTCTCTTTGTAACACCCTTTTCTACCCCACGAATATTATGGCAAAATAATCAAATTTATCAGAGTAAAATATTGAAACGCAATAAAATCACCTCAAAGGGCGTAGATTTCTCAATAACTTCAAATCAAGGTCAATGCTCTGTAAACAACGAGTATTCCCAAAATTACTCAAAAATATTACTCAAAAGGCAGCGGAACTCAAAAACGCAAATACAAAGTTTTCCTTTCACCGCAAGGAAATCAACACAACAAAAATCAATAAAATATGGTTTAACTCAAAGACCCCAACCCGATGTTACACTATCAGAGCAAGACCCTCTAAGTCAACCAAAATGGCCAACAACCCAAAAATTTCAAAAGTCCTCGACGGCATCCACGGTTAAACCTGGTCATCTGTATGTTACCCACGTGGAGGCAACATTCAAATAGACAGGGTGAGTAAAACGATTCATAATAATCAATATAAGAATCAATATATAAAATGGTGTCATTTTCATATTCAACATCATCATAATCATCAAGGAACATCAAAGGTCACAATATTATAAATTACACCAAATTGTCACATAAATGCAAATGCAACAAGACTCATGCATGTGGTACCAATCAACAACATTCGATGGACACTGAGCCATCAACCCTCCATTGATCCACAACAGTATGATCGATTCTACACAAGAACCGGAGCATAACAAAATACCTCACATCCACACAATGGGACTAAAGCCACAAAAGTCAAGGTCCCGAACCGATGTCCGGATGCATATGAATGCATGATGCACACGTCAATATTATCCTCATAATAAACTTATTAGATGCATCATAATTCATCAAAAATAATCATAATAATCATGTCATCATATAATCATCAAAAACGCATGGAATCAACATCATAACTCATCATCATTGCTCATAGGAATCATCATACAATCATGTAATAATCACAAGGGAATCATAGTCATACTTGTTGCACCCCAAAATTTGCCCAACCTTTTCTTTGCTTGGCTTTTATTTCATTTATTTTTCTGCATTGTATAGCATTTGTTCTTGAGACAGGGGATCGAGGTTTTCCTGTGACTCGGAATTCGCCTTCAGTGCAAGCAATCAAAGCAGCGGGCTCCGACATTTATTTTACCTAGCGGTCGAGCGATCGATTTTATTTGGTTTTACAGGTTATTTTCAACCAAGAAAGCAGCATTCAGGCTATTACAAGCAGTGTCATGGTTATAACGTTCAAGAGCATATTCCAGAAGCTTAACAGGGTTCGAAACAGCAAGAAACGGGAAAACGAGCAGGTTTCCCTCCAAAAGGCGCCAAATTCAAAATTTTGAAGGTGTTAATCGGTTAACCTATATGGTTAATCGATTAACCATTGAAAAACTAGCCAAGATTCAAAAATTTAAAGGGGTTAATCGATTAACCTATATGGTTAACCGATTAACCAATGTAATATTTGCCTCTGTACGTGATTTTTCAATGCAGAGCCATTTGGGGTCCAATTTGGGTTATTTGAAAATTCATTTTCACACTTGGGAAGGATCTAGAAACCTTTTGAAATTTGGATTAGTGTTCAAATTAATTCAATTCCCTCCAAACTCTCACTCCTAATTCCATTCCAAATTTTCCAATCCACTCTCCAAACCTTGTTTTGGATCCAAGCCAAAAGAGTACTTAAGAGATTCAATCCAAACCACAATCATCTAGCTCTCGTAATTCACATTTCAAATTCAGATCGCTCCCAATTCTCTCTCAATTCTCTTTCAATTTCATCATTTCCAAAACCCTCACCAAAGCTCTTCCTCCATTGAATTAATTGATTCTTCATTGGAATCCATTAATTCTTGAGCTTAAACCTTCATCTACCATCTCCATTGGATCAGTTTCTTCACTCAATTTTCGTGCAAATTCATATCTGATATTTGAAGTGAAGCTAGAAGTGATTATTTGAAGCAATTTGGCTTAATCTTGAAGGATCTCCATCTCTACTACAAGGATTAGCTTAGATCTTGAAGTATTTCGGGTTTCTTGCTTCGATCTACGTATTTCCAGTGAATCAACATCATCCGAAGAAAATCTCCGCTTCGTAGGTTGGAAATTCTTGATCCAATTCTAGTTTTTGCTTAATTGCATGTTCACATTATGATTTTCATTTTTGATTGATTTGCTGCATTTTGATTTGTATGACCTGTGTTGATGCTGTTTGGATCTGTATACATGTTGTTGGAATCATGATTTGTTGGTTAAATTTCGTGATTAAGTGATTATGTGATCGTTTGCATGTTTGGAGAAGTGATAAGCTGTTGAAAAGTGATTCTGCTTTGCTGTTTTCTGTTGTCAACATAGTGTTAATCGGTTATCAGTTAAAGCATATGGTTAACCGATTAACCAGTCCAGATTTTCAAATTTTTCACACTTTAACAGTATGTTAACCGATTAATCCTGGGGGTTAATCGATTAACACTGTGCTGGCAGGCCTATTTTACTACTTTGTTTGATTGTTCGCATACCGTTTCATTTCAAATCTTCATAAATCAATATGATGCATTAGGAATGAAATGTTTCTGGTGTTTTCCACTGTTTGTGTTTGGTTGATCATGATTTGGTTGACACTTATGTTCATTGTCCACTTGGATGCATGCTTATGGATGTGGTCCAAAGTGATGACTCTTTGCATGTTCGTTTGCTTCCATCTTTTTGCTTTCCTTTCCATGTTTGCATCATTCTTGCACCGCTGTTGAGGTCGAGACGAGCTTGTGGCGGCTGCTACCCCACATATTTTTCCTCCCTCCCACCATTCTAAGTGTTGCATTTGCATGTTTGCCTCTTTTACTTGTGATTGAATTTACTTGGTACTTTCTTGTGCTTCTTGCCATGATCCGCATAGGGTTCCTAGTCACTCCGTTTAGGATGGGAGTAGGAGAGACATTAGGTGTTCAATCCAAGCATGGTAATATTAGGTAGTCCCCTTTCACATCCCAACTCTAAGTCCACTTTGCATGACAACTTTTAGGATCGATTAGTCTCCCTTTAGATTTCGTCTTCTCTTCTCATCTTCAAACAATCTTAACATACTTAATAAAGATAATGGATATTGTGCCATGAGACTTGTACTTGGGAAATGGTGATTGAGTGGCCACCTCTCAATTTCCTAGAGTGTTTAGTATACGTCCTTAGGACGATATGCGACGCATTCGATCCTAGGTTTTAGACTTTAGTACAACATACATTATAAACATTTAATTAAAACACTTCTTCTCTAAAAAACACAAAAACACTTCAAATCTTTTTTATCCTTCGGGATTTTAATCGAGGAAAATCTTTTCAGATAAAAGAGTGTTGTTAACTCTTAGTTCTACCGCAAACGATAACGCCTAAGTCTCCAATGGTTGAGCTGCATACACCAACTGCTAGGACTACTTGTTAACCCTACTCGAGCCTAAAAACTTCTGAACCAACCGGTGTTCTTTTTATCCTGAACTACGTTTGCTCTGATCTTTCATACAAGATGGAAGTATGTAGGCACAAGATGCGATGTCTTGGCGAACAACCTTTCCCCCTTTCACCCTTAGTTAGCCGAACTACGTTGACTTTGACTTTCCCATTGCACGAGGGAATATGTAGGCACAGAGCGGCGATGCTCTGCCGAGTCACCTCCTTTCTTTTCTTTTTGTCCCTTGACCTTTAGCGTAGATAGATTGATCACCCTTTTAGATAGACAACAAAGCGTGGATCCCATCGAGTACGACGGACGTGAGTGGTGCTAATACCTTCCCCTTGCGTAACCGACTCCCGAATCCAGGACTTGGTTGCGATGACCTTGTCTTTCCCTTTTTTGTTAGGTTTCTCCGATCGTTTCCTTTCCCTCTCTTTGGGATAAATAACGAAAGCTGGCGACTCTTCTGTCTTCTGCCGGGTGTTTTTCGCAGTTGCGACAATACTCATGGTAATTCATCAAATAAATCACATCATTAAAGCATCAAAATAGCACTGCGCAAGCATACACACAAGTATTCGATAAATTATCCACCAATAATTTCACAACCAGCAATAAACAATGCAACAATTCATTAATAGAACAAATACACAATTGACTTCCCAAACATATTAGATATAGAAATATTAGACAACCAATTCTATTATCTATACTATATTATAGCCATATTCATTAGCTTTCCAACACTTCAAACGGGGACCAAAAAGGACTTACGGATCAAAACGATTTCGACCGAAAACATGAACAGTCGTGACGGACAACATGCATAATTTTCTGCATTTTTCACCGTTGGAGGTCTTCCGGACCTTTGATTTCGATTCCGTAAAAACCCAAACTCTCAGAAAATTACAACTTATCTAATACTGTAATTATCTTAAGTAAATTTACAAATTTAACACAATTAAACCATCTAATCATCGTTTTAGGATTATGCCTAAAACCTTTAAAATTAATGGATATAGGTTCAATCACGTATCATAGTTACGCCTCTAATTCCCATAATTTCTTACAAATACCCGACGGTTATTAGAGTTTCTCATAATCCAATTACCCTACAGGGTTGAAACCTCAACGACAGATTTTGACCACGAAGGCCTACCTTCCCTCAAACCCAAGTCGACCTCAAACCTATCAGACCATCAGTTAAATTCCCAATATGGTAAAAACCTCAATAATAGATTTTGGCCACGAAGGTCTAATTTCCTTTATCTCAAAATCAACCTCAAACCCTTTAAACCCTTAAATCAGCTTTTAAATACATTGAATCACTGTCGCACCTCGAAAAATTCATTTCGAACATATGACCCTCGCGCGAAAGGCGCGGAAATGCGGTTCGACAGAGTCGCCACCGAACTTTATTTTTCCCGAATGAACGGGAGAGGAAAATATCGAGAAAACCTCATAGAGCGGAAAGGAACACGGCCGTCGCAACCATATTCCTGGGTTCGGGAGTTGGTTACGCGAGGGGAAGGTATTAGCACCCCTCACGTCCGTCGTACTCGACGGGAACCTCTTAATTCGAGTTAATGGATGTTAGCTAAATTTAATTCTTCTCTTCTCGCTACTAAAACGATACTATAAGGGCTAAGACGCTAGGGGAAAGGGGATGGTTAGAGGATAGGGTGCTCGCCAAGGATTGGGGCCCTTGTGCCTACGTATGCTCATTCGGACGAGAATGAGAAATTAGAGCGTCGTAGTTCGACTACGGGAAAGGATGGGGGAAATGGAAGATGGAGGGGATTGTGCTCGCCAAGATCATCGCAATCTTGTGCCTACGTATCTTACATTCAAGAGTGAATGAAGAATCAGAGCGTCTGTAGTTCGTGGTAACGACCACGAAAGAAACGGGTTTGAATTGGATTTGATGTAGGTACGGATGACGATTACTCAAAGCTTAAGAAAGACTTCTTGTACCCAAGTAATCGGAAGAGCAAACCAAAGACTTGGAACACTCTCTTTTTCATCTTGAAGAATAACGTTATGTTTGAATGGTGTTTGAACTGATGACGATTACTTTAGCCTAAGAAAGATTTCTCGGACCAAAATAATCGGGAGGACGAACCAAAGACTTGGAATGCTCTCTTTTTCATCGTAAGAGAAGTTGTGTTTGATAAGATGAGGTTGAAGTGATGACGATTAATTGAAGCTTAAGAAAGACTTCTCAAACTCCCAATAATCGGGAGGGTGGACCAAAGCCTTGGAACACCCTCTTTTTCATCGTGAAAGGAAAGTTGTTTGAGTTGGAGATAGTTGAACGATGTCGAGTTGTTAATGTTATTTAGAGGCGTCAATTGTCCACACCCGAATAAGACAACTTGCATGTAGACAATTGAAAGCAAGATCAAAAACTTGAACCTACTCTTTACACCTTGAAAAGGATTGAATAGTTGTTAGTTGATTGATAGTTTGTTTCGAAAATCCTCTTGACGTTGGATCAAGGGTTTGACTCATTATCGCGTGCAAAACGTGTTGAAAATGAAATTGTTTGAAAAAAGAGACCGTCTTGACTTACGCATCAAGGGTCGAGTTATGTAATAGGTTGATGGCGAATGCGTATGAGCACTCGACTTACGAGGTTGTTTGAAAGTGGCACGACGATGAATCGAGAATTAGTTTGAAAATAGTTTGAATCCGCTCTAGTCCCTATGGGTACTCCTAGGAGATAAACTAATAATCAAAGAAATGCGAAACATACATCGGAATGGGGAAGGGATACATGTAAGTTACACGGGATTGCACAAAATAAAGGGGTCTCATTGTAAGGTAGCCCAAGAGAAAGCCGTGTGTGTGCATTGTGTCCTAAACTACGCCTTGAGCAAAGTCGGGCACGACTTAAAATTAAGATACCTGCAAATAACCAAAGATCCAACAGTCCACCAATTTGGTTTTTAGGAGTTTCGATAGTTTATTATGTATTTTCGAATATGGGTGAGTGAGATATGAATAATGAGATATGATATGTGAATAATAGTATGACAATGATGAATCAATAATATGTTAAGATAAATATAACAATAATATGAATAACATGGAAATTAAATTTAATGGTCAATTAATCGAAATAAAATCGGAAGAAAAAAAAGTGGTCTTGGATCCTTTGTTTCACGCCACTAATGTGACGGTTAAACGGTGGAAGTCTCGTCATCGACCAAAATGTGGAACAAAATGTCCAATAAAAAAAAAAGGAAAAAATGAGATCCAACTCTAAAAGAAAATAAATTTTAAAACTAAGATATATTTTACAAAGCTCTAACAAAAAAGAAATGAAATTCCAAATTTTTTAAAAGAAAAATCATAAAAATCTATAGCTTAAAGAAAGTATAAATAAAAAACTTATATATAAAAAATATTCTAAGAAAATGTTTAAAGATCATATAAGAAAACTATATGCAGTATTTAAATATTAATATATTTACAGAAAACAGTATTCATAAAAATACATTTATATTATTAAAGACAAAAACAAAAAAATAAAAATAAAAAAAAGGTAAATAAAAAGTTTTCCAATTTCTTGAACATAGCCACATCGAGTTTGAATGAGATGCTCAGAAGAAACATAGTCTCTTCGTCATCGCGTGAAGGCTAAACAAGGTAGCTCAAGAACCTCCTCCGTCGACACCATTTCCTCACCGTCCGGGTTATTCTCATATCCTGCTTCCATTTTATTTATGTTTGCTCGATTTGTCCTCGGTTCAAGCTTGTGTTCGCGGTTATGGTTGAAGAGTATGGATTTTATAAAGTGGATTTATATTGTGATAGAGGTGAGGTTTGAAGGTTTTTTTGTTCTTCAGTGATTTTGAGTGAGACTTTGTTATGAAGAGAGGGTTAGGGTCCGGTTTTGCGAATGGGTGATTTGGAGTTTGATTGTGAATGAAAGATTGTGTTGTTTGTTGGTGTTGAAGTTGGCTTCGAAGAACATTAATGGAGGAATTTTGCTATTTCGGTTTGTGGGTGTGAGGAAGGATGATGATTCGAAGGTTTGAGAGAGAGATTGGAAAATGAAGAGTGTGGTGAAGCTCAGTTGATGATGAAGATGATGATTTTTGGAGGAAGGGGGCGCCGCTAGGGTTTTTGGTCTCCAAGGTTGTTAGAAGGAAGTCAAGGTCTTAGAGCCAGAAAGAGTTTTTTTTTTCGAGATTTGAAGTTTAGGGAGTGATTTTGTGAGGAGGGTTTCTCAAGAAGCTGGCGGCTAGGGTTCCTCCTCCTCGATGCAGCCTTCTCACATGATTTTATATGGGGAGAGTCTCTGAAGGATTAAGGTGAGACTCTGCTCTGTAGTACGATGCCCTCAGTCCTTTTGTCTGTATTGAGGTAAAACATTTTACTACAACCAAATGAATTCTGATTTTACTGCTAGTAAAAGTGATTTTTTTTTACTGAACTTTCACCGTGTGGTATTTTTATGAACCAGCTGCTGTGTTATTGACTTGTTGCAAGACTTCTGCATTTTGCCATGAAATTCCTGATTTTGTTCATATTGTTAGAAGTCTAAATGTTAACATGTTGCACACTCATTACCTGCAGGTATTGAGCTCAAGGAGCTTTATCTTGAGCAACAAACATAAGCCTGACCATGGGGTAATGACTCTTTTTTTAATTTCCTTGATGTAAGCTAGCTTGATTTTAGAATTATCATCCTGACATGTTTATTCTGTTTTGGGAGTTTCATCACTAACATGCCACTTTTCCATCAGCTAGGTGGGTTGTTTCTCTAATAACAGACTGATCAGAGTCTGAAGAATTCAGTAGTGGTGCCAACTCATGTATTATGCCATCATCAACATCATCAGTCAAGTTGTCTATTGCACTATAATCAACTTGTTCAGGCTCTAAAGAAGTGGGTAATGGCATGAATTCACTTAACTCGGTATCAACACTGTCATTCAGGTTGTTTGTTTCACTAAAATCAAATTGTTCAGACTCTAAATAAGTGGATAATAGCACCGAGTCAATCTCGTCTGCGTCGACACTGCCAGCCAGATTATCAGCTGCGCTAGAATCAATTTGTTTAGACTCTAAGGTAGTGGATACCAGCACCAATTCAGTCAAATCACTAGCGTCAACGCCGCCTGCTGGGCTGTTTGCTGCTCTATCCACACCGCCACCATTGTAAACACTGATATATCACATCTCTTGTTGTTGTGGGTGTAGCAGGTTGCGGTTGTTATTGTTGTTGTAGTAGTGACACCTTTTTGTGTGGTTGCAGGTAAAGAGCAATTCAACGAGGAAGTGTTGTTGGTTCGACGAGAAATCTGTGATAATCATGGCTTGTTGGTGGTGTTGTGAAGCTGAAGTTCCATTTCAGAAGCCATTCTTTTTCTGAGCAATTTTCTTTCAGAATGAAGAGGTTGTTGTCTTTATTGAATTTCCATTCTGAAATTTTTCCTTGCAGGTTTTTACTGTGGCTTGTTGGTTACGTTTTCTTTTGAATTGTTTCTTGCAGGTCACTTACTTTCATTGGGCAAGTTGTCTGTGAATGTTTGGGAAGAGTTTCTGTGGAGAAGTTGCAGTGGTGGTGTTTCAACCATTTGCGGATGGGTGGATAAGTTGCTGTTTGTTCAATGAGTTCAGACGGCTTTGAAGACTTTCTTTGATGAGTATGTTGAAAAAGGTGTTGTGTTGCGGTTTCTCATGCTGCCGAAATTAGGTGCTGATACATATAGGATGCGTTGTGGTATGTACGGCATGTCCTGGCCTTGTGGTATTTGTCGTTTTTTTTGGCTGCGTGAAAAAACCTTTCTGCTGCTACTGTAGTGAGGTTTATGGGCTTGTGTGCATTTTGAATTCATGATTCAATTTAATCTAATGCTGTCATTTTCAGGTTGTGGCGTGGGCATTTGGTGAACATGCTGCTTTTGATGGGCATGATTATAAGGATTATCAAGCTGCCGTCTGGATATACCTTATCGTATAGCATGAACTTTACTTATTCACCCGGTGGCCCTAATCGTATATGCACGGTTATTCTTCCATCTGATGTGAAAATTTAATACCAGCAGACCTTCCTACCTGCACTGGCAAGAACCTAACCGTATGGTGAGGATAATGGGAAAGCTAGGCCCAAAAGTCAATCTTTGGAAAACTTGTAATAATGCTGTCCACGTTAGCAGGTTTTATAAATCAAACTTTATCTCATCATCCTCTGTTTGTAATTCTGCAGGCCTTGGTTACATGTCGGTTGCACGAAGTTTTTTCGCATAAGGCCATGCTAAACGGGTTGGAAAGTGGTAGCAGACGTGAGTCGTGTAGCGGTGCCGAGTATGTTTTATGGGCGCTGAAGTTTGAGGTAGAGCCTTTTTCCTTGTGGTGTTGTGATGGCAACCTTTCTGTATTGGAAATTTGCGTAATGTGAGGCGGAGGATGCGAACGTGGCTACTTTGTGAAAACTGTCGGCAACAGGGTAATTATTGGTGAGTGATCTCTCTTTCCTTAAACAATTTTGTTCTTCAATTACATGAGTTATGTAACCTTGCACTGAAACATATTTACGGAAGCCACGTAACTGTTGCAGAATTAATGCAAGTTTTTTATTGGTCGGCGGCGTCTCACGTGATAGTCTTGAAGCAGCGAAAGTTATCGTACGTACTGCGAGTGTTACGCAAGATCCTCCTTGGTCTCTTCTGATGTGCGTGATCCTTTGTTCATTTTCCGTCAACTAACAGCTACTTTCATTGATCTTTTCATGTTTGATAGGCAGCCGATGCGAGGAGCTCGTGAGGAGTGTTACGAATTCAGGTCGAGATTACGGCACTCGTGCTGCTGCAGCTTGTATCTTGTTCTATGTGGATATGTCCCTTTTTTTTTACTGAATTTTCGTTGTTGTTGTAAGGGTGGGGTTACTCTTTTCTATGTATTCATACTGTGATTGAATTACGTACTAGCAGATTGGGTGTGGTAGACATTTATAGCTGCAGGATAGGAGATATTGTTCGCTGCACGTTTGGTATTTTTAGGCTTGGTGATTGGCATGAACATGTATTGGTTTCTTTCATTATTTATGACATGTACATGGGCTAGGACTCATGAATTGCATATGGCCTTGTGTGGGACCACGTTCTCTCAAATTTTGCCTCTTCTTAAATTTTCTTTATACACATGGAAACAAAACTTTATATCCAATATTGTTGTCTTGAATGTGAGTTATACCAAACTTTGGGAGCAATTACCCATTTGAATTGCAATTTTTCCAAGACTTAGTTTCACAACTCTAACTACCACCACAACCATCTGAACTAGTGCACCCTGGAACTTTGTACCATAACTCGCCATTTTGAATTTTTGAATGACAAAGTGGGCTTTGAATTCTTGGACAATGTAATATGAATTTTGTATAAGCTTCAACTTGGGCTCGACGAATGTTATGTCAACCTCATATTCAAACCACACATATTTTCCTTGCAATTCCCATGACACACTCGTATTTAAACTTGAACAATGATATACGATCTTGATCACCGCTTGAATCCAAATCTCATCCAACATGTCGTTTTCTAATTAACTTTCAACCTTTACTGAGCTCAGTATTCGTACAAATAAATCTCCAATGATCCTCAATTCAGTTTCGACCCCATAACCTCTTGAGTTGGAAACAGCATATAAGAAACAAACTACTCTTATTTTCTGAACAACTGTCCATGGGCAACAATTCAAAAAAAAGATACAGGTAGGACAAATTTGGGGTATGACAGATGCCCCTATCTAATTGGCTTAGACCGAGTAATATGAACGGCTATGGGGCTCATTCTTTCAAGGTAGAAGACAATTAGATATGAAGAAAGACCCTGAATTTGTCCGAAAAGAAAAGAGATGCTTAGACATTTGAAATACTGGATGAGGTATACCAATGAATATCTGGCAAAAAGATCTACATCACCAAAAGGATGATGGGACGAAATGCAAACAGTATCGCACAATCTATCATTAATGACTATGACAGACCGAAACACAAACAAACTATCACACAATCTATCATCAATGACCATGATAGACCCTCCACCAAAAGGATGACGGAGCGAAACACAAAACACATCGCGCAATCTATCATTAATGACCATGATAGATCCCCCACCAAAAGGATGACGGAGCGAGACAAACAAAATTCGCACAATCTATCATTAATGACCATGATAGAACCCCCACCAAAAGGATGACAGAGCGAAACACAAACAAACACATCGCACAATCTATCATTAATGACCTGATAGATCCCCCACCAAAAGGATGACAGAGCGAACTCAAACAAACTATCGCACAATCTGACATCGACGAAATGCCAGACCCACCACCAAAAGGATGACGGAGCGAAACTCACTCGTCACTACCACCAAAAGGATGATAGGACAAACACAATTGCACAATCTGACATCGACGAAATGCCAGACCCACCACCAAAAGGATGACGGGGCAAAACTCACACGCACAGGTCGCTATCACCAAAAGGATGATAGGACAACACAAATTTGAAGTTTACCAACACCAAAAGGATGTAGGCTTGGTGGAACTGACGAAGTTCGACTATCACCAAAAGGATGATAGTAAGGCAATTGACAACGGTCATGCTTGCTGAATACAACTCATTGGGGAATACCCAAGAGGAAGGTTGGGTTGAAATGAATCAATGGGGACGACCACTGACTTGCTTGGAGTTCGTAATTGTTGAAATGATTTCATGGTTACGCCCATGAATCCTGAAGAGGATGCCCCTGACTGGACTGAGTTGGCCTTGATGTCTTGTCTTGCCCAACAAAAGGCTGCTCACGGCTTTGCGGAAGATGCCCTTGCTCGGGCTGAATCTTGCACTGAACTTCTTTGATTTGCCCAACAAAAGGTTGAATAACTTCGTGGGGAACGCCCACGGTCTTGAATGGTATGCCCCTGACTGGGTTGAATGTTGATTTGCATATCTGATCAACCACGAGGTTGAAATACATCATGGGAGATGCCCATGGTCTCTGGAAAAAAATGCCCCTGACTGGGCCGAATCTTGCTTTGAATAACTTCAAATTTTGATGGGAGAGACCCACAATTGCAGAAGATTGCCCCTGATTGGGCTGATGATTTCTTTGAAGCTCCTGATATTCGTGGGAGAAATCCACGACCTTTGTGGAGGATGCCCCTGACCGGGCTGATGATGGTATTAGAAATCTTCAAGATTGATCCTGGACCTTGACTTGCATATATGAATGCTGGATGATGAATGATATTCCATATGAGTGGAAGTGCAAATGCAAATTCCGACGCGCGGAGATGCAAGAGCTGGGGAAGTATGATACGGTTGGGTATGCATATGATGCAAGATGCTTATGATAGCGAGTGCAATGCGTATGATGCGCATGATTGCAGACAGGTGATTGGAAATGCAGGTGAAGACGCCAACGTGGTGGACTTTTGGTAGTTGCCAATGTGGATTGGACTTCGGGTGGTGGGAGGGATTGACTTCCTCGACACGCAGTTTGTTGAAGACGCCATGATTGAAGCAGAATATAACGCCCTGGATGCCCCAAGTCTGGGTACTTGGTGATTTGTTGTGAATCTCCTTCAGAGAAGGTTGCAGCTCTGCCTGATGATTAGGGTAACTTGGTCTTGCCCCAGTCCGAATATGGTAATGACATGCCCCTGCTCGAGCTGTTTGAATGATTTGCCCCAGCCTGTGGGCTTTGAAATAATCTTGCTTCGTGTACGCCACTGAAAGTCGAGTTCCTCCTTGGTTGGACCTTGTTGAGATGTCCTTGAATACCTAGCACTGATTTTCAATTAAAATTGTGCATTCACAAATGGTAATAATTAATGCAAAGTTCGATGCAAGTTTGAAAAAGTATCGTTTATTTGGAAGTGTCGTGGTAGTGAGACGAATGGACTGTTAGCCCAGACGTTGTGTTAATTTTGATTGGTGTAGAAGATGTAGCAAGGATAATGACACCAACGCTGATGATTAGAAATCATGTTAGGAGTCAGGTTACGCAACCTTGCGATAGTATGCTTTCAGAATAAACCTCGCCTCAATTAGGTCTTTCGAGGGCTATAACGTGGTCTGGTTCACGGTTATGAAACAAAGGATATTAGGCTCAAAGTATGATTTGTACCCACCCCTTCTTCTTAATGATCTCCAGTCCTACGCTCAGTTAATTCTACACTTGTCTGGACGGTGTAAGCTTGAAGGTTCAAGGTTTGCTCAATGTGGCAGTTACCTTATTTTGATGGATGCCAGTGCCCCTTTTTGAATGACCACTGAATCTTATTTTATTTTGTTGAGGATTTCGGGGTCCTCGTTTGCTTTTGTTTTGATCCCTAACTTTTGCATGGATTGACCTTGTTTGTCAGATCCATCGGGATTGCCTTGATTTTGCCTAAGTCCCCTCTGAGGTGTTTGACTTAGCAGACTTTCGATGTTTTTTTTTGGATTTTGTTGGAAGGTTGTGACTGCCATGCTGTGGGTCATTGCTTGTTGATTCGAGTGCGGACTTGAATTGACTGAACACTACCCTGCCCCAGGTTGAGTGTAAAGGTTTGAATATCCGAAGGAAACTGCTACCTCTAGGCTCGAAGTGGTTTACTAGGGATTAACTCCTTATATCTTAAGTGTATGGGGGAATTTGAACAATGTCTGTACATCATTGACGAGATTCGGTCTGAAAGCATACAGTTTGCAATTATGGGTATCTTGTTTTCATCATCCTCCCTCAAACCAAGCTAAACAACGGTGAATAGAGTGGAGTGAATAAATGTGTCGGTGATAAGTGAAAATGAGTGAATACGATATAACTAATTCAAAACATGCATAAACGATACATTAAGGAAAACCAAATACAAATGGCAATTGTTCAAAGCATACAATACTTAAATAAACAAAGACAAAACATAAGAAATGCGAAATATGAAATGGCAGCATGACGGCCTTCTTCGGGGAATGAAATCGATCTGATGTTGGCACTAGTTGACTGGTGGCATCAGATTGTTGATGATATTCAGAGACTTCCCATTGAAGTTGATAGCATCCCTATCGATCATGTCTTGAATTATGTGCTTGAAAGCCCTGCAGTCCTCAATGGTATGACCTGGAGCGCCCTTATGAAACTCACAATGAGCATTTGCATCGTAATCGGCAGGAATGACAGTTGGAGGAGCCAAATCTCTCGGAACAACAGCTTTCTTCTCCATCAATTGAGCAAAGATTTTAGCATATGTCATTGGTAGACGATCAAAGACTCTATCTGGTCTCCATGTTCTCTGCGGACGCTGTGGGCGAGTACCTTGTCGTTGCTGAGTAGCTTGCATCTGCTGTTGCTGAGGAGGATACTGATATCCTTGCTGGTTGTAGGCTTGTTGCTGAGGAGCTTGTTGCCGTGGCATCTGAGCTTGCACTGCTTGAACAGCTGGCTGATAAGGCATTGGAGCATATTGCGCGGCAGTAGCATATGGATACTGATAATAGGGAACTTGATAAGGCATAGGAGCGGGAGCTTGCTGGGAAGCCTGCCCTTTCTGCAAAAAGATGGCATTTGTTTCGCCCTCCTTCTTTTTGTATCCATTGAAAGGCTTCTTGGCATTGGACTGGTTGTTGGAACCTCCTGGGATCTTCCCACTCTTCAGCCCTTCCTCAATCCTCTCACCGACGATCACCAAGTCAGAGAATCTAGCAGAAACACTACAGATCAGCTTTTCGTAGTACTGGCCTTGCAAGGTACCCATGAAGATGTCGATCAATTCACGGTCAACAAGAGGTGGATGCACCCTTGCGGCTAGCTCTCTCCATCGTTGCGCGTACTCCTTGAAAGATTCACTGTCCTTCTAAGTCATACTCTGAAGCTGAGTACGGTTATGAGCAAGGTCGGTGTTGTACTTGTACTGCTTGACAAACGCATCAGCTAGCTCGGCCCAAGTGCGCACGCTGTTACGTTCCAGCTGCATATACCATTCGAGCGACGCCCCAGACAAACTGTCTTGGAAGCAATGAATCATGAGCTTTTCGTCTCTGGCATAGGCAGCCATCTTGCGAAAATACATCTTCAAATGAATGTTTGGGCAACTGAGACCTTTGTACTTCGAAAACTCAGGCACCTTGAACTTGGGAGGAATGACAACATCAGGCACCAAGCATATTCCAAAGCACTG
Organism: Lathyrus sativus; assembly: GCA_963859935.3. Lineage (NCBI taxonomy): Eukaryota > Viridiplantae > Streptophyta > Magnoliopsida > Fabales > Fabaceae > Lathyrus > Lathyrus sativus. The sequence goes on from CAWUDS030000001.1 coordinate 25,482,608, forward strand.
AAAGAATTTGAGTTATGCCCCTCCATGGTTCGGAGTTTCTCGGCTAGATCTCGACACATCTTCATGGCTTCTGAATCCTGAGCGGCAACAGGACTGGCAATGGGGATAGCAGCATGATAGTTCTGAACGTCGTCATACTGATCCATCAGAGTATCTTCGACATGAGGAACCGGGATTTGCACAGCAGTAGGCTGGGCGTGCGGGATAACTCCAACGGTAATTCCAGGCGCTGGGATTGGCTGAGAAGTGTTTCCCTCGACTGCGTTGTTGAAGTTCAATGGCATCCCATGAGGATTTGGAATTGGAACCAAAGGGATGGCAGTAGACCCTTGTCCTTGACCATTGTTGTTGACGACAGCAGCGGCTTCACGTTGTTCTTCCTCTCTTCTGGTCGTGAGGATGGCTTCGAGGATCTGGTCAATCTTTCCTTTCATAGAATCCAACTCTTCTCTGAAGGTAGCTTGCTCCTGTTGAATCTGCTCCATCATTCGTCTTGTATTGGCTCTAGTTGCGTACTGGTGTCGAGGACTCAGCTTGATTTACTGGATATGAAGGAAAGAGAAACATGAGAAACTGCTGAAGGAAGGAGAATGCAAGGTGCACAACAAATGAGATGCAATGCAAATGATATGCAATGCAAGATGCAAGATCCAGGATCACAGGATCATAAATTCAAAAAATTCTGAGAATTAGTCGGGTGGACGGTTCAAGGATCACAGTCACTGCTCAAAGAAACCCCCACGGGTAGGATTCTAAAATGGGTAGGTGCCTAGAGTCATGGATATCTTTCAAAGATATTACTGCCATGACAAAGCCTCATCATAATGGTAATATCCTCAAAAGAATCTCCTCTAGGTGAGGTTCTCGTATCTTCCACGCGAGAAAGATTTCTCGGAGGCATCAACTACACAACCATCGATACACGGATTCTAGAAAAGGTTCTCAGAGTCATAGATCGAGGTTGAAAATATTATTGTAAGAAAGTAATACGTTCAAGGGATCTCATCTGATTGGGGCGTTCGTATTAATTCACAAAGAATTAACACTACCAACCACCATGGATAAAACGGTTTATGGTCCTTGGGATCAACGATTCAGACTCGAAAACATTATTGTTATGGCGAAGACTCACCATAACAACAACATCTCCAAGGAATCTACTCCAAGCGGGGTTTTCGCTTCAACTTAACGTGAAAGACTCCACGCAAGTCTCCACTACACAACCACCATCCTAATCCTAGGGTTATACTTGGACTCGGGTGTAGAGCCATCTCACAAAAAAACCATAAGCAGAACAACCCCATAATTCCACAAGCACAAGTAACCAAGACAAGGATACCAATAAATAAGCGAGAAGAAAAATAAAAGACAATAAGCTAACAACTCAAACTAAGATAGGCTCGACTCTCTTTTGCGTGGAGCAATAGTCCTCAGCAGAGTCGCCACCTGTCGCACCTCGAAAAATTCATTTCGAACATACGACCCTCGCGCGAAAGGCGCGGAAATGCGGTTCGACAGAGTCTCCACCGAACTTTATTTTTCCCGAATGAACGGGAGAGGAAAATATCGAGAAAACCTCATAGAGCGGAAAGGAAAACGGCCGTCGCAACCATATTCCTGGGTTCGGGAGTCGGTTACGCGAGGGGAAGGTATTAGCACCCCTCACGTCCGTCGTACTCGACGGGAACCTCTTAATTCGAGTTAATGGATGTTAGCTAAACTTAATTCTTCTCTTCTCGCTACTAAAACGATACTATAAGGGCTAAGACGCTAGGGGAAAGGGGATGGTTAGAGGATAGGGTGCTCGCCAAGGATTGGGGCCCTTGTGCCTACGTATGCTCATTCGGACGAGAATGAGAAATCAGAGCGTCGTAGTTCGACTACGGGAAAGGATGGGGGAAATGGAAGATGGAGGGGATTGTGCTCGCCAAGATCATCGCAATCTTGTGCCTACGTATCTTACATTCAAGAGTGAATGAAGAATTAGAGCGTTCGTAGTTCGTGGTAACAACCACGAAAGAAACGGGTTTGAATTGGATTTGATGTAGGTACGGATGACGATTACTCGAAGCTTAAGAAAGACTTCTTGTACCCAAGTAATCGGGAGAGCGAACCAAAGACTTGGAACACTCTCTTTTTCATCTTGAAGAATAACGTTATGTTTGAATGGTGTTTGAACTGATGACGATTACTTTAGCCTAAGAAAGATTTCTCGGACCAAAATAATCGGGAGGACGAACCAAAGACTTGGAACGCTCTATTTTTCATCGTAAGAGAAGTTGTGTTTGAAAAGATGAGGTTGAAGTGATGACGATTAATTGAAGCTTAAGAAAGACTTCTCAAACTCCCAATAATCGGTAGAGTGGACCAAAGCCTTGGAACACCCTCTTTTTCATCGTGAAAGGAAAGTTGTTTGAGTTGGAGATAGTTGAACGATGTCGAGTTGTTAATGTTATTTAGAGGCGTCAATTGTCCACACCCGAATAAGACAACTTGCATGTAGACAACTGAAAGCAAGATCAAAGACTTGAACCTACTCTTTACACCTTTAAAAGGACTGAATAGTTGTTAGTTGATTGATAGTTTGTTTCGAAAATCCTCTTGACGTTGGATCAAGGGTTTGACTCATTATCGCGTGCAAAACGTGTTGAAAATGAAATTGTTTGAAAAAAGAGACCGTCTTGACTTACGCATCAAGGGTCGAGTTATGTAATAGGTTGATGGCGAATGCGTATGAGCACTCGACTTACGAGGTTGTTTGAAAGTGGCTCGATGATGAATCGAGAATTAGTTTGAAAATAGTTTGAATCCGCTCTAGTCCCTATGGGTGCTCCTAGGAGATAAACTAATAATCAAAGAAATGCGAAACATACATCGGAATGGGGAAGGGATACATGTAAGTTACACGGGATTGCACAAAATAAAGGGGTCTCATTGTAAGGTAGCCCAAGAGAAAGCCGTGTGTGTGCATTGTGTCCTAAACTACGCCTTGAGCAAAGTCGGGCACGACTTAAAATTAAGATACCTGCAAATAACCAAAGATCCAACAGTCCACCAATTTGGTTTTTAGGAGTTTCGATAGTTTATTATGTATTTTCGAATATGGGTGAGTGAGATATGAATAATGAGATATGATATGTGAATAATAGTATGACAATAATGAATCAATAATATGTTAAGATAAATATAACAATAGTATGAATAACATGGAAATTAAATTTAATGGTCAATTAATCGAAATAAAATCGGAAGAAAAAAAAGTGGTCTCGGATCCTTTGTTTCACGCCACTAATGTGACGGTTAAACGGTGAAAGTCTCGTCATCGACCAAAAAGTGGAACAAAATGTCCAATAAAAAAAAGGAAAAAATGAGATCCAACTCTAAAAGAAAATAAATTTTAAAACTAAGATATATTTTACAAAGCTCTAACAAAAAAGAAATAAAATTCCAAATTTTTTAAAAGAAAAATCATAAAAATCTATAGCTTAAAGAAAGTATAAATAAAAAACTTATATATAAAAAATATTCTAAGAAAATGTTTAAAGATCATATAAGAAAACTATATGCAGTATTTAAATATTAATATATTTACAGAAAACAGTATTCATAAAAATACATTTATATTATTAAAGACAAAAATAAAAAAATAAAAAAATAAAAAAAAGGTAAATAAAAAGTTTTCCAATTTCTTGAACATAGCCACATCGAGTTTGAATGAGATGCTCAGAAGAAACATAGTCTCTTCGTCATCGCGTGAAGGCTAAACAAGGTAGCTCAAGAACCTCCTCCGTCGACACCATTTCCTCACCGTCCGGGTTATTCTCATCTCCTGCTTCCGTTTTATTTATGTTTGCTCGATTTGTCCTCGGTTCAAGCTTGTGTTCGCGGTTATGGTTGAAGAGTATGGATTTTATAAAGTGGATTTATATTGTGATAGAGGTGAGGTTTGAAGGTTTTTTGGTTCTTCAGTGATTTTGAGTGAGACTTTGTTATGAAGAGAGGGTTAGGGTCCGGTTTTGCGAATGGGTGATTTGGAGTTTGATTGTGAATGAAAGATTGTGTTGTTTGTTGGTGTTGAAGGTGGCTTCGGAGAGCATTAATGGAGGAATTTTGCTGTTTCGGTTTGTGGGTGTGAGGAAGGACGATGATTCGAAGGTTTGAGAGAGAGATTGGAAAATGAAGAGTGTGGTGAAGCTCAGTTGATGATGAAGATGATGATTTTTGGAGGAAGGGGGCGCCGCTAGGGTTTTTGGTCTCCAAGGTTGTTAGAAGGAAGTCAAGGTCTTAGAGCCAGAAAGAGTTTTTTTTTTCGAGATTTGAAGTTTAGGGAGTGATTTTGTGAGGAGGGTTTCTCAAGAAGCTGGCGGCTAGGGTTCCTCCTCCTCGATGCAGCCTTCTCACATGATTTTATATGGGGAGAGTCTCTGAAGGATTGAGGTGAGACTCTGCTCTGTAGTACGATGCCCTCAGTCCTTTTGTCTGTATTGAGGTAAAACATTTTACTACAACCAAATGAATTCTGATTTTACTGCTAGTAAAAGTGATTTTTTTTTACTGAACTTTCACCGTGTGGTATTTTTATGAACCAGCTGCTGTGTTATTGACTTGTTGCAAGACTTCTGCATTTTGCCATGAAATTCCTGATTTTGTTCATATTGTTAGAAGTCTAAATGTTAACATGTTGCACACTCATTACCTGCAGGTATTGAGCTCAAGGAGCTTTATCTTGAGCAACAAACATAAGCCTGACCATGGGGTAATGACTCTTTTTTTAATTTCCTTGATGTAAGCTAGCTTGATTTTAGAATTATCATCCTGACATGTTTATTCTGTTTTGGGAGTTTCATCACTAACATGCCACTTTTCCATCAGCTAGGTGGGTTGTTTCTCTAATAACAGACTGATCAGAGTCTGAAGAATTCAGTAGTGGTGCCAACTCATGTATTATGCCATCATCAACATCATCAGTCAAGTTGTCTATTGCACTATAATCAACTTGTTCAGGCTCTAAAGAAGTGGGTAATGGCATGAATTCACTTAACTCGGTATCAACACTGTCATTCAGGTTGTTTGTTTCACTAAAATCAAATTGTTCAGACTCTAAATAAGTGGATAATAGCACCGAGTCAATCTCGTCTGCGTCAACACTGCCAGCCAGATTATCAGCTGCACTAGAATCAATTTGTTCAGACTCTAAGGAAGTGGATACCAGCACCAATTCAGTCAAATCACTAGCGTCAACGCCGCCTGCTGGGCTGTTTGCTGCTCTATCCACACCGCCACCATTGTAAACACTGATATATCACTTCTCTTGTTGTTGTGGGTGTAGCAGGTTGCGGTTGTTATTGTTGTTGTAGTAGTGACACCTTTTTGTGTGGTTGCAGGTAAAGAGCAATTCAACGAGGAAGTGTTGTTGGTTCGACGAGAAATCTGTGATAATCATGGCTTGTTGTTGGTGTTGTGAAGCTGAAGTTCCATTTCAGAAGCCATTCTTTTTCTGAGCAATTTTCTTTCAGATTGAAGAGGTTGTTGTCTTTATTGAATTTCCATTCTGAAATTCTTCCTTGCAGGTTTTTACTGTGGCTTGTTGGTTACGTTTTCTTTTGAATTGTTTCTTGCAGGTCACTTACTTTCATTGGGCAAGTTGTCTGTGAATGTTTGGGAAGAGTTTCTGTGGAGAAGTTGCAGTGGTGGTGTTTCGACCATTTGCAGATGGGTGGATAAGTTGTTGTTTGTTCAATGAGTTCAGACGGCTTTGAAGACTTTCTTTGATGAGTATGTTGAAAAAGGTGTTGTGTTGCGGTTTCTCATGCTGCCGAAATTAGGTGCTGATACATATAGGATGCGTTGTGGTATGTACGGCATGTCCTGGCCTTGTGGTATTTGTCGTTTTTTTTGGCTGCGTGAAAAAACCTTTCTGCTGCTACTGTAGTGAGGTTTATGGGCTTGTGTGCATTTTGAATTCATGATTCAATTTAATCTAATGCTGTCATTTTCAGGTTGTGGTGTGGGCATTTGGTGAACATGTTGCTTTTGATGGGCATGATTATAAGGATTATCAAGCTGCCGTCTGGATATACCTTATCGTATAGCATGAACTTTACTTATTCACCCGGTGGCCCTAATCGTATATGCATGGTTATTCTTCCATCTGATGCAAAAATTTAATACCAGCAGACCTTCCTACCTGCACTGGCAAGAACCTAACCGAATGGTGAGGATAATGGGAAAGCTAGGCCCAAAAGTCAATCTTTGGAAAACTTGTAATAATGATGTCCACGTTAGCAGGTTTTATAAATCAAACTTTATCTCATCATCCTCTGTTTGTAATTCTGCAGGCCTTGGTTACATGTCGGTTGCACGAAGTTTTTTCGCATAAGGCCATGCTAAACGGGTTGGAAAGTGGTAGCAGACGTGAGTCGTGTAGCGGTGCCGAGTATGTTTTGTGGGTGCTGAAGTTTGAGGTAGAGCCTTTGTCCTTGTGGTGTTGTGATGGCAACCTTTCTGTATTGGAAATTTGCGTAATGTGGGGCGGAGGATGCGAACGTGGCTACTTTGTGAAAACTGTCGGCAACAGGGTAATTATTGGTGAGTGATATCTCTTTCCTTAAACAATTTTGTTCTTCAATTACATGAGTTATGTAAACTTGCACTGAAACATATTTACGGAAGCCACGTAACTGTTGCAGAATTAATGCAAGTTTTTTATTGGTCGGCGGCGTCTCACGTGATAGTCTTGAAGCAGCGGAAGTTATCATACGTACTACGAGTGTTACGCAAGATCCTCCTTGGTCTCTTCTGATGTGCGTGATCCTTTGTTCGTTTTCCGTCAACTAACAGCTACTTTCATTGATCTTTTCATGTTTGATAGGCAGCCGACGCGAGGAGCTCGTGAAGAGTGTTACGAATTCAGGTCGAGATTACGGCACTCGTGCTGCTGCAGCTTGTATCTTATTCTATGTGGATATTTCCCTTTTTTTACTGAATTTTCGTTGTTGTTGTAAGGGTGGGGTTACTCTTTTCTATGTATTCATACTTTGATTGAATTACGTACTAGCAGATTGGGTGTGGTAGACATTTATAGCTGCAGGATAGGAGATATTGTTCGCTGCACGTTTGGTATTTTTAGGCTTGGTGATTGGCATGAACATGTACTGGTTTCTTTCATTATTTATGACATGTACATGGGCTAGGACTCATGAATTGCATATGGCCTTGTGTGGGACCACGTTCTCTCAACTTTTGCCTCTTCTTAAAATTTCTTTATACACATGGAAACAAATCTTTATATCCAATATTGTTGTCTTGAATGTGAGTTATACCAAACTTTGGGAGCAATTACCCATTTGAATTGCAATGTTTCCAAGACTTAGTTTCACAACTCTAACTACCACCACAACCATCTGAACTAGTGCACCCTGGAACTTTGTACCATAACTCGCCATTTTGAATTTTTGAATGACAAAGTGGGCTTTGAATTCTTGGACAATGTAATATGAATTTTGTATAAGCTTCAACTTGGGCTCGACGAATGTTATGTCAACCTCATATTCAAACCACACATATTTTCCTTGCAATTCCCATGACACACTCGTATTTAAACTTGAACAATGATATACGATCTTGATCACCGCTTGAATCCAAATCTCATCCAACATGTCGTTTTCTAATTAACTTTCAACCTTTACTGAGCTTAGTATTCGTACAAATAAATCTCCAATGATCCTCAATTCAGTTTCGACCCCATAACCTCTTGAGTTGGAAACAGCATATAAGAAACAAACTACTCTTATTTTCTGAACAACTGTCCATGGGCAACAATTCAAAAAAAAGATACAGGTAGGACAAATTTGGGGTATGACAATCACATATTGAAAACAATGAAGGCAATACTCCTCGTACCTTAATTACTGAATCTAAGCCTTTCTCCTTGATTATTGGAAACCTCGCGAAACTTTGCCTCAATCCTCTTCCTCAGAGCTCTCGCCTTTATTTCTTCCCTTTTCACGGTCTAACAAGAATGAATCATAATTCCCTCAAAATTCCTTTTTGTTAAACCTAACTTTAGGCCTTAAAATTGGGCTTTTCAACTTCACCCTCACTAACTCCTCCTCAAATGTCCATTTTTCCCTTAATTCACTTATATTTACTTAAATTAACAATAATAGTACCAATATATTCATATTATATACTATTATTTAAATAAATAACCCAAAATCCATAATTGTCAATACTTCATACCAACCACTAAAAATCACCAAAAATATGAATATTCATATTTAAATAAATATTCCAATAAATTTGGGGTGTTACACTCTTGCCTTCCTCTGTGTGTTTATTCTTGAGAGATTATCGGGCACCCTTGTTATGTTCATGTTTACTAACCATTATTCAAAATTCAAAAAAAAATTGTTTTTCCTTTACTAACTTTTTCAGAAAGAATTTGGATCAAAGATATCAAATACTAGTCCCTCGGCTCGAGTGAATTTCATCTGAACAAAGTCAAAGTTGATCTATAAAACAATTCAAAATCATCTGATCAAGGGTTTCTACGATTTAATTGACTTTTATTCAAGAGATTCTAAGGTTCATGTGTTTATTTCTATGCCTTCTTTGACAAGCAAAAGAATCGAGCTAGAACCAAGACAACACATCAAAAAGGCAATTTTTCACATTTTTTGACTGTGGTAACAGATTACTAGTATTAGCGTAATCGATTACCCTGTGCGTTTTTTTGGGAAAATTTTCCCAATTCAAATTCTATATCATTTTTGGCACCAAAGTCAAATGTTTCATCATGAGAATATTCTAGATCACTTCATTTTAATTCCCCTACCTCATCATAATTAATTCCTACCATACACCTTCACTAATCAGCACTTGATCATTAATTTCTCTCCAAATTCAAATTTCAAGCCTAATTTAGATTCCAAACCAAATTCCAATCCACCAAATTTTCCAAGCCAAAACCTATAAATAAAGGCCTTATTTCTTTCATTTCACAAGCTTTTGATAGCCAAATTCACCTTGTCAAATTCTTTCTTGACTCTCTCTTTTTTTCCAACTACCAAATCCCCTAAAGCTCTTTCTTCCTTTGAAAGATAGTAAGTTCATCCTTAGAAATTACTAATCTTTGAGCTAAACCTTCATCCATTCACTTTTTCATCATCAAATTCAGTAGATCAAGGTTTTAGAATGAGGTTTTTGGAGTTGATTTGGAGAATTTTCAGATTTAAAGTGGTAATTTCTTGATCCACCATTGTTGCTCTTGATGCATCCTTCACAATGTGATCTATTGTTGATTCTTGTTGCTTGATCTTTGGATCTTACAAATTATATTTTATTGGTGTTGCTTGTTGTTATTTTACTTGAATTTTCGTACTCAATTGCATACTTGATCATGAGGTGTTTTAAGAAATGATTGATCAAGTTTTGCATATTTTAAAATCTGAATTTTTAATTTTTTAATAGGTGTAATTGGTTACTTTCCTGGAGGTAATCAATTACATAGTGAACATTTTGGCTTTGTTTTGGGACTGTTTTGGGAATTTTTTTCTATCCTGCCATAGTTTTAGGGGTTAATTTCCAAAATGCCATAGTTTCCAATTAATATACCAAATTGTCATGTTTCCAAAAAAATCTCGTTTTTGGTTGAACACTTCCGCCCTTCTAATGGGCGGCAGAGTGTAATGAAAAAGTCAACCGCCCTTTCAATGGGCGGCTATGTACATAGCATGTTTTTTTTTTGTTTTGTTTTATTTTTTAATTCTTTTTAAATATTATTACTAATTTATATTAATAATATTAATATATATTAATAATATTAATATTAATAATATTAATATTATTAATATCATTACACTCTACGAATATTATTAATATATATTAATATTAATATTATTAATATTAATATTATTAATATATATTAATATTATTAATATAAATTAGTAATAATATTTAAAAAGAATTAAAAAATAAAAAAAAACAAAAAAAAAAACATGCTATGTACATAGCCGCCCATTGAAAGGGTGGTTGACTTTTTCATTACACACTGCCGCCCATTGGAAGGGCGGAAGTGTTCAACCAAAAACGAGATTTTTTTGGAAACATGGCAATTTGGTATATTAATTGAAAACTATGACATTTTGGAAATTAACCCCTAAAACTATGGCAGGATAGAAAAAAATTCATGTTTTGGTTCTTTCTTTTTCTTCTTCTTCTTCTTCCATTTCCCTTTGGTTTTTGCTTTGGAATACACTTTTAAAGGTCTTTTTCCTCTTTAAATTCATTGGACTTAGGGTATAGATGAAGTTGGATAAACACTCTCTAATTCAAATCCATCTTTAAAGTGAATTGTTCAATTCCTTTTAGGTGCTTTGAGTTAATGATATGTTTAATGCTTTAATCCACCAAGATGAGTAGATGAACTTAAAGATGGAATGACCTTGAAATTGTAATTCAATTTAGTTTTCCCTCCCCTCATCTCTTTTTTCTTTCGATCGATTAAAATCTTTGATATCGTTTGAACTTATTTCAAGTTCTTGACGAAGATGAGATCGTTACCACTTTTCTTTTTGTACGGTATTGCTTTCGGAGAGTGATCTACATATCACTTCTCTGACATGCATTAGCACTAACATTTTTATTGACCAGCCTAAGATTGTCATGGTTTCTACATAAACCCGATAGTGATTGCTTAACACATCGCTATATTGTCCTGTAATCAAAAAGTGATCATTTGTGGCTCAAACTTATGTTTAAAAGTCCAAGTATGGTTTATTATTTGTCTTTGATCCATTACCTATGAAACTTGTTGTTAGGAGGCTTTGATTTCATCAATCCTCTAATAAGTCTTCATTAACTATTGCCTAAGTGCATGAATTAACCATCATTGATCATTTGTTCTAACAACTAATCCCTAACTCACTAACAATATCATTGTACTAATTTTATTTATATTTCTTTCTCACTCTCTATCTCTCTTTTATTTTTTTATTTTCTATTATCTCATATCATATTTTTGTTTATGCTTTCGCTCTCTTTTTCTTTTGTCCACTTGGACCATATTTTGCTCAAAACACTAATAAAGGATAAAACTCTAAAAAAGTTGGTGCTTTTAAATGAGTGGTTATGCTCTTGGACTATTCTTGGACCCTTGGACTTAGAATTGGGTCTCTTTCCCTATGCTTGGAGTATTTTGGATATTTGCCTTTATTTGGCTTGCTCATTTGCTTATGCTCAAGATAGCTGGAATTCTTATTTGGATTGCTATGAAGTGTGTTACAATTTGGTTAGATCCTTCTTATCTCTAGCTTTTATTTTGCTTTTTAGGGTAGTCACTTCATCTCCTCCCCTTTTTAAATTTTCAAAATCTTCTCCCTTTTTTCAAAACCTTCTTGTTCTCAAATTTAAAACCGCTTTCACAATAAAACCTTGACTTTTTTCAAGTGATTTTCAAATATTGTTTTCTTTAATAAATGTCAATCAATGTTAATCATACTTTAACCAATTTCAAAAAAGATATAAAAAACACTTCACCTCTTCAATCTTTTTGTGCCTTTGTGCACTTTTCATAAAGTTTAGACATGAGTCATTTTTATAGTTGAGATGTAATTCTCCTATTCCCCATAGTATTTAAAATGTTGAGATTTTCCACTTTGATGTTGAGTGATAGAATTGTTGATATTAATCCAAGCAAAATCCTCCATCTTTAGGTGATGCAAATGTTGTCTTATACTTATGGGCGACTAGTCGTAGTTTTCTCCTTAAAATGACGACTTGTCTTTATATTCAAAAATTAATTATAACAAATAAATTATTTTATTTGTACCACAAACTACTATATTTTTATCCTATATTGCACTTTGTGGGTATGTAGGCATGAGGCGATAAGTCGCTCAAAACACAAAAATCTTAAAAAATAAATCTCTTCTCATTTCCCGAATCTCCTTTCCAACAAAAATTTTCAAACCAAAAAGCATAGATATTTCAAAGGGCTCCTGATCGGTCACCTGTTCAACTTGGTTTCCGTCATTTATTCAGCAACAATTCCTTCTAATCGGTAACACTGTGAGTTATTTCTTTGTCATTTTCCTTTAATTGTTTATGTTTTTGCATTTTGTCCATTTAAGTTGTTGCAGTTAAAAATTATGTTAAATAAAGCACTTTACCTGTCATGGTCTGGTAGTGTTAGTGATTCCAGTTCCATTGAAGTAATCAGAGGAAGAAATGCGAAGTCGACTAAGTTCAGGAGGATTTTCCGCAAAATCAGAGGCCTGACACGGGTGCCTGTGTCACCTGACACGGTCCGTGTTAGGATGGGAAGAGAAGTTCAAGAAAAAGAGCAACCAAGGGGCTGACACGGGCGCCCATGTCAGCTAACACGGCCCGTGTTATCATGCCTGAAGGTTGCAATTTGAATATTCCTGACTGTGGGCCAACACGGGTGCCCATGTTAGCTGACACGACCCGTGTTGGGTGGGGCGACCATATTCCTGATGTTTTTGAATTTTGGCCAGTATGATTGCATGAAGGGAAATTTGGACTTTGCGCATGGAAAATATTGATCTGATACTATTAAGTAGTGATTTTTGAAGGGGGAAGAGGACTTTTGATCGTGCGAAGAAAATACAACTAAAATTGGGAAGCTCTGGAGAACAGGGAAGACGAGGAGATTTTCATGATCGGAAGAAATTGAAGATCAACTTCATTCCCCAAATCTTGTAATGTTTCTATTTTCTATGTTATTTTTGTTGAATACTATGCATAGCTAAACCCCCCATTGCTAGGGGGTGTCCCTGAATTGTGTTGTAATGAACCTCTGTTGAATTACTAATTGAGATGTTGTTTCTTCCCTTTATATTTTTGTTATGTAAATCATATAGATTTTTAAGATCGTACAAATTTGGAACAATTTATGATTAGGGATTTGGCCTAAAAAACCGATCGTTGAATTTGTATAATACATTATAGTAAATATTGCCGAGTACTAGGGAGGTCCTATAATGATTGTCATAAATCTTTGTCAGAACTATTGCTTGATGTCCTTCCTTGACTGCAAAGGAATTGGGGTCAAGGAAGAATATCAAACGTTTTTCATTAAGGAATTTAAGAAAAATACTTTTGAGGTTCAATAAAAATTAAGGTTTGGAGGCATATCTCATTGATAATACTCCAGGGTTCGCACTAAGAAATTTCATACACTTCCCCTAGCATATTTTCTCTTAATCGTAAAAATAATTTTATCATTTTTCTTTTTTCCTGTTAAAAGCCCCAAACAAAACCCCAAGGTTGTTTTGTTTGATTGAAATAACATATGTACTTGAAAAATTGCACACAGTCCTCAGAGATCGATTCTGGGAAAACCCAATTATTACTACATCGGTAAAAGTTAGTACACTTGCTAATTTACCAGTCAAGTTTTTGGCGCCGTTGCTAGGGACTTCCAAATTTTTAAGTACCTTGTTAGTTCAATTAGAATTTTTTCACTCTGTGACTAAAATTATAAGTTATTTTTCTGATTATATTTTTGTTATTACTAATAATTTCCTAACCTGTGTATGTGAGGTAAGACCTCAGCTTTATTTTTTGTTGACTCAGAACCTGAAACATTGTTGCACGGCAGACACAGAAAAGCTAAGCTTGAAACACTGACAACAGAAACATAAATTTCAGAGAATGAAGAAGAAGTTGTGATTCATTCCGAGCATACAGATTCAGGCATAGATATAGAGCCTGAAACATTCATCATGAACAGAAATCAACCTCCAGCCAAAAGAGTTCTGGGAGACTATGGAAGGGAAAATGCTCCAACAGGGCGTTTGACCATAGTGAATCAACCAGTGACTGTTGCACACTTTCAGCTACATCCATCAACCATTTGGCTGCTTCAGAGCAGACCTTTCTCAGGGAGAATCAATGAAGATGCAAATAAACATCTTCAAAGGTTTCTAACTATGAGCACCTCATTAAAGATTGAGGGGCATTGTGAAGAAGCAAATAAGCTAGTTATATTTCCTTTCACCTTATCTGATGAAGCTGAAGAATGGTTTTATTTTTTACCTGCCGGGAGTATTAACACTTGGCACGAGATGGAGACAACATTTCTGAATGAATATTTTCCTGCATCTGTCTATGTCAGAAAAAGATACGACATAGTAAATTTTAAACAGAAGGAGGGAGAGTCACTTGGAGATGCTTACAAACGGTTCAAGAGGTGTTTGGTTGCGTGCCCGACTCATAATATAGATGCAACTGAGCAAATGCAAAATTTTGTAAATGGCCTAAAAATGAAGACTAAGCAACTCATTGATACATCAGTTGGTGGTTTAACTAATTTTTCAACAGCCACCGATATCTAAAGAATAATTGAAGTTATCGCTGCAAATGAGCACTTAGAATTGTATGACCGAAGTGTAAGTCAACCGGAGAAGGCCATTGATTTGAAACTTACTGAGCAAGTGGTAAAGATGGAAGATCAGATTTCAGCAGAAGTGGGAAGAAGGTTAACGAAGATGAGTCTTGATACTCAGAATGTGGCACAAGTCCAACCGGTTCAAGCAGTGAATTGTGAAATTTGTGGGGGTCCTCACTTCACCATGCACTGTGTTGCAACCGCAAAACAGATTAAGGAAATAATTTTTTTGAAGCAGAACAATCCCTACTCCAACACTTACAATCCAGGTTGGAAAAATCATCCAAACTTTGATGGAAATATCAACAAGGGAATGCTCCTAAACAAAGTCAATCTCCATACCAACAACAATACCAACCTCAGCAGTAACAGTATCAACCACAACAGCAACAACCTTACTAGTAACAATATCAACCACAGCAACAACAGGTACAAAAGAGAGCGGATTGGGAAATTTCCATTCAAAAGATGGCCACTTAAAGCTCTCAATTCCAAAAAGAAACGAGGAGTAATCTGAGGAACACAGGTGCTTCTATAAATATTCTTGAAGTACAAATGATTCAAATAGCACAACAATTTCCAGGATCCCAAACACCAGGTGCTCTTCCAAGTGCAACTGTGATAAATCCTAGGGGTCACAAGAGTGTGAATGTTGTGACCACAAGAAGTGGAAAATCTAAGGAAATTCTAGAAAAAAGTTCTGAAGAAGAAGATCAGTTGCTTGAAGTTGATTTAGAGATCAAAGAAAACGAGGTAGTTAAAGAAGAAGTGGTGGCACCTGAACTAATTGTTAAAGAAAAAACCGTCATGGAGCCCAAACCGATTAAGCTTCCTTATCCTCAGAGGAACAAGAAGAAAGGGCAGCAAGAGAAAAATTATGAAAATTTTCTCGAAATGTTTAAAAAGATTGAACACAACATCCCATTTTTGGAGCCACTCAAGCAAATGCCAACCTATGCCAAGTTCATGATGGATATCATCTCTAAGAAGTGAACCACCGATATGGAACCGATTACTCTAACTGAAACTTGT
This sequence comes from Lathyrus sativus, assembly GCA_963859935.3. Classification (NCBI taxonomy): domain Eukaryota; kingdom Viridiplantae; phylum Streptophyta; class Magnoliopsida; order Fabales; family Fabaceae; genus Lathyrus; species Lathyrus sativus. Next base: position 25,498,053 of record CAWUDS030000001.1, read on the forward strand.
AGTGCTATTTTGTAGGGTCTGAAGATTCCGGTGAAGAAGAAAGATCGAGGTGTTGTTACTATCCCATGCACTATTGGGGATAGATTGTTCAATAGAGGTCTTATTGATTTGGGAGTAAGTATTAGTCTCATGACGTTATCCATCTACAAAATGTTGGGAATCGGCAAGGTGTAACATACAATAATGACACTTCAATTTATGAACCACTCGGTGAAGCGAACGTATGGGGTAGTCGAGGATGTTTTGGTCAAGATTGACAAATTTGTGTTTCCAGTGAATTTTGTGATACTAGAGATGCCGGAAGATGAGGATATTCCCCTTATACTTGGAAGACCATTTTTAGAGACTGGTAGAGTGCTGGTAGATATGGAAGCGGGTACAATGACATTGAAGGTTTATGATTAAGAGTTAAATATTGATGTGAGAAATACTATGAAGCACACAAATGATTTTTGCACAAGCAGCAACATAGAAGTGCTTGACCAAGTGGTTACCAATGAGAATCTTGAAGGTGTATCTTCCTCACCTTTAGAAAAAGTGTTGAGTATGTTTATTTTTGAACCAAATGAAATAGATGATGAAAGAGAGGTGGAAGTGTTAGCCATGATCGAAGCATAACCCCCTTTGAAAGGATCTCGATCACACCAGTGGGAATATTTAAGACAGCCTCATATTGTGGAAGGGAATGAAGAGATTAAAAAGAGTACGGAGTTGAAACAACTTCCTGAAAACCTTAAGTATGTTTTCCTTGACACTGACGGTAAATGCCCAGCCGTTATAAGCTCTAACCTTAAAACGACACAAGAATACAAGTTGGTCAATGTTCTCAAAAGATATAAGAGTGCTATTAGGTGGGCTATTGAGGATTTGAAAGGTATAAGTCCCACGGTGTGCATGCATAAAATTCTCATGGAAAATGATTATAAGTCAGTAGTGCAACCTCAAAGAAGACTTAATCCGGCCATGAAAGAGGTAGTCAGAAAAGAAGTTGTGAAGTTACTAGATGCAGGTCTTATCTATCCTATATCCGACTGCTCTTGGGTTAGCCCGACCCATGTGGTACCAAAGAAAGGGGGTACGACGGTCATCAAAAACGAGAAAAACCAGTTGATCCCGACAAGAACGGTAACAGGTTGGCGAGTCTGTATTGATTATAGAAGATTAAATATTGCTACAAGGAAAGACCATTTCCCCTTACTATTCATTGATCAAATGTTGGAAAAGTTAGTTGGTCATGATTATTATTGTTTCCTTGACGGTTACTCCGGGTACAACCAAATTGTCGTGGCACATGAAGATCAAGAAAAGACAACTTTTACATGCTCGTATGGTGTTTTTGCTTATAGAAGAATGTTATTTGGGTTATGTAATGCTCCTGCCACGTTTCAGAGATGCGTGACTTCCATTTTCGCTGATATGTTGGAAAAACATATGAAAGTCTTCATGGATGATTTCTCGGTATATGCCTCTTCTTTTGATAACTGTTTAATTAACCTTTCTCTTGTTTTACAAAGATGTCAGGAAAGCAACCTAATGCTCAACTGGGAGAAGTTCCACTTCATGGTACGGGAAGCAATAGCCTTGGGTCATAAAATTTCTCACAAAGGAATCCAAGTGGACCAAGCCAAAGTTGAAGTAATATCAAAACTCCCACCTCCATTGAACGAAAAAGGTATAAGAAGTTTCTTAGGCCTTGCGTGTTTCTACCACCGATTCATAAGAGACTTCTCAAAAATAGCCAAAACTCTAACCACTCTTTTGGTTAAGGATAAGGCTTTTGACTTTGATGAAAAGTATGTCGAAGCGTTTAAAAAATTAAAGAATAAATTAGTGTCGGCACAGATTGTGATTTCCCCCGATTGGTCTCTTCCATTTGAGATTTGTGTGATGCTTGCGACATTGTAGTATGGGCTATTTTAGGATAGCGAAGAGATAAATTATTGCATGTTATTTACTATGCTAGTCATATGTTGAACTCTGTACAAATGATCTACGTAACTACCGAAAAGGAGTTGTTAGCAGTAGTTTATGCCTTTGATAAATTCAGGCAGTATCTGTTGGGTTCGAAAGTTATTGTGTATACTGACCATGCTACTTTAAAGTACTTGTTTACTAAATAGGATTCGAAGCCAAGGCTCTTAAGGTGGACTCTACTCCTACAGGAGTTTGATGTGGAGATCCGTGACAGAGAGGATGTGAAAACATTGTTGCTGATCATCTATCTCGAATGTCACCAATTGAAGAAATTGAGGACAATCACCCAATAAAGGATGAGTTTACTAAAGAACACATCCTCGCTGTAATTGGTTTTCCCTGGTTCGCAGATTATGCGAATTTTCTGGTAGGCGGTATCATCCCTAACGATTTTGATGCTAACAAAAAGAAATTTTTTTTACATGATTGCAGGTTCTATCTCTGGGATGATTCGTTCTTGTATAAAAGAAGCCTAGATGGATTGATCAGGAGATGTGTTCCTGAAGTCGAGCAGAAGAATGTTCTTGAAGTGTGTCATAACTCAGATTATGGAGGACATTTCAATGGTGACCGAACTGCAGTGAAAGTTCTTCAATCAGGGTTATATTGGTTGTCATTGTTCAAAGATTCCCAAGACATAGTTAAAGAATGTGACAAGTGTCAATGGACGAGAAATATCTCAAAAAGAAATCAGATGCCACAAAATTCCATGATGGAAGTTGAGTTATTTGATGCTTGGGGCATCGACTTTATGGGCCCATTTCCACCATCCTTCGGTAAAAATTATATTTTGGTAGCAGTTGACTATGTTTCGAAGTGGATAGAAGCATTAGCTCTACCAACTAATGACGCTAAAGTAGTGATCAAGTTCTTGAAAGAGAACGTCTTTTCTCGGTTTGCAGTACCAAGGGCTCTTATAAGTGATGAGGGAACTCACTTCCTGAATCATCTCACGGAACGGATGCTCTTGAAATACAATGTGAAGCACAGAATATCTACCCACTACCATCCACACGCCAATGGACAAGTAGAGGTGTTGAATCGACAACTCAAACAGATCCTAAAAAAGACAGTGCGTTCCTCTCGCAAGGATTGGGCAGTGAAGTTGGACGATGCTCAGTGGGCGTACTGTACTGCTTTCAAAACACCCATCGGTATGTCATGGTACCAACTAGTTTATGGGAAAGCATGTCATCTACCACTCGAGTTGGAACACAAGGCATTGTGGGCCTCAAAATTCTTTAATTTGGATCTTACAAAAGCAGGAGATTCTAGAATCCTCCAACTCCATGAGTTAGAAGAATTCTGGAATCGAGCGTATGAGAATGCCAAGATTTACAAAGATCAAACGAATAAATGGCATGATCGGAGGATTCAAAAGAAAGATTTTTGGGAAGCACAGTTGGTGCTATTATACAATTCCTGGTTGAAATTTTTTCCTGGAAAACTGAAGTCTAAATGGTCGGGACCATTCATCACACACAAGATGTTTCCCCATGGAGCGATAGAATTGAAAAATCAAGCAAATGGGGATATTTTTAAAGTTAATGGTCAGAGATTGAAACCCTACTATAATGGTCAAGAAAGGGGAAGAAGTGATGTTGTTCATCTTACAGGATAAGTTGAAGAACCGTCGAGCCATGCGATGTTAAACAAAGTGTTTCGTGGGAGGAAACCCACGCGTTTTTATTCTAATGTTTCTTTGTTTTTCTCGTTTTGATAGGTTTTGTCGACTTGCAGTGCTCTCACAGAAATGGAAAATTCACCCCTAAGAGTGACATTTTGGAGAAACAGGATGCATAATCATGTGTGATAGGAATATTTCGGAAAACGTCGGGAGAAATAGCAAAAAGTGAAAAAAAACAGGGGCCTGACACGGCCACCCGTGTCAGCTGACATGGCCCGTGTCAGGAATGCACCCCAACATTGATTTTTGGAGGTAAAATAGGGAGTTGACACGGCCCGTGTGTCAGCACCTCTGGGAGAAGCACACTTGGAAGTTGAAAACAGTAGGCTGACATGGCCGCCCGTTCAGCTGACACGGCCCATGTCAGCCCTGCTAGGTGAATTTTTTTTCATTTTTCCTCTTCCTTCTGGTGGGAACCACACAATTAATCACACTTTAACCCACTTATCCCTTTAGATTTTTCACCTTCTCTCTCATTTAACCTTCATCTTCTCCCTTGAAACCCTTAAACTCCATTGCCAAACTTCACAAAGCTTCAACTTTACCATTTTTCGTGCACCAAAACCCCTTTCTCCCTTCATAAAAACCGTTCACCTCATCATCCTCGACATTTCCACGGTAATATTTTTTGCTAACGCTCACTTTTATTTCTCTCTCTCTCTCTCTCTCTCTCTCTCTCTCTCTCTCTCTCTCTCTCTCTCTTTGATTTTTAGGTACCAAACAAAAATGCCTCCAAGACGGGTTGTTAGAGGAAAGTAGACGGAGAGCGAAAACGCAAGGCCTAGGAAACGTGCAACTCGGATGCCGAACGCACACGGCATAATGTTTGAATATCTCGAACACGAGAAGCGGTACGCATGTCATGTAAAACGTAAGATTACACTAATTAGGTACATGTGCAATACCACTCTGTCTAAATTAGGCCTGAACTTCGAAATCGACATAATGTTTCATAGTCTCGGCATGTTAGAGTTCATGCATTTAGAAGCCCCAACGTTTGAATGCATCACTTTGGAGTTTCTAAGTACAATTGAATTCCATTTGGAAAAACGATGGACCGGAACTATGAAATATTTCTTCAGAACGATGAAATTTAGATTATTTAATGTTGATCATGAGCTCAGTGTGGAAGAGCTGAGAGGTATCCTCTGACTTCCACTTTACGGCCCAGGTGCTGTCCCAGAGACTTTTGATGCGAAAGCATTCTGGACAGCAATTACGGGTAGTACTGAGTATGTTTTGAAAGGTGTAAAAGCATCTGGTATTCAGAATCTGTGTTTTAGGTATGCATAAAAGGCCTTAGCATACACGCTTTTCGGTAGGGTAGATAATACAAGAATGGCCATGCAACAGGAGTTATTCTTCTTGCATGCTATGACCAACTCAGAAATGGTAAGTGGTGCCGCTTTTGCAGGGGATTATTTGGGGCGAGTAGGACGGGCGACTCAAGGAGGAATATCGGTGGGGGGGATGATTACCCAGATACCAAACACTTAGGCTATGACCCTGCTGAGTTATGTGACACACCGGTGTCAGGTAAAAATAGGCTCGATATGGTGGCCTTGGTTAAACAGGGTATGATTTCGATCACTCCTAATTATTATGTTGTAATGAGTCGTAACAGATTGGTTATTTCCCTCCCTGCTCCTAATAGAGTCAGTATTTCTTATCCAAATAATTGGATTTATGACAATACCGTCCATGATGAGGACGAGTATCATCCTGACCCTTTTGCTGCAGGTGAACCAGAAGAAGCAGATGCGCCCGAATTTGAACAGTTTGAACACGTGTATACTGGTGCAGGAAGCTCATCTACTGCTGACGATAACTGGTCGTGGGTGCATGGAGAATTGGACACCTCCGGGCTGAGCAAACTCGTCAAGTGGAGGAGCAAGCTCGCCAAGGGGCACTCATGGACGACATGCACAACATGATACAGCAGTTGATGTTGCATTTTCCTCCTCCTTAGTGAGGCCTTGTGAGTCCCCTCTCATACGTGTTCTAAAACATTGAGGTCAATGTTTAGTTCTAGTGTGGGGGTTTTATTATTTTAGTAGTTTTTTTATTATGATATTTCAGTTTCATTTTGTTTTCGTTTACTTTGATTTGTGGTGTGTGTACATTGTGTTACAGATAGATGGGACTTGACCGAATGAATGATGAACGAGTAGTTAGAGCATGAAAGATTCAAACCCAGGCTGGTTACTCAGGCACCCCAGAAGTTGATATAACCAAAAACAATTGTCGGACGCAACTTGATGACACCAAACCGAGAGTGAAAGGTTGACTGAAACCAAATAAAGAAGTAGCATTACATGAGAAGTGCTTTGGAACCTGTAAGCTATACCCAACATGTTAAGCGTACAATAAGCCAAATATTACATCATCATGAGAGTGAATCAGGTATGGCTTTATCGCTTTGAATTTGCGTACTTTCTACTCACAGAACACTACATGAGAACACACACTAAGGCATTTTTTTGTTTGAACCATGAGCCTTTCTAGTCGTCCCTTCATTATGTTTATCCGTTGCTACCCCCTTTCGAGCCCACATCCTATTATTTGTGATAACCACCGCCGTTAACCCATAGACAAAGACTCCCTACCCTGCTCAGCATACGTGTTGTAGTTGTGGAACTTGTGTTAATTCTATGTTTGAGGTAGTACGCCAACAATAAGAAAGGCTAGTGAGGGGAAAAAAGAGAGAAATATGTATATCATAAGGGAAAAAACATGTGAAGACACCATCATGTCTTTATAAAAAAAAGAAAGAAAAAAAGAGAGAGAACACTTGCCTACGCGTCGATAAGTCGCAAATAAATGGCATGATGGAACCCCCTTGGTAGTAATGCAAGCATAGAGAAGAAATAATGACATCACGAATGTTGAGCCTAAAAACCTGTTGTGTACCCGTTTCATTGTTTATGCCACCATACCTCAGCCCCGTTACAACCCTAAGACCTTAAAAGTGTGTGTAATGTGTCTGTGTGATAAAGTTAGAATTTATTCAAATTTAAGAGTTGGTATTGCATATGCTGAATTTTTAGTGAAAAAACACTTTAACTCTGAGAGAATTGGTGAGAAGTGTGAAAAGCTTGCAGGTAAAGAAGTACTTTGATATGGAAGTGCAACGGACAGCTGAGATTGGGAAACCGGACACTTAACAATAAGGTGAAAAGCAAGTTGCAAAACACATTGGTTGTATTGTGGTAAGAAAATAATTTTGGGGTGACCTTGTTTTGTCACATGCATTGCTTGAGGACAAGAAACGAGTTAAGTTTGGGGTTGTGATCGGTCACCTGTTCTACTTGGCTTTTGTCATTTATTCGGCAAGAACTCCATCTAATCGGTAACACTGTAAGCTGTTTCTTTGTCATTTTCCTTTAATTGTTTATGTTTTTGCATTCTTTCCATTTAAGTTGTTGCAATTTAAAATTATGTTAAATAAAGCACTTTTGATGTCTTGGTCTGGTAGTGTTAAAGATTTCAGGTCCATGGAAGTAATCAGAGGAAGAAATGCAAAGTCGACTGAGTTCAGGAGGATTTTCCGCAAAATCAGAGGCCTGACACGGGTGCCCGTGTCACCTGACACGGCCCGTGTCAGGATGGGAAGAGAAGTGCAAGAAAAGGAGCAACCAGGGGGCTGACACAGGCACCTATGTCAGCATGCCTGAAGGTTTCAATTTGAAGATTCCTGACTGTGGGCCAACACGGGTACCCGTGTCAGCTGACACGGCCCGTGTTAGATGGGGCGACCATATTCCTGATGTTTTTGAATTTTGGCCAGTGTGACTGCATGAAGGGCAATTTGGACTTTACGCATGGAAAAGATTGATCTGATACTATTAAGACGTGATTTCTGAAGGGGGAAGAGGACTTTTGATCGTACGAAGAAAATACAACTGAAATTGGGAAGCTCTGGAGAATTGGGAAGACGAGGAGATTTTCATGATCGGAAGAAATTGAAGATCAACTTCATTCCCCAAGTCTTGTAATGTTTCTATTTTCTATGTTGTGTTTGTTGAATACTATGCATTGCTAAACCACCCATTGCTAGGGGGTATCCCTGAATTATGTTGTAATGAACCTTTGTTGAATTAATAACTGAAATGTTGTTTCTTCCCTTAACATTTCTGTTATGCAGATCGTTTAGATTTTTAAGATCGTACAAATTGGGAACAATTTACGATTAGGGATTTGGCCTGAAAAACCGATCGTTGAATTTGTATAATACATTATAGTAAATATTGCCTAGAAATAGGGATGTCCTGTAATGATTGTCATAAACCTTTGTCCGAACTATTGCTTGATGTCCTTCCTTGACTGCTAAGGAGTTGGGGTCAAGGAAGAATATTAAAGGTTTTTCAGTAAGGAATTTATGAAAAATACTTTTGAGGTTCAATAAAAATTAAGGTTGGAGGCATTTCTCGTTGATAATACTCTAGGGTTCGTAATAAGCAATTCATACACTTCCCTTAGCATATTTTCTTTTAATCGTAAAAATAATTTTATCATTCTGCTTTTTCTTGTTAAAAACCCCAAACAAAACCCCCAAGGTTATTATGTTTGATTGAAATAAGATCTGCACTTGAAAAATTGCACGCAGTCCCCAGAGATCGATTTTGGGAAAACCCCAACTATTACTACATCGGTAAAAGTTAGTACACTTGCTAATTTTTTGGTCAGCTCCTATATAGTACTATAGGTTTTTTGGGTGCTAACACTTTCCCATTACGTAACCAACCCCCTTACACAGATCTCTATTTATTTGTTCTTGTTTTAGAACTCTTTAGGTTTTCTTCGCCCTTTTTCCTTTCTTTTTGGATAAAATAAAAGTATTATGGTGACTCTTTCATTTTTTAGTTATATTAATCAATAGCTTACACATAATGCAACCACTCTCTAACTGCATGTACCAACTTAATGATGTCCCACTTAAACTATCTTGAAAACAGTGGATCATTAGCTTCTCGTTGTGCACAAATAAGGTCATTCTTCTATAAAACATCACCAAATGTTGTCTCGGGCAGATGTCCCCTTTGTACTTATCAAACCTCGGTGCTTTAAAACTTGGAGGTAATACTAGGCTAGGTACCAGGCACATGTCTGAAGCGTCGAAACCAAAAGCATCATGGACTTCCAAGGCTTTGAGTTTTTCATCTAACACACGATACCTTTCAGCAAACTCAAGAGCTCTCAGGTCCTTAGCTTTCACCATCAGGATCTCCTTTTGGGAATTCGGCATAGAGAATGCAAAACTATGATAGTTTGTAGTATCAAGAGATGAGTAATGTCCATTTTGGACAACAAACTGTTCACGTAAATCCTGATTCTCAATAGAGAGCTGCACATACTGAGCTTGAGTAAGAATTTTCACTTATGAAGGATCTTCATCAGGTTGAAAACCATACAGAAGGGTTAGTCTTCATAGTAAAACCTTGTGGGAGGTCAACATTCTGGAGGTTGTTTCCTGACATAGCTACCAACAGCTTCCAACTTGACTTTACTTCTTGACACTGCTTGATCCGACTTCAAACACTTTGTTATCTTTCAACAGTCAACACTTATTCAAGACGAGCACTGGGGAATCAACTAGCTGATCATGAATAGAGGTGGAATGAAAGTTCTGTCCGGTTGAAGAATGATATGCAAAAGATATGGGGTCAAAGCCTCCATAAATTCTGAGTAACCGTTATGTTTTCGACTAAATAAGACCATAATTTCACTCTGACAAGAAATCCATAATACCATAACACTGAGATAATTAGAATACCAGAATATCCAAGATCAAAGGTCCACACTAACGAGAGAACTAGAAAACTGAGTAAGTTGAAAGTTAAGGTTTCCTACAAAACCCATCCCCTCTCACATGTGGGTTATAGTCTTGGACGACATGGCAATCCTAGTAGGTTATCAGTATCACAGACTCTCGGGTCGAGAAATGAAGATACGTTCACCATTTCTAGTTTGGCATCTTCATCAATCAAGGAGATTGATCAATGCATTTTAATGCACATTCTCTTATGTTTGTACTTAGGAATTTCCTTAGTTTGTTTTTTTTATTTTACTGTTTTATTATGTTTTTAAAATTAAGTCTTTATTTTCTGTTAATCTATTTTCGCAGTTTATTTTCAGCTTTAGCGGTTATTTGCTACCTATCCGTTGTTCGAATCATAATTGGAGATATGAGAATCGGATTTACGCGTTCTACCAGGAGTTAGAGAACTGAGACAAAGAGCTACAATGTTTATGTTTTACAGAGAAGCTGATTCGAAGTGTAGCAGGCTCAAATAATTCGTTGAAGTTAGTATCTGAATTCTGCCTTTAGGAATACTTAGTTTTGGGCCAGGTTTTTTATGTTTTTCGACCCAGTTGGGTTAGAACTGGATTTTTTTATGCTTCCCTAATATTCATTACCTTATTTTCACTAATTTTACTTTTTGCTTTTGTACGATTATGATGAAGAACTAATCATCCGGAATAGATCTACTGTAATCGAGTTTCAACGCCTTGAGGTCTTTATTCTATCAATTCAATTTCGTTTCTCTTTTAATTCTATTCTATGAAATCTCATTTGCTTAATTTGTTATTTTGTGGAATAGGTTGATTTAATTCGTATAATTGTATTCCTAACTTTTAATCGCTTTTTACATCGCTTAATCGTTAAATCGCGTTTCTATATCGTGTTTGCTTAATTCGTGATTGTATTTATCTGTTTTCTTAATTCGAAATATAGGAATGTCAATTTGTTTAATATATTAGTGCTCTTGTCATTTGATATTGAATTTGTATAGAGATCGAAGTTGCTTAGGGAATTGGTTAGAAAAAAACCAGTGATTAGCCGAAATCGAAATAGTAGATTGACTTATTTTTATAATCACTTATTTTAATCACTTATATGCATTATTTTATAAATTGAACTTAAAACCCCCCATAAACTTTTACTTCTTTGGTTAATTCAATTCAAGAATCCTTGTGATACGACTCGAGTCATTGTCGCTTTACTACTTTTTAAAAAATACTCGTTTTTTATCCGTGCGCGACAACAGATCAGAGGCCTCAACCGATTTTCCAATGAACGGTCTCCAAAGTCAAAAGCTCTCTAAGTCAACATCCTATCTTATGCACCCGATGTACAGGATAAAGTATCTCCAAAGAAAACCTCGTCTGGACGTGAATTTCATGCAAACTTTACGTAGCCAGACGCCACGCAAGCCCCACTACTCTCCACTCTAATCCTAAGTGTATTCTCAACCCTGGGTAGTGGGTTTATCTCTCACGGAACGAACCCATGCAACAATACAGCAGCAGCGTAATAGGATAACAATAATCAAATGCAACAATAAAATTCAAATAATATACAACAACAATGTACATAAAAGAAAATAACTGCACAAAAGTAAACGCCCAATAAAATAAAACAGACAAGCGCTAGGATTGACTTTCATAGGGAACCAGAGTCCCCAGCAGAGTAGCTAGTTGTCGCAACTGCGAAAAACAACCTAGAGGAAAAAAATACAGAACAGTCCCCACCGAATGTTATTTATGCAAACATAGGGAAAGAAAACGATCGAAGAAAACCTGAAAGAAGTGAGAAGACAAGGTCATCACAACCAAATCTTGGGTTCGGGAGTCGGTTACGCAAGGGGGACGGTATTAGCACCCCTACGTCCTTTGTACTCAATGGAATCCACACTTGTTGTCTAATCAAAGAGTGTGTTATCTAAATCCTATTGCTAAATGAAAACGAGAAAGGAAAAAGCAAAAGGAGACTCGATAGGACATCTTCATCCTATGCCTACGTATTCCCTCGTGCAATGGAATAGTCAGAGTCAACGCAGTTTAGAAAACTACAGGTGAATGGGGGAAGGTTGTTCGCCAAGACATCGTCATCGTGCACCTACATATCCTCATCTGGTATGAGAAATCAGATCAACTGTAGTTTGGCTAACTATGGGAAGAAAAAGGGGAAAGGGTGCTCGCCAAGACTCCTTCATCTTGTACCTAGGTATTCTCCTCTAATATGAGAAATCAGAGCAAATGTAGTTAGTAGAACTAGCTTTGCTCTGATTTCTCATACCAGATGAGAATACGTAGGCACAAGACGGCGAAGTCTTGGAGAGAACCCTTTTTCCTTTTTCTTCCAGCAGTTAGATGAACTACGTCTGCTCTGACTTCTTATACCATATGAGAATACGTAGGCACAAGACGAAGAAGTCTTGGCAAAAACCCTTTCCCCTTTTTTCTTCCCATAGTTAGCCAAACTATGTTTGCTCTGATTTCTAATACCAGATGAGAATACATAGGCACAAGACAGTGAAGTCTTGGAGAGCACCCTTTCCCATTTTTATTCTCGTAGTTAGCCTAACTATGGCTATTCTAATTTCTCATACTAGATGAGGATATATAGGCACAAGACGGTGATGTCTTGGCGCGTAACCTTCCCCCCTTCACCCGTAGTTTTCCAAACAACGTCGACTCTGACTTTCCCATTGCACGAGGGAATACGTAGGAATAGGGTGGTGATGTCTTATTGAGTCTCCTTTTTTTTTTCATTTCTCATTTCCGTTTATCAATAGGCTTTAGATAACACACCATTTGATTAGATAGCAAGCATGGATCCCGTTGAGTACAATGGACGTGACAAGAGCTAATACCTTCCCCTTACGTAACCTATTCCCGAACCCAAGATTTGGTTGTGATGACCTTGTCTTCTCCCTTCTTTTAGGTTTTCTTCGATCATTTCCTTTTCCTTCGTTGGGATAAATAACATTCGATGGAGTCTCTTGTTTTTTTCCTCCAGGGTGTTTTTTGTAGTTGCGACAGTTGGCACTGATATATGTCAGCCTCTTTTCTGCTCCTTTTCCTAGGTCGATTTATTCAAGTGGATCTTGTGCTAGCATTTTGACGTTGCTTGCTAGCGGATATTTCTCGAAGCCCAAAGGCTCCTCATCATAAATTGCATCGAGCCTCTGATTTTGCAACTCATCCTGAACCTTATCAGGTGGTTCTGCATTGAAGTCTTTTCTAGGACCTGCTTGATTTGCTTCAATCTTCTTGGCTTTGACAGACATAAATTTCACTTCGATCTCCAAACCTGCTTTGAGTTTGTTCTCGGTTATATAAGTTGAAATCTTTTCAAGCGTCAGTGACTCACTCATCATTACGGAATTCGTTTCCCTGGCCAGTTGGTCGGATGTGTAAAACGCCAAAGATGTAATTCTCTTCACCAACAACCTCTCTATCCCACTGGAAACCATGGCTTGGATGGAATTATAGGGAGTAGAAGGAATTGTATGTCAGAGTTATATCGAATTCTGCAGGACTGCATAGGCTAATATGAGCCAAATTACGATCGAAACTTCTTTTATCAACCTAATTAACTTCTGCCAAAAAATAACTCTGGTCTGCTTCGATGTTCTAGACGATTCCATCGTTGCACAAAATTGTAATCCTTTGGTGCATTGAAGAATGAACGACACCGATGTCGTGAATCTATTCCCTGCCAAGCAACATGTTGTAATTAGCCCTTAAAGGCTATCACCATAAACATCGTCGGTCTGGTTATCATACCGACGGTCAAATCCACCTGTATAACCCCCATGGTGATCCATATTTTTCCTTCATAATTTGACAACACCATATTATGGGGATTCATATCATTGTCGTCTTTCCCAATCTTTTTAAGCATATAATGCGGCATTAAATTAATTGTCGCTACGCCATCAACCAAAATTTTATTTACCCCAACATTTCCCACTTTCCCTTTGATGAACAAGGGCTTTAAGTGGCTTCTCATTGAGTCATTCAGCCTTTCGAAGAATGCATTTTGTTCCTCTATGCAGCAATTGTTCATAATATAATAACAGACAGGCTTATGTCGAGGTATCTCTATTTCCATTGTATCTTCTTCTTCCTCGACTTCCATTACTTTATCATACTCTCTAGGGAGTACTGACACCATGTTACACATGATGTCAAATGAGGCCTCCGACCTAGAGTCGAAGTCGTCGGTCATTTCGTCATCTTCATGGTCATCCTTTTCCGAAGACACTTCTTTTTTAGGAGAGAACAATTTCCTCTCAACTGGTGTTGTACCCTAAATTTTGACCCTTATATCTTCATCATCATTCTAGGAGCATCATCATTGTTTATCTAACCTTAACCTATTTTCAAGTTTGTCTTTGTCAAGATGCAGATGAATTAGGCTTCCATACAATCAAGAACTGGGGTTTCTATGGCTTGACCAGTCAATGTCTTGGATTGATTCTCCATGAAACAAGTCCCCACAACATCAAAGATACTACATTGGATCACGTATGAATCCAATTGGAGGTTATCACCCAAAGAAGCAGAGTAGTGTAGTCCAGAACCCCCGATTAGGGTTTCTGATAAGGAAAAGTCAACTATAGTTTGAATTTTTATTCAAATGGTACTCCAATGGTGGAATAATGGTCCAAGAAGCTTATATGACTTGTTGAATTCCACTCGAGAAGTTCCAAGATCTCAGAAGACACAAAACACCAACATTCGATTCGGGGTTTTCCGATCGATCGGTTTGTCTGGCTGAAACATCAACTCATTGACCTAAAGGGTTTTGAACCCAAAGTTGAAAAGAAAACATGTTCCTAATGACATATTTTATCTATTCATGAAGTTTTGTGACCATTGGATCAAAGATTGAAGAGTAATCGAAAAAGTCGAGAATTAGGGTTTTGAAAGGGGCAAGACCATAACTTTTTAACCACACATCCAAATGAAGTGGTTCAAAGCTTGTTGGGAAGGTCTTGACAAGTTCTACAAAAGTGAACCTATGTGCAAAAAATGAATAGATTTGGAGTTATAATCAAAATCATTACAAGAGGGGAAAACACTTGGTGAAATTTCACATGTTTTAGCACTTTTCAAGTCATGTTTTCAGCCAAATTCAAGGATGTTTTTGACCTAGTTCCACTTGGAACTTGAAAATTCCAAAAACATGAATTTTGTAGAGCATGATGATAGCTTTCCAAAAAGTACAATAACTCCTCCATAGCATTTGTGAGCTAGGATTTTCGAAGGAGACAAGTTGGGGTCCAAACACTTGAATGCACCATTTCAAATTTGTCACAAATCAACTTGCCAACCACCAAAGCTATTCTCAACCATTTGATCAAGTCTTGATCTGATATTTAGATAGTGTAATGAGTATAAATGCAGAAAGGGTGAATGTTTGAAAGGGCTTGACAAGATGACAAGCCAAGTTGCAATATTTTAATCAAAAAAATCAAGAGGAAAGAGAAACTTTTTCATGAAGAAATCTACAGTTGCAGTTACCCTACTCCCTAGACATACTTAATTCACTTCCATTTCCCTCATACAACTTGATTTGTGCATCATATTTAGTCAAGCACATTGAATTCCAACTGCACCAAATCTTGGACAAATTTTCATCATTTTTTCCCTCCAAAGATCAAAACTCCCAATCTGTCGTCACCCTTGATCATGTGGATTTTCCTATAAATATGAAAGCTCCTATGCATCAAACACACACAATTGAAATAATAAATCCAGCCACAAACACTATCCCTCACCAGTTGCAAACTTTCTTGCAAATCCAACCAAAACTCCAAAGTGCCAAAATCTGTCTTGGACAAAACTTGCACCAATCCATTTTCCAACCATTACACACCCTTTCTAACACCCCACACAAGTTTCAAATGATCCCCTAGAGTTGTCCAAGCTACCATTTTCACCAGAAACCATTCCCTTGTCAAAGTCAACCTCTAAAACCAAAAAAGTCAACTTTTTGCATCTTTCAAGCTATAACCCATTACAAATCATTTCCAACTCTTTTGACACCTCTAACACTTCATAAATAGCATATAGAAGCTTTCCAAATCAAGTTTGCACTTCTGTAACAAAGATTGGACCATGTTGCTTTGTAAAATCATGGATTTTTGAGGTTTTTCTCCACTTTTCAAGCCATTATGTTCAACTGCGGTGTTGTGGATCATTGGAGCTGGTATTTATCATTCAAAGATCATTTTCAGACTATACCAAGACAGCAAGGACCTCTGGTTTTCTTATTTGACAAGGTTGCTTTAAGAGGTAAGCCTAAACCCTTGAAACTTAAAATTTTGCTTTGCATTTCACATGCTATGTTGAGTTGTAACCATGTTTTTGTGCTAGACATTGTTTGAAAATGTTATATGTGTGCTATATGTCATGTATGTACCACCATTTGCATTATAAATTGTGATTTCTTGACTGTCCAAAATGCTGGTCAGAAACTAAGGCAAATTAGGTCACCATGTGCATGTTGATGCCAATCTGTCAATCCATGTGTGCATTTTATGATTTCTACTAAGCCAATCACTATAAATGATGTATGTGTGATATTTTCATACTTGTTTCATCAAACCTTGCTCTGTTTTGGACTGTCCATATGCTCATGCCCTTGGTTATGACCAAAGTTGCCTAAGCAATGATGCTATCGAATTTTTCCGTGAGTGTGTTGTATGGAAAAAAAATTGTACCATTGAATTAATTTTTTAAAAAAACAAAATTTTAACTTTTGTTTCACTCCATTTGGTTAAGTTTTGGATGAGTTCCACTTCTTCATGCAAATGACTTAAGTTGCCTTACTTTGCCTTGCCCTAATTTTGCCCTCATTGGTGCACCAACTTTGAATGATCATAACTTGCTCATTTTTATGGTATTGATGCCATTATTTTTGCTAGATACTCTTTATCATGTCTACTTTAATTTAGTGAAGAAAGAATTCAAGGATCATTATCCTAGAAAGACTTTGATTCACTTGAAAAGCATGTGTTTTTAGGGTTTTCACCTTGATGTTTGTAAACTTTTTCAACTTAGAACTTGATTTTTCTTGTGAGATTGATCTTGTATAATTCATATATGTTTTTTAACATGTTTATATGCTCAAAGATGTTTGATTCATTTCCTTACCATGTTCATACTTACTTTTGTGAATGCATATGTGTGAGAATGGGACTTTGAACTTCATCTGTGAACCTTGCCATGATTCTTGATGTTGTGACCTCTTGAATATATTTACCATGTCTTATTCTACTTATTTATGTGTCTTGTTAGAACTATAACATGTTTTGGGATTGTTTCATGCCTTTGTGAATGCTTGAATATGCATGGAATACTTTGAACTTCATCTGTGAACTTTGTCGTGATTCTTGATGTTGTGACCTCTTGAATATATTTTCCATGCTTCACTCTTTTTTTTATGTGCCTTGTTAGGATCATAACATGTTATGGTTTATGTTTTGTCTTGGTGGTTACCATGAACATTTCTTTGTTTTCTCTTATGAAACCTTGAACTTATGTTTTGTTGTTTGTCACTCTTTGCCTTTTCATGTTGTCACATGATCACTCTAATCTCCTTTGGTTGTTACCATACTTTATGCCTTCATCATGATAAATTTTTTCACATTTAGTCTCCTTTGGTTTAATTTGTGACTTATGTACTTGATCTTTACTTGTTCATGTTTATCTCTATGTGTTCCTTGATGTTGTAACCTCTTAAATAGATCCCATGCCCCTATCTTACTTGATATGATGTCTTGTTAGCACCATAACATCCTTAGGATTGAACTTTGTTTTGAAAGTTGTCTTTTAAACTTGTATATGTTTCCCCATGAAACCTTGAACTTCTTACTTGATTTGTTGTAACACTTCTTGTATGTTTATGTACTTGATTTTCATCAATGCATGATTGTTGGTCCTATGTTGTTACACTTGACACCCCTTGATCCCTCTAATATGTTTCCCCCAAGTTGTAACTTGCTTGCATTAAAACTTGTTTGAGATACATGTTCTATTATTTTGTCTTGATGGTTGTTACCTCACTGCTCTTCATCTTTGTTAAGATGCCTTTAAAATTATTATACCTTCTATGTTTGGTCTTGTAAGAACCTCTACCATGTTCCCTCTCTAGATATTGTAATATCTTTGTGCTTTATTGGTTGTAACCATTTGATTTGATTGTAATCTTTGCTTGATGTTGTTACATGCTTGCATATCTCTTCTTGGTTGTTACCATGCTCTATATGTTCATCATGTTTGAATGAATGTTTATATGTGTTTTTAAATTTGCTAAGGTATTCTCCAAGTGATGGAACTTGTTAGTTCTCATCCAGTTGCCTCATCTTTTCCCATTCCAAAGGAAAGTCTCTCTATTGACCCTTGGGTCGTAGATAGCTCATTACCCCCCTCTTTGACTTTGTTAAGTCATCTTGAACCCTAACTTAGTTAAGTTAGAACCTACAAGCCATTAGACTTTGCTTTAAGTCTAAAAGACCTACCCCTTGTTAGGAGGATCTTTCAACTAGAACTTTAAGATAGAGTTTGTTAACTCTATGTAAGAATCATGGTGATGATTGCTTACCTTCCCCCTTGGATTTTGTAAAAGTCAATTTCCTTTGAGTGTACAACTTAGAAATAGAGAGTTTTGTTAAACTCTATACAAGCATTGTTATGTTTGTTCCCCTAGAGTCTTGACCATAGTCAAGTACTTTTTAATCCTCGGTGAGGTGAACTACGATTGCTCTGATTCTATCCTAGTTAGGATACGTAGGCAGAGGGTGCGATATCTTTGCGAGCAAATTTAGAAACTATCCTTATGTTTTTACCTACAACTTCACCTTTTACCCAATACCAAACCATAACAAACATCTAGCAAGTATAGCATACAAACAGACAAAAGGTTCCTGTAGAGTACTACAGATGTCTAGGATGTGAAATACCTACCCTAGGCATAACCAACCCCCGACCCCAATCTCTTAGTGTTGTCATTACATCGTGTAAAGGGTTTTTCTTTCTTTAACCTTTCCTTTGGATAAATCAAAGTCTTGTTGTGAATTTAATGAATTAAGATTCAAGTTAATCAATAGCTTGGTATCACGATTCTCACCGTAACAACAGGTTTCTCTTCTTCTATCTTTGTCTACATGTTACTATTGGATTTGGGTTTTGCCTTTTTCATGGCCTCCCTTTCAGTTTTCTTGCGCCTTTGCTACCTTCTCCATTGGGATCTTGACATTGGATTTTTGCCTTTATAATTTTCCGAAGGGTATGCCATTCGCTTTGATGTCTGAAATTATTTCGTGTACATCAAAGAGAAACCCCTCTAGACTTCTAAATTTCTCCATTTTCCTTGACCCTGCCCTTGATTTCCATCTGGCTTGACCCATTTGTCTTTGGGGGCCTCTGTTGTAGATTTAAAGGTAGTGGGTTTGTTACCACCAAATCTCTGTCTGGCCTGCTCTCTTTTCCTTGGGTCACTTATATTGTCCAGAGTTTGTTGGCTATGAGACGATTTCCAATTTCTCCTTCTCATGGCTTTATCAAACCCTTCAAGATTTTGAGCCGCCTTTTTGTTGAAATCGGCACTGCATCGAGGACATAACATGACCTCTGTTCTCTTTTTCTGACACCTACGGAGGAAGTCAATTAGACTCTCTTCCTCCTTTGGGTATTGTCGCTTCCGCGAAAATAAGGTGCCGGAAAAACAGAAGAGTCGCCACCTTTCGTTATTTATCCCTCGAAGCGGGAAAGGAAACGATCGGAAAAACCTGACGAAAAGGTATAAGACAAGGTCATCGCAACCGTTGTCTGGGTTCGGGAGTCGGTTACGCAAGGGGAAGGTATTAGCACCCCTCACGTCCGTCGTACTCGACGGGATCCACGCTTGTTGTGTTTACAGGACGAGTTGGTTTATCTATCTACCTATCAAGGCTGGCTTAAACAGAAAAGAAAATGACTCGGCAAAGCGTCGCACTTTATGCCTACGTATTCTCATCAGAGAATGAGAAATCAGAGTCAACGTAGTTCGACTACGAGGGGTTACGGGGAAGGTGGCTCGCCATACATCGGTATTGTGCCTACGTACTCTCAACAGGTATGAGAGATCAGAGCTTACGTAGTTCGGGATAATACGGATTACGGGAATTCAGATTCATATGTTTTATCGAGTATGGTTAAACAGCAGTTCCAGCATTTAGGGACAAAGCCTGTTTGCGTTGGCGCTGAAGTTTAACGACACTCTTTTCTTCAGAAAAGCTTCCTTTGAATTACGGGCCCACGGGGCAAAAAAGGTTTGAAGTCTGTTTTCTGTCTTTTACGGAAGAAGTGTTTTTTATTGTGTTTGCAATTTCAATCGCACTAAAGACTATGACCTGAGAGTGAATGCGTCGCATGTCACCCAAAGGGTGCCATACTAAACATCTAGACTATTGGAAAGAATCTCTCCAACAATCCTTTCTCAGATAGCTTAAGGCTCGTAACGTACGAAAGAAACCATTCATGATTACTGTATCTTAAGCTGTTTGAGATGAGAAGAGAAAGGCTCAACTACGGGGAGACTATCAAGTCCTACTGTTGTCATGCCAAGGATTCATCCTATAGTTGAAGTTTGAAACAGGGAACTCCTAGAAGTTATCATGCATAGGTTTCAACCTAAAGTTCTATCATCACTTCCTTATCAAAGGAAATGAGATTCCTAGGGGATCATATCAATGATAAACAGAAACAGATAAAGCATCAGCTTAAACAGTAAACAGTAAAAAGCATGCAATGCAAGTGAGGGAGGAAATGTGTGTGGGGCAGCAGCCTCCACAAGCTCATCTCAACCTCAAGCCAGATATGAATAACTGTAATCATACAGAAATAATAACAACATGCTATCAAGCAAAATACAGTAAACTGCAATCATACAATAACAGTAAAACATGCTATCAAGCTAAATAAACCACATGGGCAAGGGAGCTGAGCTCTACCGAATACCCGCAAGCAAAGCCATACAGTAACAATACAAGCGGAGGGAGCAACTCAACCTCTAGTGCAATCATGATCCTAGATTAAAGTTAGTCTAGTCATGGACTTATTCTAATGCATCAAGCAAGTCACACAAGGCACATCAATACAGAAAAGAAAACAGACAAGAAAGCAGATCAACTCCTCTCTCAATTCCAAGCTTCAGCTCTTCTGACAGTAACTCAGTCTTCAGACTTCAACCACCTTTCCAGGCTATCAGCTTCACTGGCAAGTATCAACTTGCTTCCAGGGTTTCAATCCATCAAACATAAGTTTCAACTTATCTTCTCTCCTCCAAGCTTCAGCTCTTCAGTCAACTCCACCCTCAGGCTTCACTCTTAACTGCAAGTGTCAACTTGACTCCTTCAGATTCTCAATCATCAATGTAAGTATCAACTTATCTTACATTTTATTCCTCAAGCCTCAGCTCCACACTCAATCTCAATTGAATCATCTTCATAAGTATCCACTTAGGCTTCAAGCTTCAGCTCTCTTTGCTTCACCAGTCTCAACTTGGTCTTCTTCATCTACAAGCTTCAGCCTCTCAGAGTAATCTTTAATCACTTAGAAGTGTCAACTTCATCCTTCAATTCTTTCTCAAGCCTCAGCTCTTCATTCAATCTCCTTTGGGTCTTCAAGTATCAACTTGTTCTTCAAGCCCTTCAAGCTTCAGCTGCAATGGCAATGCTCAAGGAATCATCCTCTTCCACACTCTTCAATGAAGTCTTCATCTTCAAACTCAAGCTCAACATCTTTCAAGATACTCACCCCAGAAGATAATTGGTTGACCATGATGAGTGGAAATGATAAACAGCTTACTGACAACCAAAGGAAGCCTGTAAGGGTTCATCATTATGAGAGACTGGTTCCCTCAAAGTTCTACTTCCCAGATAAAGCCACTCATCCCTCCAAAGGAGGGATGTGAATATCTGAGGAGGACTTTTAGTCATTGGGAGGAATGGAAGCACAAGATGCTTTCCATGTTTGTGAAAGAAATCATTCTAGTTCTAAGGCTCTCCCTATGTCCTATCTCCTAATCTCCATCTGACACCTTCAGGAACAAACAAATCCTAAGCTCCAAGCAACTTCAAGCAACTTCCTTGAGCATCTTCCTCTTGTCTTCAACTTGTCTTCAATCTCAATCAAAGGCAACCCAAGCACAAACCCTAATCTAAGGGAACTAAGTGAGTTAAACTAGTTGAATTAGTAAATTAGGGTCACCTAAAACCTAGTACTAAAGTTAGTCCTAACTAAAATACTAAAATCAATTGTAAAATCTTACAAAAATTACTATGGGAACCTAGGTCAATCATGACTCTACCACATTAGTTTCAAAGATCAAACCATCAAATTGGACCTAGAACTAAATTCTACATTCTAAGGCATCAACCTAAAACCCTAAAAAGGAAGCATCTAAACATCAATCTAGAAAGTATACCTATTTTCATCACAAAAATGTGATAAAATTACTATGGGATCATACATGTCTAACCTAATCACACACAAAAAATTAGGCTCAAAATCATCACCATGAGATCAAACAAAATTCCACAAAATTATGCTTCAAACATGAACATTTTAATATCAATTAAAATGAAAAATTCCAATTAAATCAGAAATTACATGAAATGAAAATATTTTTTCTCTAAAAAATAATAGACTCAATCATGTGTAATATGCAAAAAGAATGGGTGTGATTGGATTAATATTCAATTAGTTATGAATTTTACAAGAATCATGAATTAAATGGAAATTAAATGAAAATCCAACTAAAATAATGAAGCGCACGGTGCAAATAGCAGTCATTTTCAGTTCAAAATCTGGGTTGGGCTCGCTGGGGGGTGTGGATAACACTCAGATCACTAAGCCCAAAACATTGAATAAGTGAAACGCAACGTTTCATCAGAAATCCTTCACAAATCAGAATTAAAACGTGGCCCTTGGATCTTCTCCCAGTCAATGGTCAATCCATCATCCAATGGTGAGAACTTCATCTTCTCCATTTCAAACGTCTGAACTTCGCGCCCAGCTCTGGCCACCGCCGGTGGAGCTCCGATCGTCCCCTTCAACCCTAGTTCTTTCTAGAGGCCTCCAATCCAAGAGGTCAAAACATGAAACTCATTCCAAATCTTGCCACGAATTCAACCCTACCATTAGTTTCCTTTAAAACCCCAAGAATCAACATCTCCCAATCTCAACCGAAAATGGTGGTCTTCCTATTTTGTCTCTAATTCAACAATTAACCACCTGAAATCCATCCTAGGCCATTCTACAACTAATCTAGCACCTTAATTCAACCTAATTCTACCTAAATCAAGCTATAGGAAGAAGATTACCAACCTGGAAATTCTTGAATAACAGATGCACAAAATCTTCACTTCAAGCTCTCAAACCTTCTGGACACGATCACTGAACCTCCTCCTTGCTTCTGTATGCAAAAGATTCAATGGAAAGTGCTTCAATCTTGAAACACTATGCTGAGTTGCAGGTGCTAAAAACCACTTGCTCCCACACGATCTAGCCACCAATTCTTCTTGGAAATGGTCTGGAATCAATCCTTGACACTCATGGAAGAAGAATCAATCAAGAAAATAGAAGGAAATGGAGGAATTTGGTGAAACCGATTGCACTTGCAAGCTATGAAAACTCAATCTCAAACTAAGCTCAATCCTTCAATGATCACCAACCTCTACCATGGATCCATTCTACTCAATATATAGATGAAGTTTGGATGATCTAGAACCCTCTAGATCCTTCCAATGAGATTTTCCACATCTCATGTCATGAGATTTTGAATCACTTACCATGCCATGCTCAATTCTGTTTGCAGCTTGAAATTCATCTCAATCTCTTTCAATTTCTCCCCTAGTGACATTTTGGAAGGGTTTAGCTTGCCAAGTTCCTTGCCCATGCCTTAATTTTAAGTTATGCACATGTTACTTAATATGCAAGCAAGTGCTTTTCAAAGCAAGTCCATGAATTGAATCTCAAATAAAAAATGTGGCTAAACCATTGTTTCTAAAATGTTTTCTAGAGTCAAAATGATATATTACATGCCATGGTTTGGATGTGTAGGTTGAAAATATCAATTTCCAACTTTGGTTTATTTAACTTATGCCCTTATTTTAGGTCATTTTTGCAACTTTGAGCTACAAGCCTTTTCAACATCTCATGACCTCCTTATTAGCTTTAAAACATCATTTTAAGCAAGTTTGATGTTGAACATTTTCCCATTTGAAGCTTGGAAATGGGAGTTATGGCCTCATGGTTGAAATGACCTGTAATCTCCAAATGACCAAAATGCCCTTGACTTGTCAAAGCCATAAGTTGGTAATGCAAATGATAATGCAAATGTGAATGAAATGAAACACAATCTAGGTAAAGAAATGTTGGTCAAATTTTGGGGTGCAACAGCTGCCCCTATTCAAACGGCTTGAACCTGACTGGGTGAGAAGCGAACGACTCTCAACCAATCAAGGTGCGAGACGGTTGAATACCGACAAACCCGGAAATTTGCCAACTGCACAAGTACACGGTACTCTGACGGGAACAAATCTTCGAAAACTGAAATATTAGCTGCACGACAACTAGCTGGGGAATTGGTCGCACGGTAACCGGTAATACGTGGTCGATCATGCCGTCAGGCACCAAGATTCCTCGGGATTCGTCAGGCCCACAATCAGGTTAGTCATGCCATCGGGCATTCAAAGAAGTTTTCGGGCATCAGCCGGACTTCATCAGTAAGTCGGGAATAGAATTCTCGGTCAATCATGAACCAGTTGGGGATATCCAAACTTCTGCCGTCAGGCACTCTACATCAGCTAAGAGAACTGCTTCGTCAATACGGTAAGTCTTCAAGGGAAGTTTCAACTTCACTGTTTAGAAACCTGCTGGGGATGACACATCTCCGCCGGGGATTCTGGAGAACTATCAAGTAATTCTATTTCGGGGATCCAGAAATCATTATGGGTGAATCATCTCTGCTGAGGACATCAAGAACCATCTTGGACAAATAACCCCGTGGGGACTTCAAGAATCGTCTTGAACCGATAACTCTGCTGGAGATTTTAGGAATCATCCTGAGCACACACCCTGCCGGGAACTCTAAGCATCAACTTGAGCAACCAACTCTGGCGACTGCACTGGGGATTTTAAGAATCATCTTGGGCCGAAGACTTTGTTGGGGATTTCAAGAATCATCTTGATCAGGCGACTCTGTTGGGGAGAATTCAAGAATCATCTTGAGCAAACAATTCTGCGGCAGAACACCTGCAAAACAAGAACGGTAACAACCTAGATCATGCTTATTATGCTTATGCCGCAATGCTCCACACGGTGGAAATGCTTCGCGTTTATGATAAGTGCTATGCAATCATGCAAAATGCTGCGATCCCGTCAGCAAAATAAATGCTGAAGGGAGAATCCTCCTGTCAAGGAGAGGGAACCACTCTGGTGGAGAGGAGGGGTCATCCTGCCGAGGAGAGGAAGTTGCGCCAATCTCAATCGGACTCCGCATGGGGAAGCAAACTTCAGTTGACTGCTGCAGGGGAACAAAGCTCTACGAGAACCCAGACCTGCTGAGGAAAGCGATGTCAATCGCGGAAATAAACTGCACGGCCTTCACGGCTAACCTTCCTGGGGATAACGACTCCGGCGGGGAAATACGGCATCAGCTATTCAACACTCTACCGGGAAAAACTAATCATGGCCCGAACGGCTTCCAAGGACTCGGATCTCTTGGGGATTTGCAAACTCGGCTGGGGAAGAAGAAATCATCCTGCTTCGGGGGAGAGTACAACTCTGTGGGGAATCTCAATTCCACTGGAGACTTCCGTCTGGAACTACCAATTGCTGCACACTTCAGTATATGACTCAGCTGAGGAGATGACGTTCCTTCAGGATGCATCTGATTGGGGGGAGAATCTTCTCTGCCTGGGGAGACATATCAATGCTCACAATCTCATGTTCAGACTCTGCGGGGAGAGGCTGCTGAACTTTGCTGGAGGGGAGGAATCATCCTGCTTGGGGATGCGCATGGCGCACTGTCTGGAATATGCTACACCTGTAACAATACAAACAAACAGACAAGATGCCCTTCTCAAAGGGACCTATCAAGGTTATCATCTTGTGGCAATGTTTAAGTAATTCATTGTTTCAACAATCAGTGGCCTAGGCCAGTAAGTTTATGTATGCGCATTTTGTCAAAAACATCGGCGTTCTTTTTCGCAAACAAAACAGACAAACAGAATTGCTGAATAGTATACATTTTATTGATAACGAACCCCTGAATGGGTAAAAAATGTTTTACAACAGATGCAAGCTCCTGGAATGAGGAAGCCGCGCAAAAATAAAACATAAATATACATCAGTATATACAAATGTCGGCAACGAGGCGTAGACGAACACCATGAGTTGATCCCTCTATGACCCACTCGACTTCGATACTTCTCCGACGCTTCAGCTTCAGAAGAGATTGATTCAGATAAACGGCCCTCAGGTCTTCCAAACCACCAAACAATGAAAGTCCATACGCGGAACGCAGTCATTTGCTTTTTCAAATCCCTAACTTTTGCGTGAACCGCCCTTTGCGGGTTTTCAGTTCACCGGGATACCCTTTTTTGCCAAAGTCGCCCATCCGGGTTTTCGACTTTGCGGGTGTATGTTCTTTTCTTATTTATATCCCTAATTTTTTCCCGAAACTTTTTTCCTTTTTTATGGTTCGCCGGGATGCCCCATTTTTGCCTGGACATTCTTTTTCTTTCTAGCGGGTCATTTTTTAAGCAAAGTATTTTTTAACTGCGTCCGCGTTCACCGGAGATGCAAAATCTTCACCATCCATCGTGGATAACAACAAGGCTCCTCCCAAAAAGACCTTGCTGACGACGTACAGACCTTCGTAATTAGGAGTCCACTTGCCCCGGTGATCGGAGTGTGGAGGAAGAATCTTCTTCAGGACGAGATCACCCGTCTGAAAGCTTCTAGGACGCACCTTCTTATCATAAGCTTTCTTCATTCGGCTTTGGTACAGACGACCATATGCAATCGATGCTAACCTCTTCTCGTCCATCAGGCTGAGTTGATTTAGTCTGTTCTTAATCCATTCTGCCTCATCGAGTTTCACATCAACCAAAACTCGCAAAGAAGGGATCTCCACTTCTAACGGTAGGACAGCTTCCATTCCGTACACTAAGGAGAAAGGAGTTGCCCCGGTTGATGTACGTACCGTCGTACGATAACCGTGCAATGCAAACGGCAACATCTCGTGCCAATCCTTGTAGGTCACAACCATCTTCTGAACAATCTTCTTGATGTTCTTATTGGCCGCTTCAACAGCGCCATTCATCTTCGGACGGTAAGGAGATGAGTTGTGGTGTTCGATCTTGAAACTCTGGCACAGCTCCTTCATCATCTTGTTATTCAGATTCGAACCATTATCAGTAATGATCCGCTCGGGAATTCCGTAACGACAGATGATGTCCCTCTTAATGAATTTAGCCACCACCTGCTTGGTCACATTAGCATATGAGGCCGCCTCCACCCACTTGGTGAAGTAGTCGATAGCTGCTAGAATGAAGCGATGACCATTAGAAGCAGTGGGCTCGATCTTGCCTATCATGTCGATGCCCCACATGGAGAACGGCCACGGGGAGGACATGACGTTTAACGGGCACGGCAGCACGTGAACTTTATCAACATAAATCTGGCATTTATGACATCTCTTCGCGAATTTAAAGCAATCCGATTCCATCGTCAGCCAGTAGTATCCTGCTCTAAGGATTTTTCTTGTCATAGCATGCCCGCCGGCGTGCGTACCAAAGGTGCCTTCATGGACTTCTTCCATGAGCATACTCGCCTCTTTCTCATCTACACATCTGAGTAGCACGAGATCGTGATTTCTTTTATACAAAACTCCATCAGGATTGAGATAAAAAATTTCCAGACAGCCTCCTCAGAGTCTTCTTATCCTGGGTTGACGCTCCCGCAGGATACTCCTTAGTCATAAGGAAGGTCTGGATATCATGGAACCATGGCTTGCCGTCGGAGGCTTCCTCGATCGCAAAGACGAATGCAGGTCTATCAAGACGAGAAAGGACAATTCTCGGAGCTTCATTCCAAAAATTGACTTTATACATTGAAGCCAACGTGGCTAAGGCATCAGCCATCTGGTTTTCGGCCCTGGGCACATGATGGAAATCCACTCGATCAAAGAACGGAAGCAGCCTTCTGGCATAGTTCATGTACGGCACCAAATTCGATTGACGAGTCTCCCACTCCCCTTTAATCTGGTTAATCACGAGCGTCGAGTCACCATATACGTCTAGGTTCTTGATTCTCAAATCAATTGCCTCTTCTAGACCCATGATGCATGCTTCGTACTCCGCTTCATTATTGGTGACTGGAAACGTCAGTCTCGCAGTGAACGGGATATGGGATCCGTGGGGAGTCGTGATGATCGCCCCAATGCCACTTCCATAGGAATTAACCGCCCCTTCAAATATCAATTTCCACTGGGATTTCCTATCTGCCCCCTCGTCGGGCAACGACTCATCGCAATCCTTCGCTTTGAGAAACATGATATCCTCATCAGGGAATTCAAATTTCATCGGCTGGTAATCTTCGATCGGTTATTCGGCAAGGTAATCAGACAATACGCTTCCCTTGATGGCCTTCTGGGAGACGTACTGAATGTCATATTCAGTCAACACCATTTGCCATCTGGCAATCCTGCCCGAAAGCGCCTGCTTTTCGAAGATGTACTTGATCGGATCCATCTTCAAAATTAGCATAGTGGTGTGATTGAGCATGTACTGTCGTAAACGTTTGGCAGCCCAGGCTAGTGCACAACACGTTTTCTCCAGCATCGAGTAACGAGATTCACAATCAGTGAACTTTTTACTCAAGTAATAAATGACATGCTCCTTTCTGCCCGTCTCGTCGTGCTGACCGAGAACACACCCCATACTATTCTCAAGAACTGTCAAGTACATGATTAGTGGTCGTCCGACCACTGGGGGTATCAAGATTGGAGGTTCCTGCAGATACTGTTTTATCTTATCAAATGCCTTCTGGCAATCCTCGTTCCAGGTAATCGCCTGATCTTTCTTCAGTAATTTGAACATCGGTTCACACGTGGCCGTGAGCTGAGAAATAAACCTTGCAATGTAGTTTATTCTGCCCAGGAAACCACGAACTTCTTTTTCTGTTTTTGGCACTGGCATTTCTTGTATCGCTTTAATCTTCGCAGGATCAACCTGGATGCCTCTTTCGCTCACGATAAACCCCAGTAACTTTCCGGACCGTACTCCGAAAGTACACTTGTTAGGATTCATCCTTAACCTGAACTTCCTAAGCCTCTCAAAAAGCTTCAGCAAATTGACCAGATGTCCCTCCTCCGTTTGGGACTTCGCAATCATGTCATCAACATAGATTTCAATCTCATGATGAATCATGTCATGAAACAAAGTAACCATTGCTCGTTGGTAAGTGGCCCATGCGTTCTTCAGACCAAAAGGCATTACCTTATAGCAAAATGTTCCCTAAGGAGTGATAAACGTCGTTTTCTCCATGTCCTCCGGCGCCATCTTGATCTGATTGTAGCCGGAGAAGCCATCCATGAACGAAAACACGGAGAACTGGGCTGTGTTTTCGACCAACACATCGATATGAGGCAGCGGGAAATCATCCTTAGGGCTCGCCCTATTCAAATCCCGATAATCGATGCATATTCGCACCTTACCGTCCTTCTTCGGTACAGGCACTATGTTGGCGACCCACGGAGGGTAAGTGGTGACCGCTAAGAAGCCAGCATCAAGCTGTTTCTGCACTTCTTCTTTGATCTTAACGGCCATATCTGGTCGCGTCCTCCTAAGCTTCTGCTTAACAGGAGGACAATCTTCTCGCAGCGGCAAGTGGTGGACCACGATGTCAGTGTCAAGTCCGGGCATATCTTCGTATGACCAAGCAAAGACGTCACTATACTCTCTCAGCATCTCGACCAATCTCTGCTTGACATCACTCTGCAATGCAGCCCCTATCCTGACATTTCTGACGAGTTCTTCAGAACCCAGATTCACGATCTTGATCTCCTCTTCATGAGGCAGAATAACTTTTTCCTCTTATTTCAACAAGCGGGCCAACTCTTCAGAAGGTCTTCGTCTTCATCAATCTCTTCTTTGGCTTGATAGATCGGGCAATCGAAGTCGAAGTGAGCCGTAAAAGGTCCAGAGTCGATGTCATCTGTTATGTGGATCCTGCAATAACAAGGGTTAAGCTTAAAACAAGGATATGCAGGTTAGCACAAACCCCATTTCCATTTTATTGTTTTTCAAAACAAATATAAAACAGGAATAACAGAGATCACAATATTTGAATACGAAGAAAACGCCTTTGATTTATTAACAAAATGCATGTACATAATCCAACAAGGCCCTAAAAATAAAACCACTGTGCCCCGGGTAGGACATAGGGTTGTACAATGATTGGAAAAAGTAAATCATTACTCTTCGCTTGTCATCTGGATGATATCCTTGACGGACCAGTTGGTGAGGCCCTCGCCTGACTTGCTTGGCTGGATCCAAGAGTCGAGGTCACAGTCGCTATCCCCGCTGTCTTCAGACACCGCGTTGATGCTTTCGAATATCACTCCGCCACTGGTAAACTGGATCGGTCCTTTACCTCGCGACGCACTGCTAGAAGAAGAAGAAGCTTCAGCTCCAGGAGAATATCCCAACCCAAACTTGTCTTGCTTGTTAGGTATCTCCAAAATTAGCCCCCATCCTGGGGTAGATCCGGCTTGGACAACGGCCCCGGCTTCCTTGAATGAAGAGAGAGTCATCTCTGGCTTCTCAGTGATTACAGGAGCTACGTCCTTGACTTTAACAGCTTTGAACGCTTGGCATAGATTTTCGTGGATTTCCCCATCCATCTCAACATACTTGAAGGACGACAAATGGCTCACCATTATATCTTCCTTGCCACACACAGTCACGATGCTACCTCCGACAGCATACTTGAGTTTCTGGTGCAACGTGGAGGTCACGGCACCCGCAACATGGATCCATGGCCGGCCCAAGAGACAGCTGTAAGCAGGCATGATGTCCATAATGTAAAAGATTGCGTCGAACGTTTCCGGCCCGACTTGGATTGACAGGGTCACCTCCCCGAAAACGTGGCGTTTAGTTCCATCAAACGCCTTCACAACCAGATCATTAGGTGTGCAAATCACTCCATGAGTATCTAACTTCATTAATGCCTTCTTCGAAAGAACATTGAGCGACGAACCCGTGTCCACCAGCACGTGTGACATAATCGTTTCCCTACACTCTATCGAGATGTGCAAGGCGCTATTGTGGTTCCTCCCCTTCGGCGTCAGCTCTAGGTCAGTGAACCCTAGCCCATTTCCAGCATTTACGTGGGCTACGACCTCTTCTAGCTGGTTTACCGATATTTCCTGTGGTACATAGGCGGCGTTCAACACCTTCAGCAGTGCGTTGCGGTGTGCTTCAGAACACAGCAACAAGTTCAGAATAGAAACCTTCGAGGGTGTCTGATGGAAATGATCCACAATCTTGTAGTCACTCTTTTTAATCAACCGCATAAACTCCTCGGCGTCTTTAACAAGTAAGTCTTTTTCTGCCCCACGCGGGATCTCTTCAACGACTTTACTTTTACCTTTATCGGTAGCATCAGCTCTGACCGCCTTGTCCGCCACGACCTCGGGTGGTGCAAACACTCTTCCGCTGCGAGTAATACCATTGATTCCCGCAAGGTTCTCCACAGACGACCCAAACGGTTCTAGCTCCAACTTCTGTCCGTTACAGTAGACTTCAGCCCCATAATGCCATGGGACGACATTAGTGCTTTCGAACGGTATTGGCCCAGCTCGGGTGATGGTAATTGTGGGCGGCCTGGGTGCAGAAATAGTTATCGTCTGACGAGGGATGGTGATGGTGGCAACCTCATCACCTTGCTTCAGCATTACCTCTCCCGATCCGCATTCGGCCCTCCGGCTAAACTGTAGGATCCCTTCAGTCATCAGACTTTGAATTCCTTCTACCAACTATTCACATCCATTAGGACTCGTGACACAGTCCATACACAGCTCTCCGCATCCTGGAAAGAAACCTCTTTTCATCAGCTTAGCTTTGACGAAGCTAAGCGGCGTCTTCAGATCTCTGACGTCAGTCAACAAATCCAAACACTCGCCTTCGATAATGGCGTTCACTCCACCTCCCCTATGATTCGGCATAGGATTCTTCGTGACATTTGGCACATTATCGGAGAAATTGATGATCTTGGCATCCACCATGTCCTGCACCTTATGCTTGAAGGCTTTGCAGTTCTCTATTGTGTGGCCCGGTGCCGCTGAGTGAAACTCACAAGTTGCATTCGCGTCATAACCTGGCGGAGGTGCCCCTGTCAAGGGAGCCAAGGTTCTCTTCTGGATCAACTGTAGCTGAAGCAAAGTCTGCAATAGTTGCGCGTACGACATGGGCGGTGTCTCGAGGTGACGACTCGACAGAGGTGCCCTATTCTGATACTTTCTGTACCCTTGTTGATTCGGTTGCTGTTGTTGCTGCTGCTGTGGCTGTTGAACTGCCGGGATAGTTATGCTGGCCACCTGTTGGTGAGGGCCTTTACCCTTTCTTCGAGCATTGGTCACAGCGCTCGTTTCTCCTTCAGATTCTCAATCATCAATGTAAGTATCAACTTATCTTACATTTTATTCCTCAAGCCTCAGCTCCACACTCAATCTCAATTGAATCATCTTCATAAGTATCCACTTAGGCTTCAAGCTTCAGCTCTCTTTGCTTCACCAGTCTCAACTTGGTCTTCTTCATCTACAAGCTTCAGCCTCTCAGAGTAATCTTTAATCACTTAGAAGTGTCAACTTCATCCTTCAATTCTTTCTCAAGCCTCAGCTCTTCATTCAATCTCCTTTGGGTCTTCAAGTATCAACTTGTTCTTCAAGCCCTTCAAGCTTCAGCTGCAATGGCAATGCTCAAGGAATCATCCTCTTCCACACTCTTCAATGAAGTCTTCATCTTCAAACTCAAGCTCAACATCTTTCAAGATACTCACCCCAGAAGATAATTGGTTGACCATGATGAGTGGAAATGATAAACAGCTTACTGACAACCAAAGGAAGCCTGTAAGGGTTCATCATTATGAGAGACTGGTTCCCTCAAAGTTCTACTTCCCAGATAAAGCCACTCATCCCTCCAAAGGAGGGATGTGAATATCTGAGGAGGACTTTTAGTCATTGGGAGGAATGGAAGCACAAGATGCTTTCCATGTTTGTGAAAGAAATCATTCTAGTTCTAAGGCTCTCCCTATGTCCTATCTCCTAATCTCCATCTGACACCTTCAGGCACAAACAAATCCTAAGCTCCAAGCAACTTCAAGCAACTTCCTTAAGCATCTTCCTCTTGTCTTCAACTTGTCTTCAATCTCAATCAAAGGCAACCCAAGCACAAACCCTAATCTAAGGGAACTAAGTGAGTTAAACTAGTTGAATTAGTAAATTAGGGTCACCTAAAACCTAGTACTAAAGTTAGTCCTAACTAAAATACTAAAATCAATTGTAAAATCTTACAAAAATTACTATGGGAACCTAGGTCAATCATGACTCTACCACATTAGTTTCAAAGATCAAACCATCAAATTGGACCTAGAACTAAATTCTACATTCTAAGGCATCAACCTAAAACCCTAAAAAGGAAGCATCTAAACATCAATCTAGAAAGCATACCTATTTTCATCACAAAAATGTGAGAAAATCAATATGGGATCATACATGTCTAACCTAATCACACACAAAAAATTAGGCTCAAAATCATCACCATGAGATCAAACAAAATTCCACAAAATTATGCTTCAAACATGAATATTTTAATATCAATTAAAATGAAAAATTCCAATTAAATCAGAAATTACATGAAATGAAAATATTTTTTCTCTAAAAAATAATAGACTCAATCATGAGTAATATGCAAAAAGAATGGGTGTGATTGGATTAATATTCAATTAGTTATGAATTTTACAAGAATCATGAATTAAATGGAAATTAAATGAAAATCCAACTAAAATAATGAAGCGCACGGTGCAAATAACAGTCATTTTCAGTTCAAAATCTGGGTTGGGCTCGTTGGGGGTGTGGATAACACTCAGATCACTAAGCCCAAAACATTGAATAAGTGAAACGCAACGTTTCATCAGAAATCCTTCACAAATCAGAATTAAAACGTGGCCCTTGGATCTTCTCCCAGTCAATGGTCAATCCATCATCCAATGGTGAGAACTTCATCTTCTCCATTTCAAACGTCTGAACTTCGCGCCCAGCTCTGGCCACCGTCGGTGGAGCTCCGATCGTCCCCTTCAACCCTAGTTCTTCCTAGAGGCCTCCAATCCAAGAGGTCAAAACATGAAACTCATTCCAAATCTTGCCACGAATTCAACCCTACCATTAGTTTCCTCTGAAACCCCAAGAATCAACATCTCCCAATCTCAACCGAAAATGGTGATCTTCCTATTTTGTCTCTAATTCAACAATTAACCACCTGAAATCCATCCTAGGCCATTCTACAACTAATCTAGCACCTTAATTCAACCTAATTCTACCTAAATCAAGCTATAGGAAGAAGATTACCAACCTGGAAATTCTTGAATAGCAGATGCACGAAATCTTCACTTCAAGCTCTCAAACCTTCTGGACACAATCACTGAACCTCCTCCTTGCTTCTGTATGCAAAAGATTCAATGGAAAGTGCTTCAATCTTGAAACACGATGCTGAGTTGCAGGTGCTAAAAACCACTTGCTCCCACACGATCTAGCCACCAATTCTTCTTGGAAATGGTCTGGAATCAATCCTTGACACTCATGGAAGAAGAATCAATCAAGAAAATAGAAGGAAATTGAGGAATTTGGTGAAACCGATTGCACTTGCAAGCTATGAAAACTCAATCTCAAACTAAGCTCAATCCTTCAATGATCACCAACCTCTGCCATGGATCCATTCTACTCAATATATAGATGAAGTTTGGATGATCTAGAACCCTCTAGGTCCTTCCAATGAGATTTTCCACATCTCATGTCATGAGATTTTGAATCACTTACCATGCCATGCTCAATTCTGTTTGCAGCTTGAAATTTATCTCAATCTCTTTCAATTTCTCCCCTAGTGACATTTTGGAAGGGTTTAGCTTGCCAAGTTCCTTGCCCATGCCTTAATTTTAAGTTATGCACATGTTACTTAATATGCAAGCAAGTGCTTTTCAAAGCAAGTCCATGAATTGAATATCAAATCAAAAATGTGGCTAAACCATTGTTTCTAAAATGTTTTCTAGAGTCAAAATGATATATTACATGCCATGGTTTGGATGTGTAGGTTGAAAATATCAATTTCCAACTTTGGTTTATTTAACTTATGCCCTTATTTTAGGTCATTTTTGCAACTTTGAGCTACAAGCCTTTTCAACATCTCATGACCTCCTTACTAGCTTTAAAACATCATTTTAAGCAAGTTTGATGTTGAACATTTTCCCATTTGAAGCTTGGAAATGGGAGTTATGGCCTCATGGTTGAAATGACCTGTAATCTCCAAATGACCAAAATGCCCTTGACTTGTCAAAGCCATAAGTTGAGTTCTACAAATCCTATCAAAGACTTATAGCACTCTATAGAAATCTAAGAAGATAAGGAACAACATTCATGTTGACCAAAAGTTCATAGGAATCATCCTTCATGTGCAAAAGTTGGATGCAAGTTGGGTGACTTTCAAGGCCCCAGATTCACATACCTCAGATGACCTGTAACTTGTCAAAGTCATAACTTGAGCTCTAAAAATCCTATCAAGGACTTCTATTACTCAAATTAAAGCTAAGAACAAGCTCTACAACATTCATGTTAGGGGCAAGATGAGATGACAATCACATCTTGAGCTAAACTTCCTTGAAGATAGGGGTCAAACTAGGGGATTTTACACTGTCAAGCCTTAGAAACCCTAGCTTGAAACTTCTCAAACTCTTCAATCATGATGAGTTAACCTTGGAATCATCCTTATAGAATCTCAATGCATCAATCCATGGTCACATGGCTCTTGGTTTAGGTCTCAACCCTCTCCAAATCATCAGTTGACCTAGGGTTGACCCAGTCAAACCCTAATCATACCAATCATGGATGAGGCTTCTTAATCTTGCACAATGACTTGTCTAGGCTTCATGATGGCTTTCAAGACATCTCATAAGCTCTCTCAAGGCTTCAAGTCCATCCTCATAGCTTCAGAATCATCTGGGGAGCTCCCACAACTCTCAAGTTAGGAGGCACACAACCTTGGTTTCAACCACTCTCTCTGAGGATCTTTTAACCTCTCTGACAAGGATATCACCCTTGAACACTTGAATAACCTTCTTAGCTAGCTTCATAGTCTTGTATAGCTCTTGATTGGTACTCATACCTCTTGATCTCCTGCATACATGTCAATGAAATGCAAATGATAATGTTAATGTGAATGAAATGAAACACAAGCTAGGTAAAGAAATGTTGGTCAAATTTTGGGGTGCAACAGGTATGCCACCTTGTTGTATTCTTCTTGTCGATGTTCCTCATTAATCTCCATCGAAGCTCCATGAGTAACTTCGACCATGTTTACGCATGCGTCTGTCTTTCCAGTGATGTCCAAATTTTCCAACTTCACTCTAAGGGCCTCAGTAGCCTTAGTAACATTGTTAATCTGCACGAAAACTTCAGTGGTTTCTTTCGTTTTTATTGTTGTATTGGGATCTTCATTCATCCCTTCGTTTTTATTTTTGTACATGAGGGTACTTTGAGTATTTAAGTGACTTTGTGCAACTTGAATACACAAAAAATTCTTAACACTAAGACTTCATTCATCCCTATAGTGGCTTCTCTTTGAAAATAAAACAAATGACACTCGGCATGCCTTCGACTTCCCAACGTACTCCATGTGTCCAATC
This sequence comes from Lathyrus sativus, assembly GCA_963859935.3. Lineage (NCBI taxonomy): Eukaryota > Viridiplantae > Streptophyta > Magnoliopsida > Fabales > Fabaceae > Lathyrus > Lathyrus sativus. Next base: position 25,534,516 of record CAWUDS030000001.1, read on the forward strand.
TGGATAAGGACAACATTCCCTCCTTGATTCAAATTCAAAACTCAAGTCGAAAATGTCAGACGTAACATCCCGTCGAAATATCATTTCAATACTTAGGAAATTTTCCTAAGTCCACTTAGTCATCTTTGCTTTCGTAAGGAACGTCTTCGACTGAGCTTCCAACATCGAACTTATCTAGTTGAAATTCATCATAACTTGACAAAAAATTTATTTTCCCTCACTTGTTACATGAATTAAACCAGACGTCGAAATTAAGAGCCAACAGGGTGAAAATGTATTTTCACTAACTTTGATAAGGATGTGGTTAAGCTATTTATACAAATAATTATAAGATGATTGGGATACATGTTATGTAATCAAATAACAAGATGATTGAGATACATGTTACATAATCAAATAACTGAAAAAACAGAATTCTTATACTTGTAATCAGTTATTTAAACCTGTAATCGATTACCGTTGTAAAAAAAATAAATCTTTTCAATGGTAATTGGTCACGTAACCAGTTACACCCACAATTCAATTTCTTTTTCTTCATCTTAGAAATGATTTCAACTGTGCTGTAATCGATTACGACACTTGAATTACTAAAAAAAACACTTATCAAATATAAGATTTTCCGTTTTGATTTTGTTATTTAAATAATTATAAAGATAGAAAAAAATAAAATAAAGAGTGTGATGGAAATACAAACATTGATGTTTTATTGGAATTGTAATAATTAATAATGTGAGACATTGTATATTTATATTGCAAAAGGAATTATAATTTGGAAGGAACGAAGTTATAAATAATTTATATTTTGGAACCACCTTGTTAATGCATAAAATTGCCATGATGTCTTATTGTAAATAAAGTAAAACTTTGATGTATACACAAGAATTTTACAAGTTATACCACCAGAAGGATGGTGTTAATTAATGGAAAGACAGAATAAAAAAAAGTCATGTTGTCTGTTTAGATTCCTGGTCTGAAGTGACTTCTTCTACAACCACAGTCCGAACTTTGAATCGACAAATTTTCCGAGCCAGCGATTGTAATGGCCCAGAACGACCACGTGTTCTTGTTGAATAAACCCTTTTAAATCTAATCACCCGTTTCTTTGTTATTGTTGTTTGATATGCTGCACAATTACATTGATCGGACAATTCCTTTTCAGGAATATTATTGGAGTTCATCAGATTGTATGATGTTGAAGTTGATGGTGTAGGTTGTTGAAGAAGACCAAAGTTTGATTCTGAGGTTCTTCCATCACATTGAAATGTCTGCATGTTGTGTGATTGAATTGAACAAGTTATTGATGCTTTCACTATGCGAATAGAAACAAGATTGAGTTAGGAGTTGTTGCTGATTGATGAATTAAGCCAATAGAAATAATTGAATTTTGATATGTTTAGGATGTGCTATTCTTGCTATATATATAGGACAGTCTCCTTAAACCATGGGGATGCTTGTTGGAGAGTGTTATGAATATGTTAACAAACCGTCGAATATAACGAATTAATCAAATATTTGACCAATGGTATTTTGATAGGGGAATTGCTCTTCATGTTATTGTTATTAGACTTGTCCTTTATTAGTTTAAGTCATAACACCGTGTGGGTCTTGAAAGTTTCGCACAACTAAGGGTGCATTAGTGATACATGTTTTGAACATTCAACTTTGAGGCAATGAAGAGTTCAACAATTCTACATTAAAATGAGGAGGAGAATGTTCCTATTTTGTATGTAAGCTATGAAATCTCCAATTTCTCCACTCAAAATATCCTCTCTTGTTTTTTTCTTTCTTTCATTCTAAGATTTCTAGAAGATTTAATATTGCCTCAATTTATTAAAAAAAAATAGAATCAGTTTTTTTAGTAGCAAAAGTGGAATGAATTAATTATGCGACACAAGAAATGTCTATTCAGGACAATAACAAATTCGTACAATCTAAACTAGACAAAATAACCCAACTGCAAAACGGGAATAGATTGAATGACTTTAGTGTATTTGAAAGAGATATGAATGATTAAAATAAATTATTTTGATGAGTGATGATATCTGATTGAAAGAGATAGAGACAAAGTCACCAAAGTCACCCAATACTAAAGTCATCCAAACCTTGTCCCTGCAAAACAAATAAAGACTTAGTAGGCACTGTTAGCCCAACCAAAACGAATCAATTAAGACTCTCGTGTGTTACACAAGTTTTTATTTTTTTGATTTTTAATAGCAGTACAAATAGATCATGCCAACCAATAAATGTATAATCCAATCTACCCCAAATAGAAGTCGTGTCAGATTCATAAAAATTTAAAAAAAAACTTCAATTCTTTTATAGTTTATTTAGCTTGATCATACTACTGTACTTGACAAAAAGTAGTACTTGACAAAAAGTACATAATGCATGGCACCCATATGCTGGTAGGAGTGACTAGAGGTCTTCGCGGTGATGAAAGATCCTATTTTGTGATGTTTTGACTATGGAGAGAGCAAACTCACGTGAGATGAGGAGTCATGTATTCTCTAGGTATTTCGTAAACGTAAATGACATGTTGCTAGAAATGACGTATTTATAAAGGATTATGAGTATGGAGTTAGGATCTATCGGGAATGATAATCGTCCACTTAGTCATAATATTGGACCTTTGAATCCCTACATTCTAGGGAGACTCACTTTAATCTTTTTACAATGAATTCCCTCTAATTGAGGTGTGTCTTTTCCCATGTTTCTCACGATCGGTTAAAAGGGAGCATTAAAGGTGAGGTTGCCCCAAATTGCGGGTGGTAGAAGGGTGTTGCTTCTAGCGGGCGACCACGACATCCTCACCTTTCATAGGTCTTTACGAATGAAAATGGTTTAAGAAATATATAAATTAGAGATTTCACACCTGCAGTGTCATCGACAACATTGCTTCACTTTCTATCATGGAGACTGCCTCCCGAGACATTATTGAAACATGAACCCTAAAAATCATGTCCAAATTAGTGAAAGTAATAGACCTTATCAATTCTTTAGAATGAGTAAAAATTGAAGTGTGTTGGTATAAATTGGAGAAAATACAATAATTAGGGAGGATCAGAGAGATGTGTTAAGAATCAGAGAACGAAAGCGAGTGAGTTTAGGCGCTAATGAGAAAAAGTGACTCACATAGAAATGGTGGCGGTCATGGAACAAGAACAAAATTTAGACGTTTTGCGAAAGCTACAATGATCTTTTAGTTTTGAATTAGTGGTGAAATGAGGCGGAAGATGAAGTCGGTGGCTTCAGACCAAAACAAGAGGAGAGTAAAAATTAAAATTAAATTTTGTATTTTATTTTTTAAATAATAATTAAACAAATGAGTTATTATTAAGAGGTGAAAATAGATATTTGAAGATAATTAATCTTTTAATTTTACACCCGTTTTTCAAAAATAGGTTGTCTGTTGTTACACGCTAAAATCTAAAATGAGATTTCACACCTGTTTTTAAAAAATAGGATATCTCTTGTTACATGTTAAAACATAAAATGAAATTTTATTTACGAAATTACCACCGTGTTACACCCGTTTTTTTATAAAATGGGTGTTAATTCTCAAATTATATTCTTATTTTTGCACTAGTGTCGATTAGATATGCCTGTTTCATGAAACTCTAAGTCATTAAGGCGAGATTATAGTTAATGCTGTCTTATGAGACTCCAAGTCCATCAAGCAAGATTATATGTTGAATATGTTTGATGAGACTCCTAGTCCCTCATGTGAGGTGTGGAGCCTCTTGGGAAAGGCTTTTGTCGAGATCCTTAGGCAAGACTTTTAAGTTAAGTCTCTCAAGACATACTTTAATTAAGTCCCTTAGGTGAGACCTTAGACTGAACCTTGTTAGAGGAGACTCTAAGCTCCTCAGACGAGGAGGTTTGATTAACCTGTATAATGAGACTATAAGTCCTTTAGTAGAGATTATATGTTGAGCCTGTCTGATGAAACTCCAAGTCCCTCAAGCGAGGCAATGAGCCTCAAGCAAGACTTCAGCCGAGACCCTCTGATAAGTGTTCACCGTCGAAATTGATAAACAAGCGTTAGTCTTTCAAATTTATTAAATCTTTGGTTACTTATAGGATCGACTAGATTGATCCTAGGACATGTGTTGTTATTTAGTTTCTGGGTTTGTTAATTATGAAAATTTTGACAATATTCTTAAAAGTTGTTAAAGAAGAGTTACAATTCCTTAAAGAAATGCAGAAGTATAAATTGCAAGGTAAAATGGCTTTAAGATAAATTACAAAATCTTAAATGTCAAAACTAACTTTAAATTAAATTGCAGCAAATGTAAATTACAAGGAGAATCTTAAATAATCTAGTAAAAAGTGTAAAGTATGGTATTCACACGTATATTTTCACTCAGAAACATTTGTTTCTTACGCAAAGACACTTTGAGTAAATTTAGAATTTTTTGTACAAGTTTGAACACCCTCGAATCCTAGCTGCTAAGACTCTATTTATACTAACTTAAAAGTAACCGCTATCTAACGGTCCTCTCTCCAGAAAATGCCATATCTTTAATCTGCATGCATTTTGATATTCAAAGCTCTCCACGTGTCTTGAAAACAGATAAGGCCAAAAACAATTATCAACCTTATTTTGAATTTCACATGTCGAACGCTACTCCATGTGAGCTTCGTCGAACTTCAGTCTTGGCCAAAATATTTCTAAGTCACGGACCACAACTCCATTGATAAAAGAAACTTCGTCGAAATGTTCTCATCAATGTTTTGTCGAAGTCGACATATTCTTCTTCAGAATATATCTTTGAATCCTATGACTTATTTCCAACATTAATGTGTGTCAAAATTCCAACTAACAATAAGACTTTTAAGTTAAGCCTCTCGGGGAAAACTTTGGTCAAGTTCCTTAGATGATACCTTGTGTTGGACCTTGTCATATGAGACATTGAGTTCCTCAAGCGAGGCGGTTAGATGAGCTTGTTTAATGTAACTCAAAGTCCTTAAGGATAGATTATATGTTGAGCCTGTCCGATGAGACTCCGAGCCTCTCATGCGGGCCATTAAGTCTCTGCGACACGACTTCGGCCGAGACCCTTAGGAAAGACTTTTAATTTAATTCTCTAAAGCCTGACTTAGGTTGAGTCCCTTAGGATGAACCTTGTCTGAGAAGACTCTAAGTTCCTCAAGCGAGGTGACATTCATGTTCTGATTGGTTGGAAGGGTCTCACTGGGATCACTATTGTTTCATGTGGAGTAATGAGTTGACATTGTCTTGACCATTGTTACTTTATGAATAGACGATAAAGATTCATTACCTATTTTATTCTTTAAATTTGACACGAATTTTGCCCTTGAGATAATATGTCAAAAATAAAAAATAAATTTTAAAAAAAGTGCTAAAATATTATTTTTGAAATTTGAAAGAGGGTTGATCAATACTTTTCTTCTTGGTTGCAAGCACAATTTATGTAATAGTTCATAAACAAAAATAAAAAGTGATAAAATGCAGCCGTTGGAATTTGAAGGCTTTTTTCCTCAGTTGGCAGCTTAATCGAGGTAATAGGTCATAAAAAAAAGTAAAATAAAATGTAGTTGTTCAGATTGAAATGTGTGTTCCATGAATACTTTTTCCCTCAGGTGGCAACTCAACCGAGGTAATAGATCATAAAAAAAAATATTTAAAAAAATTTTAAAGTTGCTAAAATTCAATTTATGAGATTCAAAGGCGTATCCTCTTAAATTGTGGTTTGCCAATAGATTATACATTGATTGGTCATTGGGTGATAGGAAAGATTTGACACATCGTCTAAATTTATGCATACTCAAAATCAAATTAATGTTAACAAAAATGATATCTTGACATCCCAACCTACACCTACAACGTATACAATGTGCAAATATTTTGGTTTTTTGTAACTCCCTTATCAAATAAGGGGAAATAGGTCATTTCGAATTGATTGTTAGGATTAACTCAATCTAACTTCCCTCTCTAACAAAAAATCGCGTCTCTCTTTCTGAAGAAACAACTCTCTCTCTCTCTCTCTCTCTCTCTCTCTCTCTCTCTCTCTCTCTCTCTCTCTCTCTCTCTCTCTCTCTCCAAACGATAGTGCTTTCTTCTCTCATTGATGGTGCTCTCTCTCGACTGTATGCTCTATCATCGATGAAACCTTCTTTCAACGCACAAAGATTTCCCTCTCAATGATGTGCTCTCTTTTAGAAAATTATTTTGACAGGGAGCACAGTGATGGTTTGTGGTGGAATTACGATCGGAACTGTAACTTAAAGGTGATTTTAGATGAAAATGAGTTGGGGATTTGAAAATTTGTAAATTATTAGTGTTGTATGGTATTTGAAAATTTGTGTTGAAAAAATGTGTTGTATTACAAAATTTGAAAGAATTTCTGGTTCTGTTTTGTTTATGTGCATAATGTGTTATGTAAGTTATAATTCCATTTCCATTAGCCAAAGTGTGTGGTTCTGTTTGTGATATGTGTTGAGTATATTACAAAATTTGTAAGAATTTGTGGTTCTGTTTTGTCATTAACCAACTTCCTTTACTGCATTGATCAACTTTAGCTTAACCTTTTTTCTTTGTTTTGATGTCTAGACCTATATTTATTATAGTCAAAATATCATTAACTAATTTTCTATTCTGCATTAACCAACTTTAATTTAATGTATCTCCTTTATTTTGATGCAGTGAGAAGTTAAAATTTTATTAATCAACCAACTCTACTGTAATAATCAAGTTCGTTTAATAATTTTTTTCTATTCTGATGGCTGGACCTTTATTAATCAAAATTAAAATATAATTAACCAACGTTCTGCACCGCACGGCAAAAACAAATCACATATGACCCACGTATATATACAAAGAGAAACAAAAAGTTGTATGAATATTAAATTTGTTATTTTTGTATAAAGTGTAACAACCTAGTGTAAGAATAGTCAAACTGTAATGTTAAGGGTCGCAAGTCAAGTCAACTGGCTAGCTTATATTTCCATGAACCTTCCAGCTTGGCATCAACGAGACGGACAAATTGATATTTTCCCCCGACATGACACCTATGTACCACACAAAATAAACATCTAAAGCCGTGATCCTAAAGCAATTGAACTTTCAAATACGCTTACTCACTCAGATTAAGATATAGCTATGACTAATTCATTATTACGCGGTACCATTCTCACCTTTCAAAAATGTGACTTCATCAAATACTATCATTTCACTTATTCATATATAATATTTTTCCACACATCATTAACCATCTAAAACAATCTCTTCATAAATCATCAACAAGAACCACCAAAACAAAAACAAGTTTTACCATGAAAACCAATGAAAATCACCGCGTCATTGATATTTGGAAACTAGACACAGAAAGATTAGCTTCAATGCAGCTCAAAATTTCACAAAACCCAAAACTACTAAGCAAATCCGCAGGAAAAAGATCTTGTACCATCTTGAGAGTTCCACAAAGCCTGATTGAAGCAAACGGAAAAGCATACCAACCTCGTATTGTGTCCATAGGACCTTACCATCGCGGACAACCTCGTCTCAACATGATTGAAGAACATAAATATTCTTACCTTAATTCTCTTCTCACAAGAACACAATTACCCTTACAAGAGATTCTAAAAGCCATTGCGCCGTTAGAAACTGAAGCTAGAGAGTGTTACTCTGAAGCAATTCAACTCGATTCACATGAATTCGTTGAAATGATGCTACTTGATGGTTGTTTCATCGTTGAACTTTTTCGTAAAGTTGCAAGATTAGTACCTTTTGAAGATGGTGACCCATTAGTTAACATGCAATGGATTCTACCGTATTTTTACAGGGATTTTCTTAAGCTTGAAAATCAAATCCCTTTCTTTGTTCTTCAACGCTTGTTCGAAATTTCAAAACCAACCCATGAAAACTCAACGTTTACACTTTCAAGTCTTGCTATGGAATTCTTCAACAACTCGTTACAAAGACCGGAAGAAGTAATCGCGACGATATCAAAGCAAAACGAGGTACCAAAGCATTTACTTGACTTGGTTCGTTCGAGTTTTATTCCAATTAGCGAAAAAGAAAAAGAACACAAGAGAATAAAAACACCAACACATGTAATTCATTGCGTCTCGAAGCTTCGTCACGCTGGGATTAAGATAAATCCAGGGAAGAACAGCGAGAGAGAAAGCTTCTTGCAAGTGAAATTCAAACACGGTGTGATAGAAATGCCGACAATTACTATGGACGATTTCATGACTTCGTTTTTACTTAACTGTGTTGCATTTGAGCAATGTTACAGTGGTTGTTCTATGAAGTATTTCACAACCTATGTAACATTATTGGATTGTTTGATAAATACTTATAGGGATGTTGAGTATTTATGCGAGAGGAACATAATTGAGAACCATTTTGGAGCAGAAGGTGAAGTGGCACATATTTTTAATAATGCTGGAAAAGATGTTGTGGTTGATTTGGAATTGAGTTATTTGTCTGGTTTGTTCAATGAGGTTCATCATTATTATCAAAATAGTTGGAATGTTACATGGGCTAGTTTTAAGTACACTTATTTTAATACACCTTGGTCTTTTATCTCTGCTTTTGCTGCATTAGTGTTGTTGATTCTCACTATTGCTCAGACTTATTTTGCAGCTTATCAGTATTTTGATAACTAAACTTATATGATTAGAGGATTTTGCTATCGGTTTTTGGTATAAATCGGATATTGTGTGTGATCAACTGCAGAGACTAATTCTTTGAGCTGAGGAGAATAACATCAGGTGATAAGGCATTTCCTCAAGAGATTTGACATTATTGTGCGCAAAGGATTTGATCAAACCTAAAACTTTTGGTTAAGCTGGAAGAGACTCTTACCACCTCATCTGAGTGCTATTGGTTATTAGTTATTGTGGCATCATTTTTTTTATCATGTAACCAAATTTACTTGTGTAATTGAAGATTTTTTATTTTATTCCAAAGTTGAAATCATAATCACTCTGTTTGTTATAATGACATGAGTCTTCTGATTCAGAATTGCTCTGGTTCTCAAAGCTCTTGATTTGTTTATTAAGCATGTGTTATTTGAAGTTTTATAAAATGGAGTGATAGTTTGACACTTAATACATTAGGTACATCCATTTGACATTCAATGTAAATGAAATGCTTATGTGCTAAATGCATTGAAATACCCTAAGAGGGTGTAGTTGGCTATTCTCCAATCGGTAGTTAAGGCTCTTTAGTCCATAAACAATTCCTTAACACTAATGACAAGTTAAGGAAGTAGTTGGCATCTTTGAAAGATGAATTCAAGGATCATAAGTGATCCACAACAAAAATCACTTAATTCAAGTAGGCTAAACAAGTTTGAAACTTTGGAAATGATGGTTGGTGAAATGACTAATGATAATATACTATCTCACTTGTAATATGTATACCTAGAGGAGACTTCTATTGTAATCAGTTGTTAGATAGGTTAGTTGGCATGAAATACTACTATAATCAAATTCAGACAACATTTACATCTCCTTATGACACATTTACTTTAAGAATAACCTTGTTTGGGTTTTGCAATGCAATTGCAACTTTTCAATGATGTGTGATGGCCTTATTTCTCAGATCTTTTTGAAGCATCAATGAAAGTATTCATGGATAACTTATATGCTTTTAGTGAGTCATCTCAAGGATGCTTAGACAATCTAGAACTAGTGCTAATAGGGTGTAAAAAGAGCATTCTAGTTTTGAACCGGGAGAAGTCTGACTTCACGGTGAAAGAAGGAATAAAACTTAGGTTGTAGAACCTTAATTTGCATGTCATTGATCTAGGATGCTCTCTTGATGGTGAATATGATTTTGATGATGACAATTTGGTTTTGATGATAGCAACTATAATCAAATATAAAGCGGTTAAAAATGTAAGCAGATTAATAGGGTTTGATATAACTGATTCTCTGAAGTTGCACCTAAACGGAATATAACTTAGGTCTCACTTTAAAATAGAGTTCAAGTAGGAGTCTACAAAATAAAAGTATTTGAAAAGTCTTAAAGTATGTGAAAGTTCGTCCAAATGCATCTGAGTGAATATATATTGTAAAAATATAAAGGCTTTGTCCTAAAGTATATGACTAATCTCACACACACAAATTTTCAAACTTATTATTCACAAGAAAATTCTTTTAAAAATGTTTTAAAGTCATGTCAGATGGTTAGAAGCTTTTAGAAGAGTTTTGGGAAATATTTTGTTCTTGCCAATTAGTTGGCACTTATACTCAATTGGCTTGGTTAGTGAAAAAATCTGTCATAAGAAATTAAGATAACATTTTAATGATAGGAAACAATTATATATCTCTTGCATTTTTAAGCTTACTAATCGATTATATTTTGCCAACGAATTGATTGGCTCATCATGTTTTACCATAAAAATTTTCTTTTTCTCAGTCAATCTCTATCCCATAAATAGAGTCCCTTTCCATATATTTTCACATCTAGAAACATGTGTTTTCATTCCTTACTCATCACACTTTCTCTCTATAAATATTTCTTTTTTACTTTCTCTTACTAATGTTTAGCCGTAAAGTTTTCAAGAAAGTCATTTTGCAAGTGAGATAGTTGTAATTCTAGAAGGGTGGATTTGTAAATTCACCAACATAGTTTCTTTTTAATTTGGTTAAATAATTCATACATTTAGGGATTATTTATTTTGGTTTGAATCTAAGCCAGTTAAAATCTTGGTTTTGGAGATTTAGTTATTAAGTCGTCAGTTTGGATAAAAGGCTTAGCCCGTTCAAAAGTCTTCATCGTAAGCTCGGTTTTAAAATCTCATCTTGGTTGGTGGTTACCCTATGTAAAAAAAATTGGTTGAAGATCATCCCAATATTAAAAGTTTATTAAGGTTGGAGATAAGCCCAGTAAAAAGTATCTTAGGTTCTTGGTTAGTGTAACGTCTATTTTAATTATTTTTGGTTTCAGTGTTATTTTACTCACGGATGTGTTTTGGTGAAATGACTTGGAGGATCAAGAACTCATGATATTGGTATGCAATGATAAAAATGTGATAATTAATAGCAATGTAATATTATTATTAATTATTATCATTATTATTACTAATATTAACATATGAGAAAAATATAATTAAATGGAATTTTGGAAATTAAGTGGATTTTGTGAATTAAAGGAAATAAGAGGATTATTATTATGGGAAATTATATATTATTTGGAATAAGGTGAATTTTGGGGATATTGAGGGTAAAGGTGGAATATTGGAAAAAGGAGAAGAAGAGAACACGGTCGAAGGAGAAGAACACGATCAAAGCAGGAGTTGAAACTTGAGCAAGGGGACCATCAAGACTATCAATTCGTGTGGATTTGTAAAGGTTCATCATCATCAGAATTACTTCGAGGTAAAGGGGGGGATTGATCGGTTAAATTCGGTATTGCATGAAAAATTGGTAGAACGGGGAATTCCCTAAACCCCATAGATGAATGATGAAATTATGTTGTTGCATGTTGTTGATTTCTGTTGTAATTGAGATTATTGTGTTTGAGTTCATTGCATGTGCTATGGAATGGTTGTCTGATGACTTTGGGTTTCCGGTAAATTCGGAGTTAATGCCGGAAGTTGGAGAATTGAGTAGAACTGAGGATTTATCGAGTATGAACTAGGATAATCGGTGTAGTCTTGTGGGATAGTACTGTACTGGTATAGTGTAGGATTTCGTGGGATATAATCGGACGAAATCGGAGTGTGGGGCTGTTTCTGAACGGCAATTTTTCTGCAGAATTCGTGTGCATTCGCTGGGCGAATGGGGCCGAGCCTTCGCCAGGTTTCGCCAGGCGAACTGGGCAGCGAATGTTGCATGTTGCTTCTGTTTGGCTTCGCTAGGGGTTTCGTCGGGCGAGTCCCAGCGAGTGTTCTCTGTGGGGCTTCGCTAGGCGAATAGCAGCGAGCATGACAGCATTTTATGGTTTTTATGTTGTGTTGTTCCGTTTCTCGCGTGGTTAGACCCTTGTTGGTCGTGAGCGAGTACGTGGTTATCGTGGATCGGTTGAGAGCATGAAGGTGATGTAGGGAGCGTGTGCTTGAATATTCGTTGATATGAACGATTGAACCGAAGTACGATGTGATGTCTAAAGTGGCTATGTATCCTTCGATTAGGAATGAATACGTGTGATACAGGAGTGTGATTCTCGTGGTAATTGTATAACCGAATAAGTGACCTGATATACGTTATGAATGTATGTGATATTGTAAGAAACTCTTGAGATGTGGTTGTATGAGATTCAGGTGATGGGTGGCGAGCTTAGCAGAACTTTGTTTTCCCTGGAACTGTGTGCAGCTGTGATTGCTGAGCGTGGCCAGTCTGAAGTACCGTGATGATTTATGGGTGTTGGGTGTATGTTCAGTGTTAGAAGGCTATGTGGCCGGCGTTTAACGCATTCGACGTGATCGGTGGATTATGTGGTGTAATTATATGTGTGTGCTATAAGTTGTGTGACCGTGGATCAGTAGGATCGATATGCCTTGTGTGCGTAGTGCTCATATGTTGAGTGACCGTAGATCAGTAGGATCGGGTACGCCTTGTGTGCGTTGTGACTGTATGTTGTACGTTGATGGATCAGTAGGATTGTGTGCACCGTGAGTGCTGTGTTGATGAGTGAGATATCTTTGATATATGATAAATTGTGATCAGTAGGATCGATACGCTTTATATGCGTTGTGATTATATGTTGCTGTGTGATGAGTGGATCAGTGGGATCGATATGCCTTATATGCATAGCGTATGATATGTTATAGTGATGTGTTATGGTGAGTGGATCCGTGAGGATCGGTACGCTTATTATGCGTTACATCCGTGTGCTGTTATGTGATGTATTTGGGTCAGTAGAACCGACATGCCTTGTGTGCATTGTATGTGATAATTTGTGTAGTGAATGGATCCGTGGGATCGACGCACTGTGTGTGCTTGTTTTGTATGTATTTTGTGATAGGGATGGATCCGTGGGATCGGTACGCCTTGTGCGTCGTGTATATGTATATGTTGTGTGAGGGGTGGATCGATAGGATCGGTGCGCACTTGGTGTGCCAGATATTTGATGCGTGTGATATTGTATTGTGCTCCCGGTGGGGAGGGTGATGGCCATGTGTCCATCGATGATATTGTGTTGTGCTCCCGGTGGGGAGGGTGATGGCCATGTGTCCATCGATGTTATTGTGTTGTGCTCCCGGTGGGGAGGGTGATGGTCAGGTGTCCATCGGTATTGTTGTGGTGCTCCCATTGTGGAGGGTTGATGGCCAGTTGTCCATCGGTGTGGTGTGCTCCCTGAGTGGAGGGTTGATGGCCAAGTGCCCATCGTGATTGTGAGTCGGTACCGTGTGTTAAGAGTTGAGTGAGTGCATTTGTTGCGTGATTGTATGTTATGGTTGATGGTGGGACCGTGAGTCCGGATGATATGTATATGGGATAGTATTATTAAGATTTCTGCCTTTTATTTCATGTACTACTATACCATTATTATTTAATCGTGAATCTCACCCCTTTGTTGTTGTTGTGGTATGTGCTTCTTCGGAAGTACAGACAATCCAGGTGTTTAGTTAGCTTGGATTGTGGCGTCGTCGTAGGATTTCTTTGATACGTAACATCAGGGCTTTTTGGGGAGTTATTGTTTATTGTTGATTATGGATGCCCCTTGTGGCGTATCTGTTCTTTTGTGGGATATGGGATGATGTATGATGGATATATATATTCTGGGCAGATGGCCGATTTTTGTATATATGATGATGTATATATACGTATTATGTGGTTTATGACAGACTATGTTTATTTTTCCGCTGCAATATTACTGAAAATTATTTTGAAAAATGATTTGTGGAATTTGGATGGAAATTGTGACATCCCGTTGTGGGAGAAACTCTGATATGTGTTTATTTTAATCATTTTATTTTATTTTGGGAAACGGGGTATTACAAGTTGGTATCAGAGCAGGTCGGTCCGTCCGGGCAAGTTGTCTAGTGTTGTGTATCCCCGTTGTGTGCGACATGTGTGGAAACATTGTCGTTACATGGTTGTTGTTTAACCTTTGTCTGCAGGTGTGAGAATAATTAAAGTGGGGGAGGAGCTAGTGCTTCTCCCGGGTGCTGCAATATGGAGTTGTAGCTCGGCGTGTGGTTGAACGCTCTCATAGTTTCGCAAGGATGGTTTAGTCCCCATCATAATTTCGGCTGTCTATTGACAAATTGAGGAACTGATCACCCTTAATCTGTTGTTGATAGCAGTTGGGATTGTGTTGGATGGGATGGACGTGTCTTGCAAGCTTAGATGGCGTGAGCAGTGAATTGTCTGGAGTTCAGCTGGGTGCTTGAGAATTGTTTGGGCGGGTCGGCTCAGAACAGTGTTAAGGTGTTTGAATTTTGATGGAAATCTTCGAGTTATAATGGAGGTGGGAAAGTTGGCGATTTGTCGATTGCCTGTGGTTGTTTGAGAGTTATCTTGACAAGGTAGTGATTAGCAGTCAGGACGTGAAGTGGAGTTGTGACCGACTCAGTTACGGAAATCGGTCTGAGAGTGAGGACTCCATATGATATGTTTGTTTGGATGGTCAAGAATTGAATCGAGGGAGTAGTTTTGAGACTGATATCGAGCGTATGTACTGTGACGACAGATTTTGAAGCCGAGTATATAAGTGTGGATAGTAACATCTGGTGGATGTTAAAGAAAGTAAGAATGTGAAGTGCAAATCGGTGTAACTCGGCCTTTAAGTGTTCCAAGAGTTGAGGATGTGTTGAATGGTTTTTTAAGTGTGAAATTGTTGTAGTATGTCGAATTCCGAGATCGCAGATTTTTACGGAATCGAAATCGGACACTCGGAAGTCAGGTAACAGTCAAAAATGAGATTTCGGACTGTCATGTTCCCCAGACCCTTCACCTAGCGAGCATGCTAGCGAACGACTCGCTACTATGTTCGCCTGGCGAGGAAGTCCTGGGCAGAGAAAGTTGTTTTGGTATTTTTGTCGTAACGGGAGAACCGTAACTCGGAATGATGCACGGTTCAAAGCGTTGGAAAGCTAGTCCAAAGATCTAGATAATGGTGAAGTATTGGGATGGAATTAAGTTAATTATTGAAGGAATATTTTTGGATTTTGTAGTAAATGCAGAGCGTGTGGTGCGTGTTTCCGCCATAACTTGCGAAAGTGAGTATCCGTTTGGCATGGGATTTTCCCTACTTGATGGAGCGGGGAAATGGTTGTGTTAACCTATGATATTTTGGTATATTCAAAGAAGATATGAAATCATGTTGAGCATAGGGAACTTAAGTTATCAGTGTGAGAGGGAAAGCAGTTTTTATGCCAAGGCGAAGAGGGTTTCAAAGAGTTTTTGGAGAGCTGTCAACAACTCGTGTATGGGTTGTGCCAAACTCGATAGAGTTATTTGTTATGTTGTGTGAAGCTCTGTTGATATGGTTGGAAGATGTGTTCAGTGCAACATCAGTGAGTTGTGGTTATGCTTTACGGCAACTTGGAGTACATAAGAGTAATCGTCTGACAAGTAAATTGGAGTTGGTTACTGTTGTGGTTGCGCCAGAGTTGGGGGCTTCAATTGGTTAATTTGAGAATTAAAATGTTTGGTGACCGCAAGAGCTTGAGGTATCTGTTTGATTTGGAAGCGTAGTATATGAGGCAGGGAAAATGGTTGGGAACTCTAGAAGGATTACGGTTTTAGATTGAGATTATCACCCGAAAAAGGATAATGTGGTAGCTTATGCTGTAATTTGAAGATCCTTGCATATGATGAAGAGGATGATAGAGAGAGTTGGGACTGATTAAGCAGTTTTGCAATTTGAGCTGGTTATGAGGAGACTTCTTGTGGAGCTTAACCCTGTGTATTGGACCTTACTAAGTGATATTCTTGATGAGATTCGATGAGGTTAAAGCGCTGGGGTGAGTTGGTAGACTTGAAGAATTTGAGGAATCAAAAGTTGAAAGGGCGATTTTCAGATTTATGGAAATGGTGTCCTGATATGTGGTGATAAGAGTTTGTGTTCTAGATATTATTGAGTGGAATAAGAGTGATGAGGTAAATGGAGTATCCACCCACGGTGCTATGAAGATGTAACCGGATTTGAAGTAATTATTTTGATGGACATAGATGGAGAGAGAAGTGGTTGAGTTTATTCATACCGATTAGAATTGTCGAAAGTCGAAGAATAGATGTCAGAGACCGTTGGGTCTGATGCGACCGTAGAACATCCCGAAGTGGAAGTCGGGTAATAGTTCCATGGATTTTGTGCTGGTTTCCGAGGAATTTAAAGGATATGATTTTAATTTGGGATGGATTAACTGTTCTATGTTGAGGACTATAAGGTGTATATCGATGAAGTTGTGAAGTTGTATGAGATGTTGTCACATATTGTACCGGATGGGAATCTGAGATTGCATCGAGGTTTTGGAAGAGTTTGCGGACGCTTTGAGTATCACGTGGAGGTTGAACTCTGCCTTTCATCCGTGTACGGATGGACGGACAGGGAGGGATGTACAATATTTAGAGGATTTGTGGAGAGTCTGTGTGTTGTATCGTAGGATGGTTAATTATCGTAATTGAGCTACCTGGAATAACGATACCATTCTAGTGTCGGAATGGCGTTGTATGAGGACTTGTGCGATAAGAAGTGTAGGACTCCTTGTGTTGGAATGAATCGAACGAGAGTGTAGTGTTTAGATCTAAGAATTGGGCATGAGACGACTGGGAGGATCAAGAGGATCCAAGAAAATATATGTTTTGAGAATTACGCCGGTGACTGATGTTGGTCGACTTTTTGGAGTCTCAGAAGCTCGCACCGTGTTCGGTGGTTTATATCAGAGTGGCGCAGCGGAATCGCGGGAGAAATAGCATGTTAGACTGTTTTGCTACTGTCGCTCGCGATTGGTATGGTGTGTTCCATGTGTCTCCGTTGAGGGAGTACATTAATTCAGATGGATGATGTGCAAGTAAGAAACGATTTGATGGTTGAGGCATTGTTAGTTCGGATTAATGAACGAGAAGCGACTCATAGAGAAAGAGATAACCTTGGTGAGAGTGGCTTGGGGAGGTGCTGCAGGAGGCAGTGTGACCTAGGAATCGGGAAGTAGGATGCGGGATGCGTATCCAGGATCGTTTCCATCAGGTATTTTCGAGGACGAAAATAATTAAAGTGGGGGAGAGTTGTAACGCCCATTTTAATTATTTTTTGTTTCAGTGTTATTTTACTCATGGATGTGTTTTGGTGAAATGACTTGGAGGATCAAGAACTCATGATATTGGTATGCAGTGATAAAAATGTGATAATTAATAGCAATGTAATATTATTATTAATTATTATCATTATTATTACTAATATTAACATATGAGAAAAATATAATTAAATGGAATTTTGGAAATTAAGTGGATTTTGTGAATTAAAGGAAATAAGAGGATTATTATTATTATGGAAAATTATATATTATTTGGAATAAGGTGAATTTTGGGGGTATTGAGGGTAAAGATGGAATATTGGAAAAAGGAGAAGAAGAGAACACGCATGAGAAGAGGAAACACAGTCAAAGGAGAAGAACGCGATCAAAGCAGGAGTTGAAACTTGAGCAAGGGGATCATCAAGACTATCAATTCGTGTGGATTTGTAAAGGTTCATCATCATCAGAATTACTTCGAGGTAAGGGGGGGGGGATTGATCGGTTAAATTCGGTATTGCATGAAAAATTGGTAGAACGGGGAATTCCCCAAACCCCATAGATGAATGATGAAATTATGTTGTTGCATGTTGTTGATTTCTGTTGTAATTGTGACTATTGTGTTTGAGTTCATTGCATGTGCTATGGAATGGTTGTCTGATGATTTTGGGTTTCCAATAAATTCGGAGTTAATGCCGGAAGTTAGAGAATTGAGTAGAACTGAGGATTTATCGAGTATGAACTAGGATAATCGGTGTAGTCTTGTGGGATAGTACTGTACTGGTATAGTGTAGGATTTCGTGGGATTTAATTGGACGAAATCGGAGTGTGGGGCTGTTTCTGAACGGCAGTTTTTCTGCAGAATTCGCGTGCATTCGCTGGGCGAATGGGGGCGAGCCTTCGCCAGGTTTCGCCAGGCGAACTGGGCAGTGAATGTTACCTGTTGCTTCTGTTTGGCTTCACTAGGGGTTTCTCCGGGCGAGTCCCAGCGAGTGTTCGCTGCGGGGCTTCTCCAGGCAAATAGCAGCGAGCATGACAGCATTTTATGGTTTTTATGCTGTGCTGTTCCGTTCCTCGCGTGGTTAGACTCTTGTTGGTCGTGAGCGAGTACATGGTTATCATGGATCGGTTGAGAGCATGAAGGTGATGTAGGGAGCGTGTGCTTGAATATTTGTTGATATGAACGATTGAATCGGAGTACACTGTGATGCCTAAAGTGGCTATGTATCCTTCAATTAGGAATGAATACGTGTGATACGGGAGTGTGATTCTCGAGGTAATTGTATAACCGAATAAGTGACCTGATATACGTTATGAGTGTATGTGATATTGTAAGAAACTCTTGAGATGTGGTTGTATAAGATTCAAGTGATGGGTGGCGAGCTTAGCAGAACTTTGTTTTCCCTGGAACTGTGTGCAGCTGTGATTGCTGAGCGTGGCCAGTCTGAAGTACCGTGATGATTTATGGGTGTTGGGTGTATGTTCGGTGTTAGAGGGCTATGTGGCCGGTGTTTAACGCATTCGACGTGATCGGTGGATTATGTGGTGTAACTATATGTGTGTGCTATAAGTTGTGTGACCGTGGATTAGTAGGATCGATATGCCTTGTGTGCGTAGTGCTCATATGTTGAGTGACCGTAGATCAGTAGGATCGGGTACGCCTTGTGTGTGTTGTGACTGTATGTTGTACGTTGATGGATCAATAGGATTGTGTGCACCGTGAGTGCTGTGTTGATGAGTGAGATATCTTTGATATATGATAAATTGTGATCAGTAGGATCGATACGCTTTATATGCGTTGTGATTATATGTTGTTGTGTGATGAGTGGATCAGTGGGATCGATATGCCTTATATGCATAGTGTGTGATATGTTATAGTGATGTGTTGTGGTGAGTGGATCTGTGAGGATCGGTACGCTTATTATGCGTTACATTCGTGTGTTGTTATGTGATGTATTTGGGTCAGTAGAACCGACATGCCTTGTAGTATGCATTGTATGTGATAATTTGTGTAGTGAATGGATTCGTGGGATCGACGCACTGTGTGTGCTTGTTGTGTATGTATTTTGTGATAGGGATGGATCCGTGGGATTGGTACGCCTTGTGCGTCGTGTATATGTATATGTTGTGTGAGGGGGTGGATCGATAGGATCAGTGCGCACTTGGTGTGCCAGATGTTTGATGCGTGTGATATTGTGTTGTGCTCCCGGTGGGAGGGTGATGGCTATGTGTCCATCGATGATATTGTGTTGTGCTCCCGGTGGGGAGGGTGATGGCCATGTGTCCATCGATGATATTGTGTTGTGCTTCCGCTGGGGAGGGTGATGGCCATGTGTCCATCGATGATATTGTGTTATGCTCCCGGTGGGGAGGGTGATGGCCATGTGTCCATCGATGTTATTGTGTTGTGCTCCCGGTGGGGAGGGTGATGGTCAGGTGTCCATCGGTATTGTTGTGGTGCTCCCATTGTGGAGGGTTGATGGCCAGTTGTCCATCGGTGTGGTGTGCTCCCTGAGTGGAGGGTTGATGGCCAAGTGCCCATCGTGATTGTGAGTCGGTACCGTGTGTTAAGAGTTGAGTGAGTGCATTTGTTGCGTGATTGTATGTTATGGTTGATGGTGGGACCGTGAGTCCGGATGATATGTATATGGGATAGTATTATTAAGATTTCTGCCTTTTATTTCATGTACTACTATACCATTATTATTTAATCGTGAATCTCACCCCTCTGTTGTTGTTGTGGTCTGTGCTTCTTCGAAAGTACAGAAAATCCAGGTGTTTAGCTAGCTTGGATTGTGGCGTCGTCGTAGGATTGCTCTGATACGTAACACCGGGGCTTTTTAGGGAGTTATTGTTTATTGTTGATTATGTGTGCCCCCTGTGGCGTATCTGTTCTTTTGTGGGATATGTGATAATGTATGATGGATATATATTCTGGGCAGATGGCCGATTTTTGTATATATGATGATGTATATATACGTATTATGTGGTTTATGACAGACTATGTTTATTTTTCCGCTGCAATATTACTGAAAATTATTTTGAAAAATGATTTGTGGAATTTGGATGGAAATTGTGACATCCCGTTGTGGGAGAAACTCTGATATGTGTTTATTTTAATCATTTTATTTTATTTTGGGAAACAGGGTGTTACAGTTAGCATGATATAAAACCACTATTTGGTTCGTGAGCTTAACTCGGTGTTAAAAGCTCTCATCGTTTCAAGATTAGCATGTGTAAAATATTTGTTTGAAGATTGAAGAATAACCTCTCCAAGTCTCTTGTGGAAAAAAGGCTAACCGTTTAAATTCACCATTTCAAAAAAAAAAGACTCGTTGCTTCTCTCCCTATTTCCTATTTGGTTGGGAGTAAGCCATAACACTTCAATTTTCTTGTAAAAAGGAGCTTAAGAAGTCAAACTAATAAAATCTCTTAAGTTTTATTAGATACTCTTAAGATCAAATCTTGGGGACAGGTACTAAGTCTTTTTTATTGAACCTATGTAATTATTGGTGTCTTCTTTCTTCTCTTAGCTTGTACTTTTCGCACTTTATCTTCTGAATTTTTTTTGTGCTTCTTAATTTCAACATATTTCTTAAAATGTTTATAAACTATGAAATTTATAAAAAACCTTTTTCAAAATCAAGTTTTTCTTCAACACACAATTCACCTCTTTTTTTTTTTGTGTGAAGTCACATGTCCAACATGGACATCATAAATATAAGAAGAGGTTGAAAATAGATCAAGCCAAGATTGAAGCACTGCTACAAAATATACCTATGGTAATATAATATTACTATGACCATTTTGTCAATCGTAGTAATATTTCATTTTTAACGTGCATGGTTTTATTTATTTTAGTAAAACACCTTTAATCACACTTCCTAATAACAATCGTGATCATATATAGAATATGGGAGACAAGCTTCGAATCCAACATCAAAAATTTTCCATTTTTTTTAAAAAAAAAGCGTGTGTCCCTTAACATTAATTATTATATAATAATTGAAAGTAGAATAATTACGGTTGTTTCAATCAACCATGGTTATAATTTTCATATTTCATAACAATTGTTGTTTCCAACTGTTGTGAAATTATTTTCTACAAAATTAAAACATAAGAGGTTCTTTATTTCGTCTATAACACACAAGGGTGCCCTAGCGAACGAGACGACAACGATAGCGAATTCTTCACCATCTTCATTCATTTTTTCGAGCAAATAATATTTATTTGTCTCTTCCTCCTCTACAAAGTATGGTATGTTACCTTTCTATGTTCGTGGTTCATTGGTTATTGTTCATTTCTTGGTCTCTCTTGTGCGTTGTGTTGTGGTTTTCCTTTATGTGGTGTGGACTTGCGTTTTATTGCAATTGGATTACTTTGTGTTTTGGATTTATTTAGATTTTGTGATTTTTTTCGTTGTTTCAAAGCTACGGTTGTTGTCATGTGCCCTGTTCTGCCATTGTGATGTTTTCTTTGTGATGATTTTATGACTTTTTTGTTGTTTTCGTTTTGGTGTTATAAGTTTATTGCAAATGAAGAAATAAATTTGGTTATGAATATGCTTTTGGTTTTGGTGTTATATTGTTGTGATGAATATGCATATGTTGTGATAGAATATGTCAAAATCATATCACTTATGTTGTGATAGAATGTGTCAAAATTATACAACATGGACATGCCATGAAGAAGTGGATAAAAATCGAAATGCTACATCACAAATTGATGAAGACGATGAATATATTGATGATACACTAGAAGATATGATCTGTCATATTGGAGAATCGTCTTATATAAAAGACCATATTTATGATACTTTATGTAGTTGTAAAGATGTGCCTTTGTATAAGAGGTGTATAAGTTTTACAGTATTGTCTGCTTTGTTAAAATTGATTAATCTGAAGAAAAAAAGGGGGTGGTCAGATAAAGGTTTCACATAGTTGCTTGATTTATTGAAACAAATGTTACCAAAAGATAACAATTTGTCGAATCGTTGTTACAAGACCAAGAAGATATTGTGTCCAATGAGTTTCGATCATATCAAAATATATAGTTATCCTATATATTGCATATTATACAGGAAATAGTATGAAAATTTGGATCAATGTATGAAATATCGTAAGTCGCACTACAAGTTGAAGGAAAATAATAGTGATGACAATGACAATGTTAGTAAGAAACGCCTTCCTGTTAAAGTGTTATGGTACTTGCCAATAGTTTCATGGTTCTAAGAGATTTTTGCAAATGCGAATGATGCAAAAAGTATTAGATGTCAAGCAGATGAAAGAAAATGTGATGTAAATATTTAACATGATTTGAGTTTGCTGGAATATTCGCAAACATTCAAAGGATAAAATATTCAATCATTTAGGTTGTGATTTAATTCAATAACGTTAAAAATATTTAATTATTTTATAATAAAATAAATACTATATTATTTATGTTGTTTATTTTAACTATGCTATTTAAATTTTATATTAGATTTTTAATCAATCAAATGTATTATTTTATATAACAACATTATTTATAACAATTTCGTGCTGTCAAATAAAAGAAATTTAAAACTTGTATTGCTATGTGGCGTTAGAAGATTTGAACTCTCACTATCAGTCATATGAGTTGTGTCAAATTTTCCTTCCCTTGTGTATAATAACAGGTCTCATAAGTCATCATAATCTTAATTATTGTGGAGATTAATATTCTCCACGATGTTTCCTTTGTCATCAATAAATATTTCATATTGTATCTATGAAAATATCAAAATGACTTATCATGCAAGACATGTTCCATCTTTGACCATAAACCTTCACATTTGAATTGCCATGAAAGTTCCAGAATCCATGACTCTCCCATGTTGTTTATATATATGAAAATGGATGTTAATTAACGTGCATTATACAAAAACTATAAGCTGTAACGCATGCAAGGTTCCACAATTCCCATGGTTTCGGAAACTGAAAATGTGGTTTTAAATCAACTTCCACAACCCAAACGTCCATTGAATAACGATGACATGATCTTTGAATCATCCTCAACGGTTGACCAATTAAACAACCACATTGTACCGCTGCAACCAACAATGTTAAAAGAAGACGATCGAAAAAAACATTTTGTACTTGTTGATAAGGTTGGTAACCGTGTGTTGGACAAGATTTACGAGAAGCTTCCTGCAAAATTAAGAGAGGAAATAAATTTGGAAGGAAAAAGAAGAGATGAATTAGAGAATACGACTTCTCGTGGTGTTGAAGTAGGAATATCAGATAAAGAGAAGCTTGGTCGCTTTAAGGTTCGAACTGTTGTTGCTCAAGAGGTTGTTAAGGAGGATGAGAAAAAATAAGCTAATTTTTTTATTAGTTCCATTTGTTTCAATTTTTATATGTTATTTGTTTTTTCGTTATTTTTGTGAGAACAAGAATATAATAAGAATTTGTCAAATTATTTTATTTATTTTTTTAAAATTGTTGTTGTTTGCCCTAAAGAGATAATTCAATTAGTTTATCAAGCTAATAAATCAATTTTTGTGCTTTATCTAGCATGTTCGTGAGAAAATCATAGGGTCCGTTTGTTTTGCCTTTTACTAAAAGTGATTTTTATAGTGTAACATAATTTTGTAAAAAAAATTTTACAAAGAAATTTTTTATAAAAATTTGATTTGAATAGTAATTCTTAAAATGTTATTTTAAATATATTAATATTTTATCGAAAAAAATTTAGATATCAAAATTTTAAAAAACCACTTAATTTTGAAGCTATTTCAAATAGTTTTTCATAAAAATTATTTTTGAGATGCAACATTTTTTCAAAAATTGCAATTTTGACTATATCTTCATCTTCAATAATGTATATTTATATCATATGATGTTAAAATTAATCTTACAATTTAGAAAAAAATAAATATAGAAAAACTTATAGTATTTTGAAAAACAATTTTACAAAATCTATTTTTAAAAATACAAAAGAAAAAATCCATTTTTTAAACCTCAAACAAACAGGCCCATGATTTTCATTTAGTCGTTTATTACTTTTATTTGTACAAAACTAGCTGAAATGAAATAATTGTAAAACGAACACTAACAAAATCTTAAAACTTGTTTTGCACTATACACAACTCTCTATTGGTATTTTAATAAACAATTATGTATTTAATTCACTTAAGAGATTAAATTTGAAAAAATCTCAAATTTATTTCTATAATAATTGAGACAAATTTTCTGATTGTTAAAGAGTGAAAGATCAAGTTTTTGTTTTTAAAAAAAATTATCGTGAGTCGCTATTAACAATTCCTAAGAGCATCTTTAGTGGGAGTAAACTAAATAGATAAACTAAGATACTTTTTGTGGGTCCAAAGTGATTTGTAGGATTTAAAAAATTTAAAGTTGATTTGAGTAGTTTTTACTTTAATGGTGGTTGTCTATAAGAAACCAAAACTTGACCCCACATGGTATTAAATGGTTAATAAAAATCTATTATTTATGTTAAATAATTAATAAAAATCTATTATTTATGTTAAATAATGAGTTAGAGTATGTTGCTTGTGTAGAGCACGTAAACTAGTTTTAGAGCATCCCATATGCCATGTCAGCACTACTATAATGCAAATTCCTTATTACTAACGTAAGCTATAAAGAATTTTGGTTTAACAACCCTGCACTAAAGTTGCTCTAAGATATTT
Organism: Lathyrus sativus; assembly: GCA_963859935.3. Lineage (NCBI taxonomy): Eukaryota > Viridiplantae > Streptophyta > Magnoliopsida > Fabales > Fabaceae > Lathyrus > Lathyrus sativus. The sequence continues at coordinate 25,559,344 of CAWUDS030000001.1, forward strand.
TGAGCAAAACCAAGATTCATTGATATAAATATTTATTTTTATTAGATCATAAATCACTATAGAGAATATACTATTATTTTCAGAATATTTTTTATTTTATTTTAAAAAATTACGGGCCTTACATAGACTAGCTAACTATTTTGTTCACACAAACTTTAATAAATCACCAAGTGCATATATACGTTTCAGGATGGCGTAATTTGACTCTCATAGTGAGTTTCATTTAGCTTAATTAAACAATTATGCTTACGTGGGATTAGGGATCAATCTTGTTGTTTTCTCTCAAATATGTTTATGACAATTGCTTTGACATTCAAATACTAGAATCGCACTTGTTGGTTTTATGAGTATCACTTTAGCCTTGAGGTATCCATATGGCCTCATTTTTTTTTTCTTTCAAAAATTAAGTTATTCTTACTTCTCTATCGCAGTTCAATATCTCATAATTTATTATGAAAGAACTCATTATGAAAAATGAATCCCTCCCCAATTCTTCTTGAATACAAAATGGATAGACCAAATCAAGGAGTCCATATGAGATTTCTTTAGTATTACAAACATAGGTTAATATCCAATTAATCCCTTGACATATAGGGTGAATTTTAAAAACACCACTAAAAAAATTAGAGCAACTTCATCAAGGAAGGAGTGTATGTTAAGGTGTTAGATATTATTAGTTATAGTTTTTATTAATTCTGTTATTAAGTCCTAGTATTTAGGAAAAATAAGTCAGTCATGCTGTCCTAATTTTTAGGAGGAGTCACTCTTCTGTTCTGGAAAAGGCTATAAAATAGCCTCTGTTTGTTTTGGATTTTAATGCAGTGTGTTATTTCTTCTATTGTTATCTCTTAGTCCTTGAGTTTTAACAATTGGTATCAGAGCTCCGAAAGGGGTCTGATAGAGTGTGAGTTAAACAAAGAGAGAACAGAATGTCAACCTCAGAGAAGTTTGTGCAACCGTCCATTCCGAGGTTCGATGGCCATTATGATCATTGGTCAATGATGATGGTGAACTTCCTAAGGAGCAAGGAGATGTGGAGCCTAGTGGACGAAGGAATTCCAGCGCCGGCAGTTGGGACAGCAGCAGCAAGTGAAGCACAGAGGAAGACTGTGGAGGAGGCCAAACTTAAAGATCTGAAGGTCAAGAACTTCTTATTCCAGGCGATTGACAGAGAAATCCTGGAAACAATTCTTGACAAGGGGTCGTCGAAGGCAATATGGAACTCAATGAAATAGAAGTATCAAGGGTCCACAAGAGTAAAAAGGGCACAACTTCAAGCATTAAGAAGAGAGTTTGAGTTGCTCACCATGAAAGAAGGAGAAAAAGTCGACAGTTTCTTGGGACGAACCTTGGTCGTGGTGAACAAGATGAAGTCAAATGGTGAGACAATGGATCAAAGTACTATGGTTAGTAAGATACTTAGATCATTATCAAACAAATATAATTATGTTGTTTGTTCAATAGAGGAGTCAAATGATTTAAGTACCTTAAGCATTGATGAGTTGCATGGAAGTCTCCTTGTACATGAACAAAGGATGCAAGGAAACCAAGAGGAGGAACATGTGTTGAAAGTAGCTCATGAAGACAGGCCAAATAGGGGAAGAGGTCAAGGAGGTTTTAGAGGAGGACGTGGCAGAGGTAGAGGGAGACATTCTCTAAACAAAGCAATTATTGAGTGTTTCAAATGCCATAAGTTGGGACACTTTCAAAACGAGTGTCCTGATTGGGAAAAGAGAGCAAATTATGATGAGTTGGACGAAGAAGAAGAGCATTTATTGATGTCCTATGAAGAACCTCATCAAACAAAGAAAGAAGAAATATGGTACTTTGACTCGGGTTGTAGTAATCATATGACAGGGAACAAGGAATGGTTTTTAGACTTAGAAGAAGATTACTGCAAAACAGTGAAGCTTGGAAATGATATGAGAATGACAGTAGTAGCAAAAGGAAGTGTAAGGATGGAATTGAATTGCATAACTCAGGTGATATCGAATGTTTATTATATTCCTGAGCTTAAAAAAATTTATTAAGCATAGGACAACTTCAAGAAAAAGGGTTAGCCATTTTGATTCGAGATGGAACTTGCAAAGTATTTCATCCTAAGAGGGGGTTAATTATGCAAACTCATATGAGTAGAAATAGAATGTTTTATGTGTTAGCTTCCATGGCACAAAAACATTCTTTGTGTTTACAAGATGAAGCTGCTTCAGAAGAAGATATTGTGTCAGAAAAAGAAGCGCACATGTGGCATTGTCACTTTGGGCACTTGAATCACAAGGCACTAAGAACACTTTCCTACAAGAAGACGGTAATTGATTTACCCTCTTTGAAGTCTCCAAAGAAGATATGCACTACATGCTTAACGGGCAAGCAACATAAAAATCCTATTCCGAAGAAGAGCTTGTGGAGAGCATCAAAGCAACTTCAATTAGTACATTCAGATATATGTGGTCCTATCAAGCCACCTTCGAACAGTGACAAAAGGTACATCTTAAGTTTTATTGATGATTTCACTCGTAAAACCTGGGTTTACTTCTTACATGAGAAGTCAGAAGCCTTTGCAACATTCAAAATTTATAAGGCTTGTGTTGAGAAGGAGACAGGTGCATACATAACTTGTTTGAGGACAAATAGGGGTGGTGAGTTCACCTCAAATGAGTTTGAAGAGTTCTATCTATCTCAGGGCATCAGTCGACAATTGACGGCGGCTTATACTCCTCAGCAGAACGGAGTTGCTGAAAGGAAAATAGGAAGATTATGAATGTTGTTCGATCCATGTTAAACTAAAAGCAAGTACTAAAAGCTTTTTGGCCCGAAGCTGTGAGATGGTGTGTGCATATTCAGAACCGATGTCCAACAGCGGCAGTTGAAAACAAGACTCTAGAAGAGGCTTGGAGTGGTGAGAAACTTGTGGTGGAGTATTTTCGAATCTTTGGATGTGTTGCACATGTTCATGTGCCAGATCAAAGAAGGAGCAAGTTGGATGATAGGAGTAGAAAATGTGTCTTTCTAGGAGTTAGTGATGAGTCCAAGGCATGGAGATTATACAATCCAACTTCAAAGAAGATTATTGTGAGTAAAGATGTTGTTTTTGAAGAAGAAGAAACCTGGGACTAGGGCAGAACAGAGGAAGATATCAAGCGAGATATATTAGAATGGGAAGATGAGAGTGATGGAGAGGATGACCAGAATGAAGGGGAAAATGGTGGAACAGACTCTAACAGTTTGAGTAGCAGTCCTACAGAGTCACCTCCAAATGAGCCAAATACATACGGAGAATTGAATGAAGAGAGGGGTAAACAAGAAAGAAAAGCACCGAGATGGATGGAGAATTATGCAACTGGGGAAGGATTATCCAAAGAAGAAAACCTGAATGTAATGATGGAAGAAAATTTGAATGCAATGATGATGATGACTAAAAATGATCCAGTTTCATTTGAAGAAGCTATGCAGAGCAAAAATTGGAGAGAAGCAATGTCAAAAGAAATTGAAGCCATAGAAAAGAATCAAACATGGGAACTTACTGTGTTGCCTAAGGGAGTCAAACCTATTGGAGTTAAGTGGGTCTTCAAAACAAAGCTTAACAAATATGGGAATATGGAGAAACTCAAAGCAAGACTGGTGGCAAAAGGGTATGTATAACGCCATGGAATAGATTACACCGAAGTATTTGCACCAGTGGCAAGACTTGACACCATACGTGTGATACTTGCAATGGTTGCTCAATTCAGTTGGGAGGTTTTTCAACTCAATGTGAAGAGCGTTTTTCTTCATGGGGAGCTCAAGGAGGAAGTGTTTGTCCAACAGCCTGAGGGATTCATAAAGAAAGGAGAAGAAGAGAAAGTCTATAGGTTGAGGAAGGCATTGTATGGCCTTAAACAGGCGTCGCGAGCTTGGTACAGTAGAATTGATGCCTATTTTGTTCGCGAAAGGTTCGAGAGGTTTCCTAGTGAGCACACACTATTCACAAAGTCGCTATGAGGTAAAGTATTAATAGTCAGTCTTTATGTTGATGACTTAATATTTACTGGGAATGATCGAGCTATGCGTGATGAGCTCAAAAATTCAATGATGTCGGAATTTGATATGTCTGACTTGGGAAGGATGAAACACTTTCTCGGAGTAGAAGTTAAACAGTGTTCGGAGGGAATTTTCATCTATCAAAGGAGGTATGCACGTGAAGTGTTAGCAAGGTTTGGTATGGTGGACAGTAATGCAGTGAAGAATCCAATAGTGCCCGGTTCAAAGTTGTCTAAGGACGAAGGAGGAGTTAGAGTTGATGAAACTCTATTTAAACAGGTGGTTGGAAGCCTCATGTATTTAACTGTAACTAGGCCTGACTTGATGTATGTGGTTAGTCTAATAAGCAGGTTCATGTCTAATCCCACCATGTCACACTGGCTTGCAGCAAAAAGAATTTTAAGGTACTTAAAAGGTACAACGGATCTTGGTATTTTTTTATAAGAAAGGAGAAAGGAGCTTGAGGCTCACCGCCTTTACAGATAGTGATTATGCCAGCGATTTAGATGATCGGAAAAGTACCTCTGGGTTTGTGTTTATGATGGGGTCTGGAGCTGTCTCTTGGTCTTCAAAGAAACAAACAGTAGTTTCTCTTTTGACTACGGAAGAAGAGTACATATCAGCAGCATTGTGTGCTTGTCAGTGTGTCTGGCTCAAAAGGGTGCTGGAGAAACTGGGAGTTGAAGAGAAGACAAGAACTATAATTATGTGTGATAACAGCTCCACTATACAGCTATCCAAGAATCCAGTGTTACATGGAAAAAGCAAGCATATCGATGTAAGGTTTCATTTCTTAAGAGACTTGGTGAATAATGGAGTCGTTGAACTAAGCTACTGCAACTCTCAGGATCAAATTGCATATATAATGACAAAACCAATTAAGTTGGAGCAGTTTGAGAAGTTCCCCGACATGCTTGGAGTGACTGAAGCTACTAAAGTAAGCTAGATGCATATACATTAGCTTAAGGGAGGGATTGTTAGATATTATTTGTTATAGTTTTTATTAATTCTGTTATTAAGTCCTAGTATTTAGGAAGAATAAGTCAGTCATGCTGTCCTAATTTTTAGGGAGAGTCAGTTTTTATTTCATTTTCTTAGTAACCACGTAGTAGGCTTATAAACGTGGTTTTCTGCCACTCTTCTGTTCTAGAAAAAGGCTATAAAACAGCCTCTGTTTGTTTTGGATTTTAATGCAATGTGTTATTTCTTCTACTGTTATCTCTTAGTCCTTGAGTTTTAACATAAGGCACGTCAGATAATCGTTATTAGATTTCAAAAAAACACTCCACCCTATATGACTTACTTTTTAGGGGGGTTGCGCACATTTCTAAGTTGTCGGTAAGTATTAGAAAAGCATTTCACTCTTACACAATGTTTAAAAGGTTGTGTACACGTCTGAGTTTTTGGTAGCTTTAGAAAAGCATTTTACCTTTATATGAATCATGTTCGAGGAGTTGCAGACATGTTCGGTCTCTTGAGTTAGATTCTGAAGATAGTTGGAGTTAATTCAAATATAGTTGAACTCTCCTCGTTCGAAACATTTTTTGAGAAGGGCATGATCAAATTAAAATTGTTAATGTGCCGAAATGGTTATACCAATCCAAGTATGGCAAAAGTCAATATTTGATTGAGATATGATTGAGAATACATTTCCTGCTAGAGAATATCAAGATTGTGATTGCAATCAAGATCAGTCACATTACATTGCCTCTAATAGGCTTTCTAAGGTGGTTCAAAATTGCTATGATATTTGGATCAAACTTTAGTATCGACAAGAGTAGTTTCATGGTTCGACGGGAACTATGTATATTGTAGTCGAAGTCTGTTCGAGCATAATATTAAAATATATTAACTTATAATTTAAGTTAGTATGTCTAATTGAGCATTTCTTCTAAGCCCAACTGTTAAGCTAGCTTGTATCCTAAGTTAGCTTAGTAGTCTTTAAATAGACTACTTCTCTCAGATTATTGAGAATGATTAATTGTTGATATTCACTTGTAATCTTTGAATCCTTATTGAGAAAGTGAATAGAAAAACATATTTAACCAATTCTTATTCTTCTTCTTCCTTCTTCTCTCCCTTTTGTAAAACCTAATAGGGTTTCTTGTGTTCGTTCAATAGAATCAATTTTTTTCTCATAATTTGATTTGTTCTAGACGACATCAATTCACAACAAACTTGTGCAGTGAGCACGAATGAGAAGATGTCGTCAAAAAAGTATGAGATTGAGAAATTCACATGTGTGAATGATTTTAGTTTGTGGAGCTTAAATATGCAAGCTCTTCTTGTTCAACATGGTTTATTAGAAGCGTTGAAAGGATCACAGAAGATGGATGCTGCCCTATCGGAGAAGGAGAAGACAACGATTTTCGAAAATTTTGATAGAGCCATTGTGTTGAGCCTTAGTGATAAGGTCTTCGATGTTACACCCCAAAATTTGCCCCAACTTTTTGCTTTAGCTGGCTTTCATTTCATTTCATTTATCATTGCATTCATAGCATTAGCATTTGTATACCATAGTCCATGAACAAGGGATTGAGAGGTGTGTGCTTATCAAGAGAGGGTTATCAAAGGTCTAAGCCTATTCAAGGGGTTATATGCAGGTCATCAAGTGGTTTTAAATCCATGGTTATGGGTGGAGAATATTGTGAGAACTCATGGGAGACCTTGAGGTTCATTTTGAAGCTTATGTCAGTCATTATATCAAGTGTGTGAAGCCACCGTCAAGATTGGTGCAATCAGGGTTTTCGCCTGGTCAACCCTAAGTCAACAGTTGAACTGAAGGAGATTAAGACTCAATTCCAAGTCTTTATGATCATGTGATGTTGTGTTTAGATACGCCAAAGATTATTCCGAGATCATTTCATCAATATTCAAGAGTGTGAGAAGTTTCTAGGCTAGGGTTGCTATGCTTGATAGTGTAAAATCCCCTGGTTTAGCGCCTAACTTCAAGACCACATAATTCAAGATGCAAGCCTCGTCTCATCTTTGTATCCACATGAGACTTGTAAAGCATGCTCATACCTTTAATTTGAGTATTAGAAGTCATTCATTGGATTTCTAGAACTCAAGTTATGAGGCAGACAAGTTACAGGTCCTCAAATGAATGTGATTTTTATCGTTAAAAGTCAACCAGCTACCAGGACATTTTTGAGCTAGAAGGATGTTTCTCCTCAATCCTTTGCCGACATGAATGTTGTTCCTCATGATCTTATCTTTCCAAATAGTACTAGAAGTCTTTCATCTGATATGTAGAACTCAAGTTATGAGGGTTACAAGTCAGGGGTATTTTGGGAATCTAAGATTACAGGTCATAAAATTACAGGTGAGGTTCACCACTTTGCATAACTCAAATGAACTTTTTTCCAACATGAAAGTTGCTCCAAATGGGGTTATTTGGTTAATTAAACCTCAAGTTATCAATGGGATAGCTCATGGTTAAAGATTGATGAAGGAGATTTTGTGAAAGGCATGTGAAAAGCCTAGTTTGTGATCTTGCAAAAATTAAATCAAATATGGTCATATTTGTGCTCATTCTGAAGGGAAAATATGTTTTAAGATCATTGGTGACAAAATCAATTGCATTTGAGGAATAGTTCATGGATTATTTCAAACTTTCTTCATGTTTAAGCAACACTTTGGATTATGACCATTAAGATCCAAACAAGGAGGGATTTTGGGCCATTGATCTTTCTTACAATGCAAGCAATTGAAATGAATCAAAAACAAGGAAAAATGGACATGGTTTCATGGATATTCATGGGCTTCCAACTTGGAAAAATCCAAAAAATCAATTTTACATTCAAGCCACATTTGGGCCTCCAATTCATTGTAAACTTGTTCTATAAGTATTGTAGAGCAATTCCATAATTTTTTTTGGATGATTTTGGTGTAGAGAGAGTGTTATAGCAATTGAAAAAAGTGAGCTCCAAGTGATTTTTGAGTTCTTCATTTTTCATCAATTCAAGCCTTCTCACCTATCCAAACTTCTTCAACAACTAACATTGAGTGATTCTACACAATTTTCCAGAAGAATTCGTGTCCTATTGAAGCTCCACAACTCCATTTTCAGAGGTATCGGAAAATCAAGGTTACTCATTAATTATGCATCTTTCTTGCACCATTTTTGCATCATTACAATCCCCTTGAGGTCAATTTGGATTCTGGTATCATTTTGAGCATTTTCTTGAAGATTTATGGTTCTTGACATTTCTTGGATTCACCACGGGTTTAGAGATTCATGGGGTTTCACTTCTATTCATGGTGATATTCTTGTTCCTTGTGAAAAATGCTTCAATTTTGGTTCAAGAAATGTTGATTTTCATGCAGAAATGAGAGAGATAGAGCTTGGAAGTGAACTTCGGCCGCCCCCACGGCTGCACCGGCGACGGACTGCACGTCCCCTCTCTTCCAAACTTTTAAATGAAGAAGATAAAGGACCACCATTGGATTAGATTGAAAAGAATGACCAAGTATGCACATCCAACAACCAGAAATTCACCACATCACCATTTCACTTAAAGTTCAGCTGGGCTTAAGTGACTTATTATCCACACCCTGTCACACCCTCATTTTCGCCTTTAGCCTTTATACCCTACATCCACTATATCATACATCATTTTATTGCATATCGAGCATGTGGGTACGGATTGGGTCGATTTGTCATTTTCCATTTCAAATGAGATAACTGGTCTATGTTGGACTACATGGAAGGAAAGGTTCATCATTTAAGGTTTGATCTAAATTGGAAAGTCTACTCTTGTAGATTTCTTCAAAGAGAAGTTACTTGACAAACTATTAGGATATTCAAGATATATTCCTAATGACCATGAAATGCAAGGCATAATTCAAGATTGCTTCATCCAATTTTGTTTTAAATTATTGATCAAGTGGAGTTCAAATTTGCAAAGCATGAGTCAAGATCACAAGTCCATAATTCAAGACTTCATCCATTTCAAGCTTAATGGTTCTAAGGAAATCCATCATGAATTCAAGATTAAAGGCAAGAATATTACAAAGAGAAGTTTTATGACATTACAAGAATGCCATTTGTTGCAAGATTTCCAACTCTAAGTAATGTTTAGAAATTAATTTATTTCTAATACTTCATTCAAGTCTCTAGTCAAATTCATGTTATGGTAATGCCACACCAAGTCTACATTATGCTTACAAACATCCAAGAAACATGCAAGGATTAAATCAACATTGGAATGTTTTAGGACCAAGATTATGCATGTTAGTCATGAACAAAACAGTCCCATGCAAAAGGTGGCAAGTTTCCTCATGTCACAAAAAACTACATGTCACAAGACCAAGAGAATAACATGTGACAATGCTTCTACATATCAGAATTTTCAAAATGCTGTCAAGAGTTGGTGGCATTGACCAAGAGGAGCTGTCCAAGCACAAACCAACAAAATGGGTGCAAGGCACAAGGTGCTGCAGAAAATAGCATAGGAAAGTAGTGCAGGAAATGCAGCATAGCAAGTTGCATGGAAATGGAAAGAAAGAGAGTGACATGAGAAAAGGTGGCAAAAGACATTGCCCCATGAAAAAATCTGATGTTTGGGGGGAAGAGAAAACCCTAGGAGCTGAGATAAGAGGAGGGGGCTGTAAACAAGAGAGTTCATTCATTCAACATTCATTCTAGACACACATTGCAAAACCAGAAAAAGATAGAGAGAGCAAACAAAACCCTAAAAACCAGAAAAATAGAAAGCTTTGCAAACCAGAGAAAAAAGAGAGTGAGATAGAACCAAGAGGATCATTGAGAAACAAAACCTTCACAACATAGACTGAAGAGGAGTGAAGTACATTCAACCAAGACCAAGGAGGACTTGCAAGAAGGATAGAAAACTCTTGGGTATCCATTTCCTCCAACCTTTCTCCCTTTATTGTTTTGCTCTTACATTCATTTTGTTTATTTTTTTTATGTATTGTTGTATTGTATGTATCATGTAAGGTTCCAAAGGGACCAAGAAACCATTCTCAAGAAACCACAAAAACGAAAGAAAAACATAGAAAAAATTAGGTTTTTTCACCTGGTAGCCTGACACGGGTCGTGTCACACGACACGGCCGGCCGTGTTGCACTTCTGATAACATTTTCTACGTCCAAAAACCCTAGGCATCACAACACGGGCCGTGTCACACAACACGGCCAACCGTGTTGCACCTCTGTTTGAGGTTTCAACGTGTAAAATTCCCTGGACCTCTGACACGGGTCGTGTCACACAACACGGCCACCCATGTTGCACCTCTGTTTGGCCTCAAAAACATTTTTCTCCCAGACTTTATGACACGGGCCGTGTCGCACAACACGGCCGCCCGTGTCACACCACTGTTTTTTCACTTATTTTTTTATTTTACCTCCAAAAAAAATTTTCTCAAGGAGTTCGCCGTTTTTTTTGCATGTCTCGATTTTTTTATGCGACTAACCCAACATGTTTGTGTGTTTTTCGTATGTGAATGTTGTTGTGGTCCTTGTTGACCTTTGATTCCAAGAAACCATTTTAAAAAACAAACTCTCGATTTTATCGAGTCATTTTTAACCTTGTAAGTCGGTTGCCTTGTGCACCGCCATCGACCTTGATCGTGCTACTTCAAAGATCTTTACAAACAATAAACCTTGATCCAACGTCAAGTGGTTCTCTTTTCTCATAAAAATCCAAAACACAATAAATATATGATTAGGACTATACACCATGGACTTTAAAGTGGTGGAAAAGGAATGAGAATGGAGTCCTCCTATACTCGTTCCAAATGTTTTGGATACAAGACGCTCGACTTGGTTATTCGATACATTCATTTCTATCCAAAGTCTTTTGTGTATAATCCTAATCAAGAATAATTTCTCTTAAGAAACTTAAAAATAACATCAACTCATCAAGCCTATTTTCGCCTTAGGGCATCAAAACAAAAACCCTTTTTCAAGGTATAAAATCAACCAACAAACAACAATTTCACAAGCCTCCGAACTACGGAGCTCTGATTCTTCACTTCTTTTAAGTGAGGATACGTAGGCACAAGGGCCACAATCCTTGGCGAGCATTAAAATAAATAAACCAACCCCTCTTTTCCTTAAGCAAGCAAACTCTTAATAAAAACACCCATTCACATTAAATAACCTAGGAGGTTCCCATCGAGTACGATGGATGCAAGGGGGTGCTAACACCTTCCCCTCGCATAACCGACTCCCGAACCCTAAGACTTGGTTGCGATGACCACGCTCTTTTACCAAAGGTTTTATCGCTATTTCCCTTTCCCTCCTTGGGATAAATCAAATCCGGTGGCGACTCTATATCATTTTTCGCGTAGCGACACACCCCCATTCTGCCAGGCCCAAAAGATAGTACTGATTTCTATTTCTATTTACCACGTGGTTTTATTCATTTTTCATGTTTTCCTCATTTTTCTTCATTTCTTACATGTTAGTTTTAATTGCATGAAAAATAGTAATGTTGCTCCTAAATTCTTGAGATTTTTACACCATAATCTTTGACGTGATTAGCGATTCCAGGAATTGGAAAAAAGGATTTTGGATTTATTTTCAATTTGTTTGATTTTTTCTATTTTTAATAGTCATTAAAAATACGAAACTGTACCATCTTTCTTGTAGAATTTTGTTGAGGTACCAAAACAACAAATAAACTCCTAACCTTTTGTGGTATTATTGTGTACATCTTGAGGGATTTATGTGTATTTTTCTATGGATTTTATTGTACCATTTTCATTGGTTTTGAGTGCCATTTTTTTCATGCTCTAGTTTGCCTTAGTTCTGGAGAACCCTTTATGTTTGCCCTCTGTTTAGGCACTTCCTTTTGGGTTCTCCCCCTATCCTTTTACCCTCTGATTGTTGACACATTGTAGGTGCTTGGATATTTTATTTTGCTTTTTTTAGATGCAGTTTACTATTTTTTCCTTATTTTGCAAGTTGACCCATAATTTGGCACTTTCAATTGGACACTTGTATTGTTTTGGCTCTAAAAGCCTTGTATTGCTTGTGTGATGGATATCATAGTGATTGCTTCTTATTGTGGACATATTATAGGTCTTATGGAACATTTGGTGGCTGTTTATATTTTACATAGCTTGCCCATTTGATACTTTACTTTCATGCTTGTACATTGTGATTCCATATGGGGGTTTATGTACTCTCATTGTAGGTTTCTCTTGATTCCTTACCATTTTCTCCTTGATATTCATTTGTGGCTTAGGTTGTATGATTAGAATATGCTACCCTCTGTCCAATGACATTGGTGTGTCACTTAAGGAAGTTTTGGGTCCCTCCTTTGGAGGTCTCTAAGGCATGCCTAAAGTGGTGAATCCGTGAGGACCCCTTGTGTATGTTTTATGGTTTGCTCTTGTTGCATTTCCTTCTCCTACTCTCTTGAATTATTTTCATAATTGGCTTGAGGTTGAGATGGGCTTGTGGAGGCTCCTGCCCCACACTATTTTCCTCCCTCACTTGCATTGCATCTTTGCTTTCTACATTTGCATTTCATGTATGCATTCTTACAATTGTTTTCTTCTTCTTCTTTTGTCTTCCTTCCCTTAGGATTTCCATTCTTTCTTGTTCAAGTTGCAATGTGATAGACATTAGGACTTTAACCATGCATGACAACAATAAGTAGTTCCCTCCTAACCTTGACTATAGGATGAACTTTGCATGACAACTCTAGGATTATACTAGTTTCCCCTTAGTTGTGTCCTTTCTCTTCTCATCTTCAAACAACTCAAAATACAGTAATAAAGGTTAATTGATGTCGTACGCTATGAGCCTTAAGCTACTTGAGAAAGGGTTATTGGAGAGTTTGTTTTCAACAACTTGAATGTTTGGTATGGCACTCTTTGGGTGACATGCGACGCATTCACTCTCAGGTCATAGTCTCTAGTGCGATATCAGATGCGAACATCCATAAAAGATACTTCTTCCGTAAAAGACTTCAAAACAAAGATCAAACATCCTTTTGTCCTCTTAGACCTTTAATCCTTAGAAACCATTCTCATAAGGAGAGTTTTATTAACTCCCGTTTCTACCGCAAATGGTAAACGCCTAAGTCTCCAAAGGTCGAGTTGCATACACTAACTGCTGGAACCGTCTATTAACCCTACTCGGATAAAAAAGACAAACTTGTGTCTCTCGTTAGCCCAAACTACATTAGCTCTGATCTCTCAAGCCTGTTGAGAGTACGTAGGCACAAGATGCGGTATCTTGGCGAGCAACCTTCCCCCATCACCTGTAGTTAGCCGAACTACGTTGACTTTGACTTTCCCATTGCACGTGGGAATACGTAGGCCCAGAGCAGCGACGCTCTGCCGAGTCACCTTTCTTTTCCCTTTTCTTTTCTTTTCAAACCATACTTTTAGCGTAGATAGTCAAATCAACCCGTCAAATAAACACAACAAGCGTGGATCCCATCAAGTACGATGGACGTGAGGGGTGCTAATACCTTCCCCTTGCGTAACCGACTCCCGAATCCAGACATTGGTTGCGATGACCTTGTCTTATACCTTTTCGTCAAGTTTTTCCGATCGTTTCCTTTCCCGTTCTAAGGGATAAATAACGAAAGGTGGCGAATCTTCTGTTTTGCCGGCACCTTATTTTCGCAGTAGCGACATTTGACAGGTTTCAAAGGAGAAAAATACAGCTGGTGTGTGGACGAAACTTAAAGGTTTGTACATGACAAAATCGTTGGTTAATCGTCTCTACCTAAAGAAAGCTTTGTATTCGTTTAAGATGAGTGAATACAAAGTATTGGCTGAGCAGCTGGATATGTTCAACAAGTTGATTCTTGATCTTGAGAATATTGAGGTCAAGATTGATGATGAAGATCAAGCGTTGCTGTTGTTGTGCTCTTTACCTAAGTCTCATGCTCACTTCAAAGAAACTCTCTTGTATGGAAGAGAGTCGTTGACCTTTGAAGATGTTCAATCTGTCTTGTACTCTAAATATTTGAAAAACGAAAGGAGCATAAACCATCTTCTGTTGGAGAAGGTTTGTCTGTTAAGGGGAAATGAAATATGGTAGGTTTGAGAAGAAGAAGGGTAAAGTTATACAGAATTTTTATGGTGGTAATGCTCCCACTATTAAGTGTTATCATTGTAAGAGGGAGGGTCATACAAGAAAAGTATACCCTGATCGACTGAACAATCATGGTGGAAAGGATAATGGTAATGTTGTTATTGTGCAAGATGGTTATGAATCATTTGATGTCCTAGTGGTTTCAAGCAGCGACTCTAGTAAGGAATGGATTATGGATTCAGAGTGACCTTAGCACATGACTCCAAACAAAGACGTCTTTGAGGAATTGTGTGATCAAAATGGTAGATCAGTGCTGCTGAGAAACAACAAAGCTTACAAAATTGCAGGTATTAGATCTGTGATATTCAAGCTCCATGATGAGTCAATAAGGCTATTGACTGATGTTAGGTATGTACCTGATCTTAAGAGGAATTTGATTTCACTTTGTGAATTTTACAAGAAAGGATATGTTTTCAAAGGAGAGCAAAACATTCTAATGGTAATGAAGGGGTCGAAGGAAGTCTCAAGAGGCGTGAAGAAATAAGGCTTGTATACCCTTGAGGCTGAGGTTGTAAGTGGTTCAGTAGATGGGCATCCACGAAACCTATGTCGAAGATTGAGCTATGGCACAAGAGACTTGGCCATTTCAGTGAAAGAGGCTTTGTCTAATTATCAAAATAAAATATGCATGGTGGTGACAAGGTCAAAAAATTAGAGTTTTGTGAACCTTGTGTATTTGGTAAATCATATAGAATGAAATTTAACAAAGGTTAACAAAGAACACATGGATCCCTTGATTACATTCATGCTGGTATTTGGGGGCCTGCAAGGAATCCTTCACACTCAGGTGCTTGCGAAGGTGGGGATAATAGATTTTAAAATACAAATACCCATAACTATTATGGTGCTTGCTGCAGATGTTTTTAGTAGGATCATATTATTTTTCTCCCCTGTCTTCAAGCATCTCGCAAAGTCATATAGTTTGACCATTGCTTCAACAAATTCTATGTACTCTACTTCTGTTATTGATTGTGCAATTGTAGCTTGCTTCTTCGACGCCCAAGAGAAAATTCCTGATCCGTGTGAGAAAGCATATCCAGTTGTGTTCATCATGTCATCTATCAAACCTGTCTAATCATTGCCGGTGTAGTCAAGTAATCTTGAGTCGATTTCGGTAGTGTTCCATATACCAAACTCTTTTGTTCCTTGTAAATAGCTAAAAAAATACTACTCCAAAGTGTATCTGAAATGGGTTTTGCATGAATCTAGATAGAAGACTTGTAGCATATATTATGTTTAGTTGTGTAGCCGTCAAATATAAGAGGCTTCCATTTAGACTTATGTATCTGGATGCAACTGTTAATGATGCTCCATCATCCTTCTGTACTTTATCATTTGTTATGAGTGGAGTAGCAATAGGTTTGCAATCGCACATCATGAATTTCTTAAGTAAGCCTTTTATGTATTTAGTTTGCAAGATGAATATTTCTCAATTTCTATGACTTACCTCTATACCTAGGAAGTAACTCATCAAACCAATGTCGGTCATCTCAAAGGTCTTCATTATGTCTTGTTTGAACTATATCATCATCTTAGTATTGTTTCCCATATAGATAAGCTCATCTACATATAGAGAGAGTAAGAGAGTATACTGACCTTGAAACTTGATGTATAGTGTAGGCTCACTCTTGCTCCTCCTGAATCCTCTATCAATGAAATACTGATCAATTTTGCTATACCATGCATGAGGTTCTTTCTTCTGACCATAGAGTAATTTTCTTAGTATTAACACTTTGCTTTCTTCACTTTCAAACATGAACCCTTGTGGTTGTTCCATATAGATCTCTTCTTCAAGTATGTCGTTGAAGAAGACAAATTTCACATCTAATAATGGATACTCCATCCTTTTTGTTCTGCAAGAGCTATTAAAGCTCTTATGGTATCAAGATGAGCTAGTAGTGAAAATGTCTCATTGTATCCAATCCCAGGCTATTGTGAGTAACCCTTAGCTACTAGCATCTCTTTGTGTGTTTGTATGGTGCAATCAGGGTTGAGATTTGTCTTATAGACCCACTTAACCACAATGATACCTTTTCCATGGGGATAACTTACTAACTTCCATATGTTATTTTCTCGATCATCTTTATCTCTTCTTCTATTTCCTTGACCCATACTACCTTCTTTGACGCTTTTTTGAAGCTTTTAGGTTTAAGTATCGCCAAGTTGCAGGTTTCGTATATGTCCACCAAAAATATTAATAGTCTTGGAGTAGACTCTGGTGATGATAATTCTTGTTCTTGTTGTTGTGGTGGAGGTGAAAGAGGTTAACCTGGCTCTTCTTCCTCAGGTTTTTCTTGAGGTATTCAAGCTGGTATAAGGATGTTCTTCTCCACTTTTTCTTTATCCCAATTCCAAGAAGCATTCTGATCAACTTCAACATCTTGACTGATGTTGAGTTTCTTAGTTTTCATGTTGTAGACACAGTAGCCCTTAGAGATTGTGTTATAACCTAAAAAGATACCTCATATAGTCTTGTCTTCAATCATGTGCCTCTTCATGTTTGGAATATAAATTTATTATATATACCAAAAGACCCTTAGGTGTCTTGTAGATGGCTTTTTCCCATTCCAATCATCAATTGGATTCTTATGTTGTACTACCTTAGTTGGATATCTATTAAGTATGTTAACAATAATATATATTGCTTCAGCCTAGAATGTGTTAGACGGTCTTTTATCCTTGAGCATCAATCTAGCAATCTCCAAAAATATGTGTTTCTTTCTCTCGGGCACACCATTTGGTTGAGGAATATATGTGATTGTAAGTTGTCTCTTTATGCCTTCATCCTTGCAAAATCTGTCAAATTCGCGGGAGGTTCTCTTTCTGGCTACCACTTCTTAGTACTTTTATTTGCTATCCACATTGATTTTTAGCAAAGGTCTTGAACTTTTTGAATAATTCTAATACTTCTCATTTTTATTTTAGGAAATAGACCCATGTCATTCAAGAGAAGTCATCAATGAAGAGTATGAAGTGCCTAGTGTTCTCATGTGATTGCATTCTCATTGGTCCACAAACGTCAATATGTAATAGCTCCAATAGATCTTTTTCTCTCCATGCTCCGCCTATTGAGAACAAAAACTAGTGTTGCTTATCGAGTAAACACCATTCATACACTTCATTGTTCTCTTTTATGCTTGTAAGATCATTTATTATGCTATTCTCATGTAACCCCTTCAAGGCATGTGTGTTGAAGTGGCCAAATCTTCAATGCCAGAGCCACGAATCATCAACTTGTAGCTTCATGACAATGTTAGTTGCATATTTCATGAAAGCCCACTAGTTCTGTGACTAATAAAATGGTAAGATCTTTGTTTTCCTCAATCGTTGTCACGATTGGGTCAAACTTTGGGGCATAATAATTAGAATTTTCTCAACAATTTTCTTGTCAAGAATATCCTCCCCAAAAGCTCTCATTTGATCAATTATTTCTTTAACTTTATAATAGTAATCTTTAACTGCCTCAAACTCCTTCATCTTAAATAATTCAAAATATCTTCTTAATGATTGAAGTTTAATGGCACGTTCCTTGTCGCTTCCTTGAAACTCCTCATGCAATGTGTTCCATGCTTCTTTGGCAGTCTTAGTTCCCATAATTCTTAGAAAATTGCATCAGTCACCATTTGTTGCTTGGTGAACAACTCCTTTAAATTTTTCTGTTTATTTTTCTTCAACTCTTTTTCTTGAGCTGCATTAAGAGATGAAGTATCTATGGAAGCGGTGAAGCCTTCTTCTACTATGTCCCATAAATATTGAGATGAAAAATGTGTCCATTTTTAAATTTCAGAAATAATAATTTTCACCATTGAAAATATGGACAGAAATAAATGACGATTGGGTGGTGTTATCCATGTGAAGTCAAGCCTTTTCAAAGTTTGTGTTTTGATGAAGTCAACATGTGTGAGTATTGGGAAAATTTGTGAGTGTAAGCTATTGATTAACTTAAATAAAAAATACAAGAGTCGCCACCACACTTTTATTTTATCCAAAAGGAAAGGAAAAAGAGAAAACAAAACCTAAAGAGTTCTAAAACAAGAACAAACAGAGAATGAGTAGGGGGTTGGTTACGCTGAGGAAAGGTATTAGCACTCAAAACGTCTATAGTACTATATAGGAACCATTTGAAATATCTATGATTTTTGGTTTGAAAAGGTTTGTTTGAAAGGAGACTGGGGAGATGAGAAGAGAATTATTTTTTTAATATTTTTGTGTTTGGAGAGACTTATCGCTTCATGCCTACGTACCCACAAAGTGCAATATAGGATCAAAACCCCGTAGTTCGTGGTACAAAGAACAAAAAAAGGTTTGTTATCAATGATTTTAAATGTAAATACAAGTCATCATTTCCAAGTGAATAATTCCACTTAAAGAGATGACTCATGTCTAAACTTATGAAAAAGTTTTGAAATAAAAAGTGCACAAAGGCACAAAAAGAGTTGGTGACTTTTTATATTTGTTATGTCTTTTTGAAATTGGTCAAAATATGATTAACATTGATTGATGTTTATTAAAGAAAACAAAGTTTTAAAATCACCTGACCAAGGTCAAGGTTTTATTATGAAAGCGGTTTGATTTTGAAAAAAAAAAGGTTTTGAAAAAGCTAAGGATAAGAACAATCTAACCATAAAAACAAGCTTCATAACATAAGCATTCATTCCTTTAGATTAGGCCTTGATCAAGATAGCTCTTCAAAGGAGAACTTCAAGTACCCAAACATTTAAATTTTAACATCACAAACTTCCAAGCATAGGTTAAGATCCTAGTTCTAGGTCCAAAATTCTATGTCCAATGCATAGGATAGTAACCATAGTCCATCATTAAGAGAACAAGTTGTTTACGGGTTTAAGCCTTTATTAATATTTTTGGTCGAAATGGATAAAAGAAAAAGTTCATAAACATAAACAAATGGTCCAAGTGGACAAAGGAAAAAAATGGCGTAAACATAAACAATGATATTATATGAGATGATAATAGCGGAGCATAAAAATGAAAGAGAGATAGGGAGTGAGAAGGAAACATAAACAAAATTAGTCCAATAATATTATTAGGGAATTAGTGATTAGTTATTAGAACAAATGATCAACGATGGTTAAATAGTGCACTTAGGCCAAAGTCAACGAAGACTCGTTGAAGAATTGATAAAACTAAAGCCTCATATTAACAAGTTTCATAAGTAATGGACCCAAGATAAATAATCAACCATATTTGGACTTTCAAACATAAGTTTGAGCCACAAATGATCATTTTCCGATATGGGACAATTTAGTGCTATGTTAAGCAATCGTAATCGGGTTTATGTAGAAGCCACGACTATCTGTAGCCGATTAATAAAAATATTTGTACTAATGTATGCTAGAGAGACGATATGTAGATCATCCTCCGAAAGCAATACCGTAAGCAAAGAAAATAGGTAACGATCTCATCTTCATCAAGAACTAAAATAAGTTCCAATGATATTGAAGATTTTCATCGATCAAAAGAAAATGAGAGATAGATGAAGAAATGCTAAATTGAACCACACAAAGATGTAATCCAAGGCAGAGAACAAAAGGAAAAGAAAAGAAAAAGAAATGGAACCAAAACAATCCCAAAAATAAGCAAAAATCACATTCTGGACACTGGTTAATCGATTAACCATTTGCATGTGCAAATGTGTTAATCGATTAACACTGCTAAGAAAGCAAAAAATTTAGAAAAAATTCAGCATTCATGATCCAACCATTTCTTCAAACATCTCATAATCATGAGTGAGAATTAGCACAAAAATTCAAGTAAAACAACAACAAATATCACCAATAGAATATAATTTGCAAGATCCAAAGATCAAACAACAAGAATCAACAATAGATCACATTGTGGAAGATGGATTAAGAACAACAATGGTAGATCAAGAGTTTACCACTTCAAATCTAAAAAATTTCAAATCAACTCCAAAAAGCACACTCTAAAGCCTTGATCTACAGAAATTGACGATGAAAAAGTGATTGGATGATGGTTTTACCTCAAAGATTAGTAAGTTCTAATGATGAACTTACTAACTTTTAATGGAAGAAAGAGGTTTAGTGAATTTGATAGTTGGAGAAAATTGAGAGAGTCAAGAAGAAATTTGACAAGGTGAATTTGGCTATTAAAAACTTGTGAAATGAATGAAATGAGACCTCTATTTATATAATTTAGGCTTCAAAATTTTGGTGGTTTGAAATTTGGTTTGGAATCAAAATTAGGCTTGGAATTTAAATTTGGAGGCAAAATCAAGATCAAATGGTGATTAGTGAAGGTGTATGGTGGAAATAAATTGTGATGAGGTAGGGGAATTAAAATGAGGTGATTTAGAATATTTTCATGATGAAATATTTGAAAATTGGTGCCAAAATGCTGCAGAATTTGAATTTGACTCATTTTTACAAAAAAAAATGCACTGGTTAATCGATTAACCATTTGCATGTGCAAATTTGTTAATCGATTAACATAGTGAAAATGTGTGAAAAATGGTCTTTTGATGTGTTGTCTTAGCTCTGACTTGATTTTTCTGACTTGTCAAAGAAAACATAGAAATAAACACATGAACCTTGGAGCCTCTTGAATAAAATTCAATCAAATCTTGGGAAACTCTTGATCAAATGATTTTAAATTATTTGCGGATCAACTTTGCCTTTTTTCAGTTGAATTTCATTCAAGCTGAGGGACTGTTGATTGGTATTCTTGATCCACACCTCTTCCTGAAAAAGAGTTAGTAAAGAAAAGACAAACATATCACCAAGCATACAAGAAAACAAGGGTGCCCAATGATATATGTTAGAGACAAATCTGTAGAGGAAGATAAGAGAACTAAAACATGTGATCTTACTTGTGGTATGAAATATAAATGATATGTGAGATCTTAGGGGTAAAAATTAGGGTATTACAGTGTGCATTGGATTAAGAAAAAGATTGAGCAAAAGATTGAACTTTCATGAAGACTAAAATTGTTTAATTGATCATCAAGAATGGTACAAATTTTGAATTTAATCTTTGATATTCTAGTGCTCAAAAAATCATTAATATTGATTCATTTTCATCCCCATATGTTAATATCTTTGGTCTTATGTTTCACATATTTTTTTCAAAGTTTTTTTCTCAACCTTCAGTAATGTAACCGGTTACATGACCAAAATTTTTCAAAATTCTTTACGTTACAATTGATGTAGCCGGTTACATTCTTGACGTAAATGGTTACATCACTGAACCAATGCCATTTTTTTCTTCAGATTTCATTATTTTACACCTTGAGTCATTGCATTGTTTAGTCTTTATACTCACTTTAACAGGTGTAAATTCACTTATAAATACCATCATTTTCAGATTTCATTCGTCACCTTTTCCATTGCAATTAAAAATAACTTTCACTCATTCATATTTTCAAACAAAGTGTTTTGATTCTTAAACTTTCATTAAATTTTTTGTGCATATTGTTCTCATATCAAGTCAGAAAAAATTCTCTTTTATTCATAAACACTTGAGCACTTTTATATCATTTTAAACTACTTTCTTGGAAAATAAGATCAATCTAAGGATTGATACATTGCAATATTTATATCAATACTTATAAAAATTCAAATTATACATTGTTTGTCACATCTTATTTTTCTAGAATTGTTGGAAATAAGATTTTGAAGTTGCATTCCTTGTTGTCCTAGTTGTGGAAACAAGAGGTCAATTGTGAGAGGATTGTTCTCATTTTGCACTTAGTGAAAAATCCAAGAGGTTGTTCTTGGTGTGATTTGTTAGTGTCTGTATACAAAGGCTAGGAAGAGTCTTGTCTAAGTCCTAACATTATTAAAAATCTCTTTCATGATGAAAGGGGATTAGAGTACTCTCGGACTGTGAGGGGAACTATGATATTTCCTTGTGTCGTTTACTTTCCGCAATTACAGTTTTTCATCACATAGTAATCACTTAGGAATTAAAGTAAAACATAAAACCATCAAAAATCCGAAAAATATTCTAAGTACCTAATTCACCCCTCTTCTTAGGTGCAATATCTACTTACAATCCATACCTTAGAAAAACTAATGGAGTGAATTAATAGTACAAGGGAAATTTTTTAAAGTAGTTGGGAGGACTTTGGAATAATAAATAGGTAATATAACCACGCATAATGTATGACCGAACGTAGCTCCGATACCATTATTGGTAGTTGAATTGTTAATAATTGATATAAGATAGTTTTAGAAAAATTGTTTAGAAAGAATTTTATGGCATTGGTTTTTTGGATGATCAATTATAAAATACCAATTTCCTATTTATAGGATCAAGTCACCTGCCTCTTAATGGTGATGAATATTTCTACATTATTTTAGTTCTTTCTAAATACTTCATGATAGATTAGTATTATAATAGTTCTAGATTCTTCTAGCATTGCTATACGCATTATAACTCTAGGTTCTTCTATGATTTTCATACACATTATAGTTCTAGGTTTTTCTACTATTTTAATATACATTATATTTAAGAATATTATAGAAATTTGTAGCAAATTTCAACAGGTCCATCAAATATTAAGTTTCACACATAAATTCATGAAAAATAAGACAATTTTAGGCCTTATATTACTTTGCAATATAATTAATAAAATTATCCTTAAGGTACTTGCAAATCGATTTAAACCTTTTGTTATTTAACAAGTTGTATTGTTCTCTAAGTGGGATTGTCTGTATGTTAGTTGAGCTTGAAAAGAAGTACTGGGAGTGGTTCTATCTAGTTATCACTTATCTGGACAAGATGGATGACTTTGGACAAAAATCGATTGTAATAGTTTGTGCCAACAAAAATAACAAGTGGTAAGTAAAGTTATATATTTTATCAAAAAGGATTGTGTTAACATATAAAAATCGAGGATAAGAAGTATTTGTCACAAGGAAACAAAGGGATTAAAGTAATTAGAGTGCGCAAAGCACAATTGACTTGGTTGTATAATGATTTTAAACTTAATTAACTAAATTGGTGCTTAATAAAATTTATGATAAAAACAATTAAACACCCCTTTAAATTCTTTACCTTTCTATGTGACAAATTCCGAATTAAATTATAATGAATCGTCTTATATCACGACTATTTTATAAAATATGACAATGCAAAGTAATCCACTTTGTCTAAATTCGATCCTCTAGAGACCATAGGGGAAAATTTTGCAATTGACTAAGATTTTATGGCACATTAAATACCTAATGTCATGGCCAATTATGCATTATATTTTGCAATACTAAATAACCCCACAATGTTATTTAATTCAAGTATGCAAATTTACGTCTAGTTCTCTCCCAATTCCATAATGGGATAAAATCAGTAATCATAAAATAACATTCATTAATAATAAAAAGATGATTATTACAAACAAAAAATCTACTCAGATCACATGTTTTAAATTATTTGTGGAAATTTATCAAACGGGTCTAATTTAAAAGATCTAATCATTCATCCTTAAGAAATTCATAGTAATTACAATAGAAGAGAAGAGATTAACCTTTTTACAAATAATTAGTGTTGATTCCTTAATGATATCATGCATTTTCCCTTCTTGTTTTCTTTAGAATATGCCTTCTCTATCATAAATTCAAAACCCTTATGTTTAAACGAGTTTTACATTTTATAGAAAACATTCTAAAATAGCCTAATCACGCCTTATCTTAATCTACATCATGATGTTGATTTGCAATTTATGTGACCTGATAGCTTGTAATCATAGAATGCGCGACAATCTAACTTTACAGAGGGTTTCTATGGAAACCAATAACTCAAAATAGTGTCTGATATTACTTTGGAGCAATGCTTTATCATTTAGCGACACTCTAAGATATTGGTGTGCCATTATTCTTGTTCTTTGTATTTTTTCCCCTCTTTTTCTTCTATTTCTCGTGTATTTGTTCTCTCCTTATTTCTTCATTTTAACTTCAATATTATAAAACTGTAGAATTTGTTTGGATAGAATGATTTTTGATTCGGATTGGTCTTTTCCACCATTCTTTAAAATCTTTACTAAAACCTACATAAACATAAATTAATTTAAAGCAAAAAGTGCTTTAAAAAAAAAAGAAAAATCATACTAAAAGCATGATGTACCAGACTCTCATCACAACCCCCAAACTTGAATATCTTGTTTTCAAGAAAAAATTTGAAAATTGAGATTTTTATAGAAACATGAAAGTTTACCTGCATCGATAGGAAGTGTATAAATTTGATGCTACTTACCAAAGTAGTTCAATGTTCATGCTCAAATCCTACTTTGATTCTCATAAATCAAGATTTATAAATCAAAAGACTTAAATTATGCTTGTATTTATTCAACTTTATATCTCTTATCATAAATTCACTTGAATGATAAAGATACACTCAATCAACATGTAAAGATAATTTTACGATAGACTCGAACAAATTGTAAACATTCTATCAAATCTATGTTATTAGATACACTTTTGAGTTCTTAAAGTTTATTACATGATTTGAGTTAAGGTAAGATAAATTTGGATAAAATTGATTAATTCTTGGAATTAGGCACTAAATTCTTTTATTCACCAATTATTTAAACTTTTTCTTTCTTTTACGATCATAACACTCTAAAGATTGATGTAAGCTATTTGAGGTTTTTTCTTTTATCGGTACCCATTTATTTATTTATTTTCTTACGACGGATACGTGATTTTCTCAATATTTTTATCAATCTCTTTTCATGATGTTTGTTTATAAGACCAACACCTCAAACTTAAAAGATTGTTATTCCAAAGCAACCTGAAATATATGATTATACTATTCTTATGATTTGTATTTCTCATGACTATCTAACTCCAAAGAAATAAATTTATTACAAATCATTTGTAATGCTAAGCCATTTTTTATTCGGTTTTAAAACAAAGAAAAGGATATGACTCAAAGGGACTAGCAAAAGATATATACTTTAATTATCAAATAACAGTCCTATGTACTAAGAAATATTTTTCCCACTGTGTCAATAACGAGATAATTAATCGTAAATAAATAATAAAAGTTCTAGAAATTTTCACTAATAGATGAATACACTCATATTAAAAGTAGAGAAATAGTATACATTAAATATTTGACCCAACCTCAATTGTTTAGGTTTTTGAAGGTTGAAAGATTTTTGAGCTAGACATCTTCCGTTAGTTGTTATTTCTTCTCTTAATCTTTTGGAATTTCCTTTGATCTTTAGTATTTGCATTTGGTACATATTTTCTTTTACAATCAAACTCTTATTTATTATTAATAGTATTAAATATAGAAGAAAAAAATTTAAGACACAGGAAATTTCAAACTTCAAACAATCTATAATATAAGAAAATTAAATGTTGTGGAAAACTCACATTTGTTCTTCTCTCTAAATCTGCCATCTATCCAAAATGGGGGCAACTTTGGTCTAAAAATTTATCTTTTACAACTAATAATATTATAATGTTCAATTCCAACTAATGCACTAGTGAAAAAAAATGCTTGTTAAGTCGGTTAAAAATGACTTCTTAAGTCGGTTATATTTCTTTTATTTTCTTTCTGTCTGCAAAGGAATTCTTCATCTCTCTTTCTTACAAAATATTTCATATATCTTTCTTCCATCTTCTTTGAACACAAATCTCACTCACATTTCTCTTGCGAACAAAAATAAAAAAACATAGATTAAAGTGAAATTGAGAAGGAGAAACCTGGTACCAATCGTAATAGGGGATATGGTGGCGGATATGTCATTTTTGGCAATTTTACGGTAGTGTGTGGTTTCGCGGTGGAAGATTTATGATGACAGTAACTCATTTCTGGCGGCAAGTCTAGTGGTGTCGGATTCGAACAAGCTCAAGGATTTTGTATTTTGGGGGTGCTCTTCACGGTTCTTAAATTTTTAAGAAGTGAACTCTTTGTTTTCATTCTTTTTCCCAATATTTTTTGGTTAATCTCTTCATGACTTGTAAACACTTTCATTTTAAGTTGTTGTTTTCATTTTAAGGTGGAAGTTGTTGTCAATGAGAAGAAGAACAAAGATCTTGCATCTAAATATCAAGTTAAGGGATTCCCAACGATTAAGATTTTGAGGAATGGTGGAAAGATCATTCAAGAATACAAAGGTCACCGTGAAGCTGGCGGTATCATTGAATACTTAAAGAAACAAAGTGGATCTGCATCAATAAAAATTAAATCTACCGATGAAAACCAACGCATTTATTGGTGAAATTAAAATAGTTTTATCTTTGCAGTAATTTTCTACTGAAATATTTGCTTGTATATTTAACAAAATATGAAGCCCCGGTTCACGGGAGAAATTTTGAAAAAGAACAAGTGTTTCTATGAAAGAATCAATGACTTGGCTTCAAAGCATGCATGCACTCCTTCTTAATTATTCTTAGCGTGGCTTCTACATCAGGGAAATGACATAGTCCTTCTCCTTGGTACTGTCATTATTTATATTTAGGAAGAATACTTGTGTTTTGTATTTAACATATATGATGATTTTTTTAGCTTTTTTTATTAAATTCTTGACATGTTCTGCCAATTTATTTTTCTAAATTTTGCTTAATTATCTTTAAAATTACAACTCAATGAAGAAAGAAAAAGCATGATGATATTAAAACCCTTTTCTTTATAACTTGATTTATATGTCCATTCAATATCTTTTCTTGGCATAACATGCATTTCTTTATTGACAATTTAATAGTACCTAAAGTCTTGTCTATAAAGATATGAGTATTGTAAGCATTAGAAAATTTGATTATATTGACCAAGTACTTTATGATATATTTGTTTGATACTATTAAATTGAAAAATTTTGAAAACAATATTGGATCTCTGAATGTGAAGCTTACAAAAGAACAGTTAACAGAAATTTCTAATGCAGTCCTTGTTGAGGAAATTGCTGCTAAACGTGATTACGACAGTTTATCGCAATATATGTAGAAGCTTTCAATTACACCACTGCTAAAATAATTGCATGGAAAGAACTACGTAATTCTGTAATAAACAACGGTTATCGCAAAACAAGTTCATAGACAATTTACACTGTATCCTCACTTCCGAAAGTACTAAAGCTTTTAAATTAAAATAGCGTAAATTTTTTTAGTAATACAAACAACAAGGAATAAGCTTTTTTATCGGAAATGTTAGCGCCTTTCAGGTTTGTATCCAAGTATTTAATATTTACATATTTGAACTTATTCTTTGTTCAACAGTAGTGATATTTGACATTTTTAATGACTTTTCTTAGCAGAATTTTGGACTTAAGAAAGATCAAGTACCTCTAATTATTATTCAGCAAATGGCAAAAAATGTTTCAAGCCCAATTTAGAACCAAATCACCTTCCATCCTATTTATTTGATAAAAAAAGGTCCATTAGTATTTCTTTTATTTTAACTAGCGTTCAGACGGGCACTCGCGTGCTCGTCTGTCCGTTTTTTTAATGCGCATAAAAATATAAACGATATTTTTTTTAAAAATAAATCTTTTTAAAAATACAATATGTAAAAGTTAATAATAAGAAGTTATATGGAAGTTAAAAATAATAAATTATATAGAAGTTAATAATAGGAAGATATTAAATAAATTACACAAAGTATTCCATATATATATATATATATATATATATATATATATATATATATATATATATATATATATATATATATATATATATATATATATATATATATATATATATATATATATATATATATATATATATATATATATATATATATATATATATATATATATATATATATATATATATATATAGTATGCTCTACTACTATAATTGACTTTATACTAACTTTGATTTTTTATGTTTTATCTTTTTGGTTACTATCTCTCATGTTATGTTAGTGGTTTACTCTTAATACTGATTTTTCTATACTAATCTTTGCCATATAAATGTGGAAGAAGTTAAAGTATTCTTGTCACGTGTTGTCACTGTGTCTTCTTTCTTTTTAGCAATTTTTTAGCAAACCTAAGCGATATAAACAAATACTAGCGACAATGTAATTACATTACCATCACTATTTCAGTAAGTTTTCTTATTTAATTCTTAGCTATTTGGATTTGAAACTAAGATTTTTAAGCAACTATAAAGTGCTATTTATGAATTTTTTTTTCTATAAAGTACAACTATTTGCAATCTCACATTTAGGGTAAGTCTATAACAATGTTTTATCCACCAACCACCCCATCACTTTTCAATATTTATAATTTTTGTCAATATGATTTTATATAAAGTTGATAAATTAAATATTCATCACATTTGTTTAGCTTTGCTAGCTTAACACATATCTTTTCCTACTATTTTTTGTTTGTGCTTTATTTACTAGATTCAACTAACCTTTCTTAGTGAATTGAACTAACCTTTTAGCCTCTTTTTCTACATCGGATATATAAGAATAACTATTTAAATTTTTTTTATAAATATTATTAAAAGGGGTGATGCACTGATAATGTAAAGTTTTTTTACACTGTCAACCAATGACGACCATACATCTGCCAAATCAGACTGAAAATTTTAAATTAATTATATGACATAACAAAATGATATATTTTTATTAGATAACAGTGTAAAACTTTTTTACACTCTCAGTGCATAACCATTAAACCCTATTTATATACGAGAAAAAAATACATTATTATTCAAATACATTAAAATATTTTTATAAAATTTGTCAAAATAAAAATAATATTTATATAAGAAAAAAGTTTTACTATAGATTCAAATATTTTTATAAATATTATAAAAACAAAAATACTATTTATATATGAAAAAAATATATTATTCATTCAAATATTTTTGGTATACAAGAACAACTTTATTATTTATTTAAATATTTTTACATATATTGTTAAAACAAAAATAATATTTGTATACGAAATAAATATATTGTCGATTCAAATATATTTATATACGGGAATTACTTTAGTGTTGATTCAAATATTTTTTTAAATAATATCAAAACAAAAATTATATTTATAAACGAAAAAATATATATTGTTTATTCAAATATTTTTATATACGAAAAAAAATATCATTATTAAAAACAGAGACAATTTACTTCTGTTTCAAATATTGAATAATAGAAATTTATCAACTATTTTTTTCTAATATTTGAAAAAATTAAAGTAGCTTTAAAAAGATTGAGTGTATATTTTAAAATTGTATTCTTTTATATAAAATAATTGTCTTATTTGTAAAAATCTAAAATGACTTATTTATATAATACAAGTTTTAATAATTTTTATTTTTAACCATATTATTCATAATATTATTGTTTACATTTCATCTTTTACATGTATTACTATTTTAACTTAAATATAATATAAATTTTAAATTTTTTCTTTTTTCAACTTCTTATTTATGTCGGTATGCAAATAAATGCGTGTCTAAAATTATATCATATTCAAAAACTTACCCATGCGTAGCGTAGAGCCAAGTTTGTTATTAGGTTATTTAATGATAATATGAAATAAATACAAATTTAGTGTTGTGTACTACTCATCAACGCCATTATAAAAATAACAAACAAAAATAAACACAATAAAGGAAATCCAAAAATGATCAAAAGTACAGGGTTGAGGTTTCATTCTTCTGTACTCTACCGCAACTGCTCTGAAAGGAACGATCTAAGATTTGAACTTCTTGGATTAAAATCAATAACTCTTCAATTACAACAATAAATTAGTTACATGATACAAAACTGATAGCACAATCCTCTAATCATATAAATTTAGTTATCAAAATACTGATATGCTGCAAAGTAAGTCTGAGCAATAGTGAGAATCAACAACACTAATGCAGCAAAAGCAGAGATAAAAGACCAAGGTGTATTAAAATAAGTGTACTTAAAACTAGCCCACGTAACATTCCAACTATTTCGATAATAATGATGAACCTCATTGAACAAACCAGACAAATAACTCAAATCCAAATCAACCACGACATCTTTTCCCGCATTATTAAAAAAATGTGCCACTTCACCTTCTGCTCCAAAATGGTTCTCAATTATGTTCCTCTCACATAAATACTCAACATCCCTATAAGTATTCATCAAACAATCCAATAATGTTACATAGGTTGTGAAATACTTCATAGAAAAACGAATGTAAGATTGTTCAAAAGCAACACAGTTTAGTAAAAACGAACTCATGAAATCGTCCATAGTAATTGTTGGCATTTCTATCACACCGTGTTTGAATTTCACTTGCAAGAAGCTTTCTCTCTCGCTGTTCTTCCCTGGATTTATCTTAATCCCAGCGTTACGAAGCTTCGAGACACAATGAATCACGTGTGTTGGTGTTTTTATTCTCTTGTGCTCTATTTCTTTTTCGCTAATTGGAATAAAACTCGATTAGAGTATAAGAGGAGATAGTAAGAGCATTATTTGGGCTAAAAAAATTTGGGGCCATGTAATTTAAAGTTGGATAGGGATCTTAAGCTAAATATAACATGATTTTTTGTATTTGTTTTGATGATTTGGCATGGTTGTGGTTAATTGATGACACCTAAGAAAACTTTCGCCCAAGTAGGGGGATGTTGTATATCATTAAGATAAGATTATGGAAAATTTGAATTTTCTATTAAGTTAGAAGTAGACTTCAAATTTAAAGTATCAAACCATATATTTTTACTATTTACTATTTTTACTATTTTTACTATTTATTTCCTTGGTTAAGTTTGACAACTGAGAGGAGGGGAGGAAATATTCAGAGGATACGCCTTTGAATTTCAGCAACTGCATTTTAGCAAAAATTATTATTTTTTTATATTTTTGTTTATGATCTTACCTTGGTTGAGTAATCAACTGAGGAAAAAAAATATTCATGGGACACGCATTCGAATCTTAGCAACTACATTTTAGTACGTACATTTTATTTTACTTTACTTTACTTTTCATGACCTATTACCTTAGTTGAGCTACCAACCAAGGGAAATAGCCTTCAAATCCCAGTGACTGTATTTTATCACCTTTTATTTTTATTTATTTTTGTTTATAAACTATTACATCAATTAAGCTTGCAACCAAGGAGAAAAGTATTGATCAATCGTCTTTCAAATTTCAAAAACTACATTTTAGAGCATTTTTTTAAACTTATTTTTTATTTATTACATATTACCCCGAGGGAAATTTTTTTGTCTAATTTGACGAAAAAATTAAGTAATAAATCTTTACCATCTATTTATAAAGTAACAATGGTCAAGATGATGCCAACTCATCAATTCACATGAAACAATAATGATCCACGTAATACCCTGCCAATCCATAAGAATATGAATGCCACCTCGCCTGAGGAACTTAGAGTCTCCTCAAACAATGTCCGTTCTAAGGTCTCTCCTAAGGGACTTAACCAAAGTTTGGCCCGAGAGACTTAAATTAAAAGTCTTGCTTGAGGGTCTCGGCCGTAGTCGTGCAGAGAGACTAAACACCCTATATGAGAGACTTGGAGTCTCATCAGACGGGCTCAACATATAATCTCGCCTGAAGGACTTAGAGTTACATTAAACAAACTCATCTAACCACCTCGCTCGAGAAACTCAATATCGCCTATGACAAGGTCCAGCCAAAGGTCTCGTCTAAGGAACTCGACCAAAATTTTCCCAAGTTGACTTAACTTAAAAGTCTTATCTGAGGGTCTCGACCGAAGACTTTCTTGAGACTTAATGCCTCACCTGAGGGACATGGGGTCTTATCAGACAGGCTCAATAAATAATTTCTCCTGAAAGACTTAGAGCCCCATTATATAGGTTCATCAAACCTCCTCTTACGAGGAGCTTAGAGTCTCATCAAACAAGGTTCAGTCTAAGGTATCACCTAAGGGACTTAACCAAAGTATGTCCCAATAGACTTAACTTAAAAGTCTTGCCTGAGGGTCTCGCAAAAGTCTTTCCCAAGAGGCTTCACACCTCACGCGAGGGACTAGAAGTCTCATCAAACATACTCAACATATAATCTCGTTCGATGGACTTGGAGTCTCATAAGTCAAAATCAACATATAATCTATCTTGAAAGACTTAGAGTCTCATCAAACAGGCTCATCTAATCGCCTTTCCATTGGGACTTAAAGTCTCCTCAGACAAGGTCTAGCATAAGGTATCGCCTAAGAGACTCGACCTAAGTCTGGTCTAAGAGAGCTAAATCAAAGTCTTGCTTGAGGGTCCTGAGAGCCTCAAAGCTTCCCCTAAGGGACTTATCACTCCATCAGACAGACTCGATGTATTATCCCACCTGGGGAATCCATGAACAGTTTAAAGTACTCCCCCCTTTATTAAGCATTTGTGCTTGAGGGACTATGCAGTTATATATTTGTAAGGACCTATCAAATGTGAGGATGTCGTGGTCGTCCTCTAGGGTAATCTCACCTTTAATGCTCCGCTTTCAACTCGTCGTGGGAAACATGGGAAAAGACACTCCTTAATTAGAGCGAATTCATAGTCAATAGATTAAAGTGATTCTCCCGAGAAACCCTAACTCCATACTCATAATCCTTTATAAATACGTCATTTCTAGCATCATGTCATTTACGTTTACCAAATATCTAGAGAATACATGGCTCCTCACCTCATGCGAGTTTGCTCTCCCCATAGCCAAGACACCATAAAACAGAATCTTTCATCACCGTGAGAAAGCTTAATCCGCAGAAATTAACTAAGACCTCTAGCCACTCCTACCAGCATATGGGTGCCACAAATTTTGTACTTTTTAACAAGTACAATTGTATGATCAAGCTAAATAAACTCTTAAAAAATTTGAAGTTTTTTTTATAAATATAACACGACTTCGATTTGACGTAGATTGAACTATAGACACTTATTGGTTGACATGATCTATTTTTACTCTTAAAAAAACTTGTGTAACACGCAAGAGTGTAATTGATTCGTTTTGGTTGGGTGAGCGGTGTCTGCTAAGTCTTTATTCAGTTTGCAGTTGGATTATTTTGTCTAGCTTATATTGTTCGAAATTGGTATTGTACTATATAGACATTTCTTAAAATATAAAAAAAAAAAAAAAAAAAAAAAAAGAGAGAGAGAGAGAGAGAGAGAGAGAGAGAGAGAGGATTTTTGTAAAATTGTGAGTGGAGAAATTGGAGATTTCATAGCTTACACACAAAATAGGAACATTCTCCTCCTCATTTTATGAAGAATTGTTGAAGCCGTCCTTGCCTCAAAGTTGAATGTTCAAAACATGTATCACTAATGCACCCTTAGTTGTGCGAAACTTTCAAGACCCACACGGTGTTATGACTTAAACTAATAAAGGACAAGTCTAATAACAATAACATGAAGAGCAATTCCCCTATCAAAGTACCATTGGTCAAATGTTTGATTAATTCGTTATATTCGACGGTTTGTTAACAAATTCATAACACTCTCCAAGAAGCATCCCCATGCATGGTTTAAGGAGACTGTCCTATATATATAGCAAGACATAGCAGATCCTAAACATATCAAAATTCAATTATTTCTATTGGCTTAATTCATCAATCAGCAACAACTCCTAACTCAATCTTGTTTCTATTCCCATAGTGAAAGCATCAATAACTTGTTCAATTCAATCACACAACATGCAGACATTTCAATGTGATGGAAGAACCTCAGAGTCAAACTTTGGTCTTCTTCAACAACCTACAACATCAACTTCAACGTCATACAATCTGATGAACTCCAATAACTTTTCTGAAAAGGAATTGTCCGATCAATGTAATTGCGCAACATATCCAACAACAATAACAAAGAAACGGGTGATTAGATATAAAAGGGTTTATTCAACAAGAACACGTGGTCGTTCTGGGCCATTACAATCGCTGGCTCGAAAAATTTGTCGATTCAAGGTTCGAACTGTGGTTGTAGAAGAAGTGTCTTCAAACGAGGAATGTAAACAGAACACATGACTTTTTATTTTCTTTCCATTACTTAACACCACTCATTTGGGGAAATAACTTGTAAATCTTGTACGTGTATACATCACAAGTTTTACTTAATTTTCAATAAGACATGATGACGATTTTATGTATTAACGAGGTTGTTAAAAAAATATGAATTGGGTATTATTTTATCCATTTTAAAATCAGGTTTGCTATTCCTACACCCTTTCTTACACCTTACACCCAATTTACTGTTCATAAATATATGAAAAAAATGTTCAGAACATGGTTAATGGTATGTATTTTATTGGTTAATGAAGTAGTGAAAGTGGTTAATAAATTATAGGTAAAATAATTGGTTAATGATGTAGATTTTTGTGGTTAATGCAACTGTGAAGTTGGTTAATGTGTAATCTTATATTTGTGTTATAAAATAAATTTTAAAAATAAATATATTTTTTTTAAAATTAATATTTTAAAAAAATATATTATTTTAATAAAAAAACACTTTTCACCGTATAAATACGGTGAACAGTGCATACGGTGTATGTATGGGGTGTAAGAAATGGTGTCAAAATAGCATTTTTCTTTTAAAATAGATAAATTCTTAAATATCCATCATATTTGAAAGTTACATATCCTACTTACATAGTTCAATAATAATGTTTCACATGTTGGTACAATTACTATTTAACATCTTTTCGACTAAACATAAAGGATATATATTTACATGGCTTAAATGCATATTTGATCTTTGTAAGTTAGTAAATTTTTTAATTTAATTCTTATAAAAAATTTTTTGTCTGAGTCTCTATATCTCAATTTTTGTATTCATTTTAATCCTTAAAGCAAAATCCGCAGAAACTTGTGATTTTTCCTGCGAATTTGGCTTTAGACACGGCTAAAAAATAAGATATTTGATTAAATGATTTTGCATCAGATTTTAAGATATATGATGTGAAAAATATTTGTCAAAATATTTTACATCAGATTTATTAACAATATGATGTGAAAAATATTTAATTTAAGAATTTTACATCAGACATATATTTTCACTGATGTGAAAAATAATGTGCTGACAGTGTCGTAAATAATAAGAAATTTTGTTATAAAGGATTTTACATCGGGCGGTTTATCCCAACTCATGTAAAAAAGTTCTCAATAAAAAATAAATAAAATAGGTTAAACATTTTACACCGGGCCATTTACCCCAACCGATGTAAAAAATAACGCGGTAGTAGTTTGGTAAATAATAAGAAATTTTGTTATAAATGATTTTACGTCGGTCAATTTACCCCAACCAATGTAAAAAATACCTCAATAAAAAATAAATAAAATATATTAATTAAACATTTTACATCGCGCCATGTTGCCTAACCGATGTAATAAGTTTCTCAATTAAAAAATTAAATAAAATTGATTAAACATTTTACATCGGGTCATGTTGCCCAACCGATGTAATAGGTTTCTCAATAAATAAATAAATAAAATAGATTAATTATACATTTTACATCGGTCCATGTTGACCAACCGATGTAATAAGTCTCTCAATAAAAAATTAAATAAAATTAATTAAACTTTTTACATCTTTCCATGTTGCCCAATTGATGTAATAAGTTTCTCAATAAAAAATTAACTAAAATTGATTATACTTTTTACATCGGGCCATGGTGCCCAATTGATGTGAAATGTTTCGTAAAATGCCAAAACCCTATTTGAAAACATAACATTCGCCAAATTCCCAAAAATCTTTATTCATTCTTCTTCTTCGCTTCCACTGTCGACGTCCCCATTTTTCTTCATCTTCGCTTCCACCGTCGCCGTTTTTCTTCATCTTTTTCCTCCTCGCCACTGTCTGCCATTCTTCTTCTTCTTTTTCCGCCGCCACTGTCACCATTCGTTCGCGTCACCATCTGTCGTCGGTCTTCTTCTTCTTCTTCCTCAGCGCCACCATCCGCCATTCTTCTTTTTCTTCCTCCTCTGTCGTCGTTCGCATGGCTCTTCTCTGCCATTTTCGTTCGGGTAATTTATTTAAGATATCTTTAACAGTACATTATTTTACTGTTTTTAATAATAATTTTTTGTAAGAATTAGGAAATTTGAAATTTAGTGTGTAGAAAAATCAGTTTGTTTCATATATAACTTTTATTTTTATTTTTTATTATATATTAAAATTTGTTATACTTGTGTCATATGATACTCTTAATCTGTATTTTTTTTGTTCCTAAGACTTTTGTAATGGAAATGCAAGTTTTTATTTTATGAAGAAAAAATACGAAGTTTACATCACAACATGTAACCACATCCCATGCGCATCAAGACTTATAATTCAAATGATTTTCAACTTCTTCATGGCTTTTGTTTGTATTTTTCAATTATGCAGGTTGGTCGTTGGTGAATAAGCCGGTATCGTAGTGTGGTCAACAATAGTAATATTCATGTTTCTATGATCTTTAGAGTTGTTTGTGTACCATTATATTTTTTTGGACTTTTTTTACTTTTCGCTTTGTTAAAGTCTTAGAAGAAACAACCTTGTGTTTGTTGGCTTGGAGAGACAACCTTGAGTTTTTTCTACTTTCCAATACTTTGCCGGTGATAACAACGATCTATAAGGTATCTTTAACAGTACATGATTTTATTATTTTTAATAATATATTTTTGTAAGAATTCTGGAATTTAAAATTTAGTGTGTAAAAAAATTAGTTTGTTTCATATATTTTCAATGAATTAATGTCATATATATTGGTTGTTTAATTCTTCCATAATATGGAAAAGTGATCGGTTAATTGGTGCTAATTGAAGATTTTTTTTTGGACTTTTTGGCTTTTCAATTTGTTAGTCTTAGGAGAAACAACCTTGTGCTTGTTGGCTTGGAGAGACAACCTTGAGCTTTTTCTACTTTTCAGTACTCTACCGGTGATAACAACGATCTATAAGATATTTTTAACAGTACATGATCTTATTGTTTTTAATAGTAGCTTTTTGTAAAAATGATTGAAATATTTTGATGTCAATTTGGTTCTATTTGCGTTAAAATTGAAGATAGTAATGTCAAATAATTTTGATGTCAATTTGGTTCTATTTGGGTTAAAATTTAGTAATAGAATTTTTATGATAATACCATTTTGTTAGGAATAACTTTTATGATTTAATTTAATGTCACGTGTTTGCACGTAGACACTTTTATTCTCTCTAATGTGTCCAAAAGAGGGGCTATTATAGGTGTCACAATGATTTAACTCTATATGTGTTAATTTCGAAACATAGGTATGGATCGTAGTTGGATGAGAGCTAATCGATTAAGTGTTGAGTACAAACATGGAGTGATGGAATTTATACAGTTTGCTGAAAGTAATGCTAAAAAAAATATTTTTCCTCCTAAAAGTAATGCTGAAAAAAGTCATCATGTGTTTTTTCTCTGTCCATGTGTTTGTTGTGCAAATCAAGAACCAAAACTTAATAAGAAATAAATTATGGATCATCTAATTTAAGAAGAGATTTGTCAAAGTTATACACAATGGATATGGCATGGTGAAGTAGTAACAAAGTCAAATGTGTCCCAAAGAGATAATTTTAGTGTAGAAATGGATGATCGTCTAGAAGACATGATGCGTGATATTGGACAAGATTCGTTTAAGAGGGCACATGTGTATGATACTTTATGCAGTGACAAGGATAAACCTTTGTACCCATGATGTACAAATTTTACACGTTTGTCAGCCGTGTTAAAATTGTTTAATTTGAAGGCAAATAATGGATGGACTGATAAAAGTTTTACCGAATTGCTTGAATTATTGACACAAACGCTTCCAGAAGGTAACGTAATGTCAAATCGT
The DNA here is from genome assembly GCA_963859935.3 of Lathyrus sativus. Classification (NCBI taxonomy): domain Eukaryota; kingdom Viridiplantae; phylum Streptophyta; class Magnoliopsida; order Fabales; family Fabaceae; genus Lathyrus; species Lathyrus sativus. The sequence continues at coordinate 25,597,150 of CAWUDS030000001.1, forward strand.
CATTACAAGGTGAGTGTTACACCCTAATTTTGACCCTGAACCACTTTCTGTGTGTTTCATAGCATTTTCACCATCTATGCATCATATCCATTATTCATGTCATCTACCATTTATGCATTTTGTCATACCCCAAATTTGTCCTACATGTTCATACTTTTCATCCGCATATCTATCCACCAACCATTATTCAGAAAATCCCAAAAATATGTTAATATTTTCAAGTGTGGTTCATCAGGCCAAGGATAAATGCAGTGTTGATTGAGGTTTAGTGGTTTTGACCAAATTTTGGTTAGGAAAGGTTTCATTTCAAGATCAAAGCCAAGATGTGTACAATTTAAGAAGGGTATGTGCAAGGGCTCAATTAGGGTTTTGGGGTTCACAATAAGGTTCTGGCATTAGCCTAAATGTACAAATTATAAGTTTGTTTGGATGATTTCAATTTGGTTCTAAGGTTCAGAGATTCATTTGAAAGGTCATTCCGCAGATGAAAGGAAATCCATTAATTTATTCATATGTCCATTATTCAAATTCTTTTCATCATCCTTTCTTCCATGCCATCCATTTTTATCCATTAGGTATCCGCATTTTTGTTTATCCAACCAATATTCTTTCTAGATTAAACTGATCCATATTCAAGTCCTCTCAAACCACCATTGTTTTTTATATAAAAATTCTACCAAGTGCACTAAAAAAAACACAAGCCCATTACCATTTATTAAATTAAAAAGCCCTTTTTTTTTTGTTTAAAAAATATAATTCTACAAAAATAAGCCATAAGTTTTTCTACAAGTCAAAAGCCCAATGGAAGGCCAAATCTTATTACCAATCTCCATACAAGTCTGATTTAATTGGAAATTACAAATCAAAAAAATGGTAACGTGAGGCATCAATACATGATGGTCTTCGTGCACCTTCAAATCATAATAAGCCATACAAATTCAACAAACCACACATTATGCTACCCCACTTCAAACCATTTCCTCCATCCTGCATAAACTGCTCCATCCGACATGGAATTGAAAGCAAAACCGTTACAGTACAATAGCACAACAACCTTCAGCCTAACATATCGTACTATACGACAAATTAGGCCCACCACAGCGCAACACACCAATTCATCCTCATCCAATATACCAAAGACCATCAGCTTGTACCCACGCGAACCGTACAACACAGCAACTTTTCAGCACACTACAACCATTTGGTTTTGGCCAAACACAAAGAACGTACGACAAAAAAACTCTCAGGAAGACAAATACTAATAAAATATCCTCCTTCTTTGATATTATAGAGATTCAAATCCTCAAAAGAGGGGACGACCACACCCTTCAACCCGTTAACAATCGTAAATTGCGACAACCCTCAAGCTGCACAATGTACAACACGCCTCAAAACCACAAACTTACAAAAAAAAATTAAACCTTCTGCAACCAACACAACATCTCTCCTTCAACCCTCAATGCACCCTAAATCGAACCTTTACTGAAGCACCTTCGTCGCTTCTCTTTTTATTCCAATCTTCTTATCCCAAGCTCTCACATTCTTCTAACAACCTCCAAATCCCTAAACTGAATCAACCCAACCTTCAAGCTTCCTCCACCATTAAAACTTCATAATCTTTCAACCTTTTCTCCAACTGAAGTGACAAATATGGAATAAACCCACACCACTACTAATCTCCAAATACCTCCAAACTCAGAACCTTATACCCCATCTTCAACCTTCAAAACTGAAACCTGTTTCGTCAACCCAGATCTCCACCCCAATTTGACAACAACCCAATCACAGAATAAATTGGAAACGAGAAAGAAAGGATGAAGGGAAAGTCGAATTGAAATCGAGAACAGTAATCAATGGGAAACACTTATGAATCTGAACGGATAATGTTGAGCTGTTTGAAATCCAGACATGTCGTTTTGTTCGTCTGAGGTTGAAGAGTGATGCAGAATAACATGGTATTAGATTGAAGACCAAACTCTGTTGGGTTTTGTTGGCCCAACTCGTTGTCCTACACCTTCTTTAAGGATCCTTTGCTTTTTCATTTTTGCTAATTTTTAACTTAATTCATTTCTACTATTGTTGGGCTTCAAGGCCCGTGAGGTTGTGTGGTTTTTGTACACCCCTTTTTCTGTTTGCAATTTATTCTCTTTTTATAAAATTAATATGTATTATATCTTTTTTAAATATGTATATAGATTATTAATAAACTATTATTTTATTTTTAACAGTTTTGTTACATTATTTTTTTTTATATATTTAGTTTTTGAAATTGTTAATATATTATTCTAAGTTTTATATTCAAATTTCTTTTAGAAACTCCTTAAGATTTTCTTTTAGAATTTTTAATTTTGTCTCTATCTATTATTGAGCATTTTATTCCACTTTTTGCTTGTTTTGGGTCGATGACGAGACCTCCAAGTTATAGTTTGTCAAATTATTGACAAATAATAACAAACCCGATACCAACTTCTTTTTAACTTCTCATTTTCGATTTTTATCCATTTTTATCCATTTTTTATTTATTTTATTTCATTTTATCTTTTTTGGTCGATGACGAAACTTCCGTAAGCCGTTATTAATTAAATTATTGATGGATAATGTTGGATCCGAGACCACCTCCTTTCTCTCCTCATTTCTTCCTCTTTTCGATTTTATTTTCTGTTTTTCGATCTATGATGTCTTCCGATTCGTAAGCGTCGTGTATCGAAGTCAATAACCTTCTCGATTTCAAATCTATGGAGAATAACCATTTGGGTCATTTTCCCTACTTTGAGATCGTGATAGGTTACCTTCGATTAATCGACATTTTGTTTGCGATTAAGACGAGATCCCACTCTTTTTATCCGTGCAACACGATTAAATTGGAGAATGGTTCTCAATATCATTTCTCCATCTTGTTTTTTAGCATGGAAATCAATTCACGCAACCTCCTATAGACCGACTTTCATTATAAGTCGAGCTACGATGGTTTAGCGTTACATTTGTCCCGATTTAATTCCTAACTAAACAAACCACTAACTTCAATCTCCGTCAAATATTATTGTGAATATTATAGTTATATTATTGCTAATATTATTCATACTCATATCATATTCATTCTCATTCAACCATATTCGAAAACACATAATAAACTATCGAAATCCTAAAAGCCAAATTGGTGGACTGTTGGCTCATTGGTCATTTGCAGGTACCCTAATATCGAGTTTGTGCCCGACTTTGCTCAAGGCGTAGTTTATGACACATTGCACACACACGGCTTTCTCTTGGGCTACCTGACAATGAGACCCCTTTATTTCGTGCAATCCTGTGTAATTTACATGTACCTCTCTTCCATTCCGATGTATGTCTCGCATTTCTTTGATTATCTGTTTATCTCCTAGGAGCATCCATAGGGACTAGAGCAGATCAAACTATTTTCAAACTAATTCTCGATTCGTTATCGAGCCGCTTTCTACCCTTGTAAGTCGAGTGCTTTTAAAGCCTCGCCACCAACCTTTGATCACAATACATGAAATTTAAAGCTTACTCCTGGGCTTCCTTACAGTGAGACCTATTTGATCAACTATCTCTAGTTGGACACTTAGAAGACTAGCCCACTTTGCTAGTATACACGACTAAAACTCAATTCAATTGCTTATTCATTTATTGAAATCCTAAAATTCAAACCTCGATCAACCATAGAATATTTTCTCAAATCAAATTAATATACTTAATCATATTTAAACATAATTTCGATAAAGATGAAAAGGGAGTTGGAATCGAGCCTTTGGTTTCTCTGCTCGATTGTTTGGGCCCGAGGAGCCTTTCTTAAGTTCAAACAATTGTCTTCTCTAAAAGATGTACAATACCATAAACTCAAAATCTATTTTCTCAAACACTAGGATGAAAAAGAGAGAGAGTCAAGCCTTTGACCCACTCTTCCGATTACTTGGGCCCGAGGAGCCTTTCTTAAGCTTCGAGTAATCGTCATTCGATCCACTTACTCGAACCATATCCGTTCCTTATCTGTTAAGGTCGAAAAAGAGAGGGAGTCAAGCCTTTGACTCACTTTGCCGATTCTTTGGGCCCGAGGAACCTTTCTTAAGCTTCGAGTAATTGTCGTCTGATACACTTACTCGAACCATATCCATTCCTTATCTGTTAAGGTTGAAAAAGAGAGGGAGTCAAGCCTTTGACTCACTTTCCCGATTACTTGGGCCCGATGAGCCTTTCTAAAGCTTTGAGTAATTGTCATCCGATCCACTTACTCAAACCACATCATATCCTTTTTCGTTAAGGATGAAAAACAGAGAGAGAGAGAGAGAGAGAGAGAGAGAGAGAGAGAGAGAGAGAGAGAGAGAGAGAGAGAGAGAGAGAGAGAGAGAGAGAGTCAAGCCTTTGACTCGCTTTCCCGATTACTTGGGCCCGAGAAGCCTTTCTTAAGCTTCGAGTAATCGTCATCCGATTAAATCACGCAAATTATATCAAAACCATTTCTTAATATAAGATGAAAAAGAGAGAGAGTCAAGTCTTTGACTCACTTTCTGGATTACTTGGGCCCAAGGAGCCTTTCTTAAGCTTCAAGTAATCCTCATCCATTTAAAATAGTTCAACCATTTTCCATCATTCAATGCTCTTCCTACACAGTCTCTTTTAGGATGAAAAAGAGAGAGAGAGAGTCAAGCCTTTGACTCGCTTTCCTGATTACTTGGGCCCGAGAAGCCTTTCTTAAGCTTCGAGTAATGGTCGTCTGATTAACTTACTCGAATCATATCCATTCCTTCTCCGTTAAGGATGAAAAAGAGAGAGAGTCAAGCCTTCGACTCGCTTTCCCGATTAATTGGGTCCGAGAAGCCTTTCTTAAGCTTCGAGTAATCGTCATCTGATTAGCTTACTCAAACATATCCATTCCTTCTCCGTTAAGGATGAAAAAAAGAGAGAGATTCAAGCCTTTGACTCACTTTCCTGATTACTTGGGCCCGAGAAGCCTTTCTTAAGCTTCGAGTAATCATCATCCGATTAACTTACTCGAACCATATTCCTATCCTTTCACATTTAAGGGTGAAAAAGAGAGAGAGTCAAGCCTTTGGCTCACTTTCCCGATTACTTTGGCCCGAGAAGCCTTTCTTAAGCTTCAGGTAATCGTCACCTCTAGGTAAACCTCTGATACATTAAATCTCGTTTCCTCGCCCCCGTGCGATCAAAACCATAAAATCTATTCAAAGCTATTCTCTTCTCCAAACATACACTTCTCAAATTCAATTTCTCGCCGTCGTGCGAACCGTCAAACCTTTTTATAACGAGAGATATGGTGGTTTGAGAACGACGCAAAATATTTCTTCGTCCATAACCTACTTGAGTCGATATAACTGGCGTTTTCCTCATGAATGTTGATATATGGAAATCCATTCAAAGTGGTGCAAGCGTCCTCCCCTCACTAGTTTAATTAAGTAATTATTTTAATTAATTAAATGAATTATGGGGTTTATTTAATTAATTGAGTGATTATTTATTAAATTGGTAGATGTTTGAGAGGAAAATAAATTGGAAGGAAATTGGATAGAAAGTGATATAAAGGAAATTTGGAAAAGAAATAGAAAGTTAGAAACATAAGAAGGAGAAAGAAGAGAAAGAAAGTGGAAGAGGAGAAAAAGGGAAGAAAAGAGAAAAGCTTGGATTTTCATCAAGAACAACTCTCAAGTATCGATTTGAGCAAGGTAAGGGTGTGAAATATCATTATCTTATCAATGTATGTGATTATGTATGGATTGTTTGAGTTTGTTTGGGTGTTTTTCTCCATTTTCCATTCTAGGGCATAAATGGTTTAATCGGTAGAATCGAGTTTTGAACGGTTAGAATTCAAAATAAATTGCGTAGTTTAGTCGGGTAATGTTTAGTCGTGATTATTGGATTTTGTTTGATTGAATTTGGTTGAGTTTGTGAGTTTTGACATTTTTGGATAATTGAGGGTTTGAGATTTGAGTGGAAATCGGACGTCGTAGAAATCGTGTTTAATGGTTCTAATTCACTGCTATATGTTAGGTGAGTATGAGTATGTGTTTGTTTCGAAAAAAAGAATTGAATCGATCGGATTTTCAGGCGAAAATGCAAAATCCCGTAGCCGTGTTTAGGCAAAATTCTGGTTTTTCGGAAAATTTCGAAAATTCATAACTCTTGAACCGTAAGTCGGTTTTGACCCCCGTTCGAAGCATTGGTAAGTTAACGAGATTATCTTTCTAGAAAAAATGGCTTTGAGGCCTGTACTTGTTGTGTTGATTTTTACCGTCGCGAATGTGTGTGATTGATATGTTATTGAAAACCTATTGTTGTGTTGATTTTTACCGTCGCGAATGTGTGTGATTGATATGTTATTGTGCAAAATACTTTTGTTATATAACGTATAGCTTATACATGTTGTGATATGATATGTTGTGGGTAGCCGTATGACGTGAATCCTAGATGGTGGAATCGATTATAAAATATAGTCTTTTGACAAATATATGCATATTGTTTGTATGTGAAGAATGCATGAAAACATATTGTGAATATGTTAGCATTGCTTGATAAATGTGGTAATGATATTGAAGTGTAAATGCATATTGATTGTATGCGATATTGTGAATGCATGAGAACATATTGTGAATATGTGTGCATTGTTTGAAAAGGTAATGAGGTTGAATTATGAATGCATATTTGTTGTATCCGATTATTGTGAATTAATGCATGGGAGCATATTGTAAGATATGCCTGCATTGTTTGATAAACATGATGATGTAAAGTATGAATACGTAATTTTATGATATGTTGTGTGTGCAATCTTGTTTTAATTCTTGAAGGGAGGAATTATTTGAATGCATGGGATTAAGACGTGAGATCGGTCTGAAGTGCATTTGTGGTTGATTGCATATGCATCATTTAGTCAAGAGGCAATGTTTGCTAGTTTCGTGGAGACTAGTGGCTTGTCCCAAACCTAGAAGGGTGGGTTTGAAAGCTTAGGGAACGAGCTTTGTTGTTATTGGTCTAGAAGGGTGGACCCGGTTTAAATGTAAAAACCGAAAAATAATAACAAGTGTTGGTACCACATGGCATTGAGTTGCATTGAGTTGTGTTGAGTCACATAGCATTGATGTCATTGTTATATGAATTATGCTTGTATGTGAATTGGTGATTTGGTGAATTGTGAATAATGGATTGGTGTGTTGGTGAAAGATGTTTTGTGATTATTCATATGTGTTTATACATGTCGTGAAATGTATAATGAGTTATGAATGATTTGTGGTGAGAAATGTGAAATATTTGTATCTTTATTTTCGTATATGTATATATATTTATATGCATTGATTATTATGATAATATTTCTCACCCATTCTGCTGTTTTATAATGCTCTATGAGGCATTTCAGATTAGGTTGCTGGAGGTTCTTTTTGTGAAGTTTTATCTTCATTCTTTTGTCGGGTCGCTCTGATATGTAGCACCGGGTAGATAGGCTGTATAGCATTCTTTTGAGATACATTGTATATGTATCTGTTGGCAAATGTGTTTTGTAAAACCATGATGATGTGATGAACAAATTGATTTGATATGTATATTTATGATATTATGTTTTCAAATGGTTTAATGTTTTAATCTTCCGCTAATATTTCGAGAATTGAAATGTGGGTGTAAGGACCAAGTCCTCTATTTCAAAACTACCCCACCGTTACATGTCATTTTGAGCAGGTGTTGTATGATTTATTTTCATGTATGTGTGACATGCTCCTTTTATACCATATTTTAAATTTACTCTGACGAAATTTCAATAAGTGATTAAGTGATTTATTTGTTTATTTGGGGGTATAGAAATGGGGTGTTACATTAGTGGTATCTGAGCAGGTCGGCCAGTTGGCCAAGTTGTTAACGTGTTTGTTTTCCCATTTATATCTGATTGTGTTTGATACTATTGATATTGTTTGTTCTTATGGAGTTCTGTTGTTGGAATTCAGAACTATGGTTGCCGGTAGGAATGATGAAGCGATTGCTGAGGCTTTGGCGATGTTGGCTGGAGCAATTGGGCAGAATCCGCAAGCCAACGTGAATGCTGGAAACAATGCTGATGATGAGTTTCATGCTTTGGGAAGGTTTCAAAGGAACAATCCGCCAATGTTCAAGGGAACCCATGAACCTGACAAAGCACAGGTTTGGCTGAAAGCGATCGAGAAGATCTTTCGAGTCATAAACTGTTCAGATGCGCAAAAAGTGCAGTTTGGCACTCATATGCTTGAAGAGGAAGCTGAGGATTGGTGGGATAATACTCGCCAAAGGTTTGAAGAAGATGAGGTTGTGGTTACATGGGATATTTTCAGAGAGGCATTTTTGGAGAAGTATTTTCCAGAAGATGTGTGTGGTAAGAAGGAAATTGAATTCCCTGAGCTGAAGCAGGGTAACTCAACTGTGGCCGAGTATGCGGCAAGGTTTGAGGAATTGATTAAGTTTTGTCCTCATTACAACACTGCTAATGCTGAGAGATCTAAGTGTCTCAAGTTTGTGAATGGTTTGAGACCTAAAATCAAGCAAGTTGTTGGTTATCAGGAAATTAGAAGATTTTCTGAGTTGGTGAACAAGAGTAGGATTTGTGACGAGGATAGTAGGGCTCGATCTAGCCACTACAAGAGTTTGAATGATAAGAAAGGAAAGGGCCAGTTTAGATGAAAGCCGTATGTGACTCCTGCTGATAAGGGGAAACAGAAAGTTGGTTTTGGCAAGAAGCCAAGTGGGGGAGTTTCTACTCCGGTGAGATGTTTTAGATGCGGTGAAGCGGGACATCATGCTCCCTAGTGCAAAAGTGTTGAGCAGAAGTGTTTTAAGTGTGGCAAGTCAGACCACAAAGCTCTTGAGTGCAGAAGCGGTGCGAATGTGACTTGCTATGATTGTGGTGAGCAAGGGCACATTAGTACCAAGTGTGACAAACCGAAGAAGACTCCAGAGAAAGGGAAAGTGTTTGCTCTATCAGGATCGGAGACTGCTAGTGATGATCGATTGATCCGAGATACGTGTTTTATTAACGGTATACCTTTGATTGCTATAATTGATACCGGAGCTACGCATTCTTTTATTTCGTTGGATTGTGTTCAGAGGTTGAATCTTGAGTTGTCTGTTATGGGTGGTAGTATGGTTATTGATACTCCTGCTATGGGTTCGGTAACTACTCCGTATGTGTGTTTGAATTGTCCGTTGAGTATTTTTGGTAGAGATTTTGGGATTGATCTAGTGTGTTTTCACCTAGACCAACTTGACGTTATTCTTGGGATGAATTGGTTAAGATTCAATCGGGTTTATATTAACTGTTTTGACAAAACAGTGATTTTTCCTGAATCTAGTGATGAAGGAGATTTGTTTTTGTCTGCTAAGCAAGTGAAGGAATCGGTGCAAGATGGTGCTAAGATGTTTATGTTGTTGGCAAATTTGAGTATTGATGAAAGTGGAGCAATTGATGCTTTACCAATGTCCGTGATTTTCTGGAAGTTTTTCTTGAAGAGATAAGAGACTTACCGCCGGAACGAGAGGTGGAGTTTACGATCAATTTGATTCCTGGAACTAGTCCGATATCGATGGCTCTGTATCGTATATCCGCATCAGAACTGAAAGAGTTGACGATTCAACTTGAAGATTTACTTGATAAAAGGTTTATTCGTCCGAGTGTGTCGCCGTGGGGTGCACCAGTGTTGTTGGTTAAGAAGAAAGAAGGTTCTATGAGACTTTGTGTGGATTATAGGCAATTGAACAAGATGACTATCAAGAATAAGTATCCACTTCCGAGGATTGATGATTTGATGGATCAGTTGGTTGGTGCAAGCGTGTTTAGTAAGATAGATCTGAGGTCTGGGTATCATTGGATTCGTGTGAAGGCTGAGGATATTCCGAAGACTGCCTTTAGAACAAGGTATGGACATTATGAGTATTCTGTAATGCCATTTGGTGTGACTAATGCACCAGGTGTATTTATGGAGTACATGAACAGGATTTTCCATCCTTATTTGGACAAGTTTGTGGTTGTGGTCATTGATGACATTTTGGTTTATTCGAAGAGCGAAGAAGAGTATGTCGAGCATCTGAGGATTGTGTTATCTGTGTTGAAAGAGAAGCAGTTGTATGCGAAACTTTCTAAGTGTGAATTTTGGTTGAAGGAAGTAATTTTCCTTGGTCATGTGATTTCGAGTAGAGGGATTGCGGTTGATCCGTCGAAGGTTGAAGCGGTATCACAGTGGGAGACTCTGAAGTCAGTTTTTGAGATTCGAAGTTTTCTTGGATTAGTCGGTTATTATCGGAAATTTATTGAGGGATTTGCTAAGTTATCCTTGCTATTGACGCAGTTGACTAGGAAAGGTCAAGCTTTTGTTTGGGATGCTAAGTGTGAAGCAAGTTTTCAAGAACTTAAGAGAAGGTTGACGACGACTCCTGTGTTGATTTTGTTGAATCCGACAGAACCGTTTGTTGTGTATTGTGATTCTTCTTTGATGGGTTTGGGAGTTGTGTTAATGCAAGATAAACAAGTTGTAGCTTATGCTTCGAGGTAACTCAAAGTGCATGAGAAGAATTATCCGACGCATGACTTAGAGTTGGCCGCCGTGGTGTTTGTGTTGAAACTTTGGAGGCATTATTTGTTTGGTTCGAGATTTCAAGTGTTTAGCGATCATAAGAGTTTGAAGTATCTCTTTGATCAGAGAGAATTGAATGCAAGACAGAGAAGATGGTTAGAGCTTCTGAAGGATTATGATTTTGGGTTGAATTACCATCCGGGTAAAGTGAATGTGGTAGCTGATGCTCTGAGTAGGAAATCATTGCATATGTCGATGATGATGGTAAAAGAGTTGGAATTGGTTGAGCAATTTCGTGATTTGAGTTTAGTGTGTGAGAAGACTTCTAGTGGAGTTAAGCTGGGTATGTTGAAGCTTACGAGTGGTATTTTGGAGGAGATTCGAGAAGGTCAGAAATCTGATTTGAGTCTAGTTGATCGGTTGACTTTGATCAATCAAGGCCAAGGTGGTGATTTTCGGATTGATGAGAATGGTATTATGAGATGTCGTGATAGAGTTTGTATTCCTGATGTTGTTGAGCTGAAGAAGAGTATTCTTGAAGAAGGACATCATAGTGGATTGATTATTCATCCGGGTGCTACTAAGATGTATTAAGATTTGAGGAAAGTATTTTGGTGGCCTCGTATGAAGAAGGATGTTGCCGAGTTTGTGTATTCTTGTTTGACTTGTCAGAAGTCAAAGATTGAACATCAGAAATCGTCGGGTTTGATGAAGTTGTTGTTTATTCCTGACTGGAAATGGGATAGCATTTTTATGGATTTTGTATATGGTTTGCCGAGGACGCCGAATAATTTTGAAGCTATTTGGGTTATTGTGGACAAATTGACTAAATCTGCTCACTTTATTCCTATGCGAATGGATTACCCGTTGAAGAGATTGGCGAAGCTGTACATTGAGAGGATTGTCTGTTTGCATGGCATTCCATCTAGTATTGTGTCGGATAGATATCTGAGGTTTACTTCGAGATTTTGGGAAAGTTTGCAAGGTGCTTTGGGTACGAAGTTGCGTTTGAGTTCAGCTTATCATCCACAGACTGATGGTCAGACTGAGAGGACGATTCAGTCACTTGAGGATATTTTGAGAGCTTGTTTGTTGGAGAAGGGAGGAACTTGGGATAGCTACTTGCCTTTGATTGAGTTTACTTACAACAATAGTTTTCATTCGAGTATTGGTATGACACCGTTTGAGGCTTTGTATGGTAGACGGTGTAGGACGCCATTGTGTTGGTATGAGTCGGGAGAGAGTCTTGTAGTTGGACCGGAGATAGTTCAACAGACTACCGATAAGATTAAGATGATTCAAGAGAAGATGAGGATTTCTCAGAGTCGCCAGAAGATTTATCATGACAAGAGGAGGAAAGCACTTGAATTTAAAGAGGGAGATCACGTGTTTTTTTTCGAGTCACTCCGATGACTGGTGTTGGTAGGGCATTGAAGTCGCGTAAGTTGACGCCGCGTTTCATTGGTCCTTATCAGATTTTGCAGAGGATAGGAGAAATGGCCTATCGTGTTGCTTTACCGTCGTCGCTTGCTAATCTCCACGATGTGTTCCATGTATCTCAGTTGAGGAAATACATTGCGGATCCGTCTCATGTGATCCAAGTAGATGATGTGCAAGTGAGAGATAACCTGAATGTGGAGACATCACCTATGCGGATAGAGGATCGGGAGTTGAAGCAACTTCGAGGGAAAGAGATTGCTTTGGTGAAGTTTGCCTCGGGAGGACCGGCTGGTGGAAATGTTACTTGGGAGCTGGAGAGCAAGATGAGGGAGTCTTATCCAGAGTTGTTTGAATCAGGTAACATTTTCGAGGACGAAAATTCCTAAGTGGGGGAGAGTTGTAACAGTCTAATTTTAATTAAGCGATTATTTTAATTAATTAAATGAATTATGGGGTTTATTTAATTAATTGAGTGATTATTTATTAAATTGGTAGATGTTTGAGAGGAAAATAAATTGGAAGGAAATTGGATAGAAAGTGATATAAAGGAAATTTGGAAAAGAAATAGAAAGTTAGAAACATAAGAAGGAGAAAGAAGAGAAAGAAAGTGGAAGAGGAGAAAAACGGAAGAAAATAGTAAAGCTTGGATTTTCATTAAGAACAACTCTCAAGTATCGATTTGAGCAAGGTAAGGGTGTGAAATATCATTATCTTATCAATGTGATTATTTATGGATTGTTTGAGTTTGTTTGAGTGTTTTTCTCCATTTTCCATTCTAGGGCATAAATGGTTTAATCGGTAGAATCGAGTTTTGAACGGTTAGAATTCAAAATAAATTGCGTAGTTTAGTCGGGTAATGTTTAGCCGTGATTATTGGATTTCGTTTGATTGAATTTGGTTGAGTTTGTGAGTTTTGACATTTTTGGATAATTGAGGGTTTGAGATTTGAGTGGAAATCGGACGTCGTAGAAACCGTGTTTAATGGTTCTAATTCACTGCTATATGTTAGGTGAGTATGAGTATGTGTTTATTTCGAAAAAAAGAATTGAATCGATCGGATTTTCAGGCGAAAATGCAAAATCCCGTAGCCGTGTTTAGGCAAAATTCTGGTTTTTCAGAAAACTTCGAAAATTCATAACTCTTGAACCATAAGTCGGTTTTGGCCCCCCTTCGAAGCGTTGGTAAGTTAACGAGATTATCTTTCTAGAAAAAATGGCTTTGAGGCCTGTACTTGGTTCAATTATAGCAGAAAATTGAAAACCTATTGTTGTGTTGATTTTTACCGTCGCGAATGTGTGTGATTGATATGTTATTGTGCAAAATACTTTTGTTATATAACGTATAGCTTGTACATGTTGTGATATGATATGCTGTGGGTAGCCGTATGGCGTGAATCCTAGATGGTGGAATCGATTATGAAATATAGTCTTTTGACAAATATATGCATATTGTTTGTATGTGAAGAATGCATGAAAATATATTGTGAATATGTGTGCATTGCTTGATAAATGTGGTAATGATATTGAAGTGTAAATGCATATTGATTGTATGCGATATTGTGAATGCATGAGAACATATTGTGAATATGTGTGCATTGTTTGAAAAGGTAATGAGGTTGAATTATGAATGCATATTTGTTGTATCCGATTATTGTGAATTAATACATGGGAGTATATTGTAAGATATGTGTGCATTGTTTGATAAACATGATGATGTAAAGTATGAATACGTAATTTTATGATATGTTGTGTGTGCAATCTTGTTTTAATTCTTGAAGGGAGGAATTATTTGAATGCATGGGATTAAGACATGAGATCGGTCTTAAGTGCATCTGTGGTTGATTGCATATGCATCATTTAGTCAAGAGGCAATGTTTGCTAGTTTCGTGGAGACTAGTGGCTTGTCCCAAACCTAGAAGGGTGGGTTTGAAAGCTTAGGGAACGAGCTTTGTTGTTATTGGTCTAGAAGGGTGGACCCGGTTTAAATGTAAAAACCGAAAAATGATAACAAGTGTTGGTACCACATGGCATTGAGTTGCATTGAGTTGTGTTGAGTCACATAGCATTGATGTCATTGTTATATGAATTATGCTTGTATGTGAATTGGTGATTTGGTGAATTGTGAATAATGGATTGGTGTGTTGGTGAAAGATGTTTTGTGATTATTCATATGTGTTTATACATGTCGTGAAATGTATAATGAGATATGAATGATTTGTGGTGAGAAATGTGAAATATTTGTATCTTTATTTTCGTATATGTATATATATTTATATGCGTTGATTATTATGATAATATTTCTCACCCATTCTGCTGTTTTATAATGCTCTATGAGGCATTTCAGATTAGGTTGCTGGAGGTTCTTTTTGTGAAGTTTTATCTTCATTCTTTTGTCGGGTCGCTCTGATATGTAGCATCGGGTAGATAGGCTGTATAGCATTCTTTTGAGATACATTGTATATGTATCTGTTGGCAAATGTGTTTTGTAAAACCATGATGATGTGATGAACAAATTGATTTGATATGTATATTTATGATATTATGTTTTCAAATGGTTTAATGTTTTAATCTTCCGCTAATATTTCGAGAATTGAAATGTGGGTGTAAGGACCAAGTCCTCTATTTCAAAACTACCCCACTGTTACATGTCATTTTGAGCAGGTGTTGTATGATTTATTTTCATGTATGTGTGACATGCTCCTTTTATACCATATTTTAAATTTACTCTGACGAAATTTCAATAAGTGATTAAGTGATTTGTTTGTTTATTTGGGGGTATAGAAATGGGGTGTTACAAGCACTCTTTTCTAAAACCACCCATTTCTCTTTAACAGTCTAAACTCTTTTACATCTATTTTTTTAACCTTATTTCTTGGAAGAAAACAAACAAACTAGGCTAACATTTCTTACGAATCGAATCAAGAGGTTCCCGTTTAGTACAACGGACGTGAGGGGTGCTAATACCTTCCCCTAATGTAACTGACTCCCGAACCTAGAACTTGGTTGCGATGACCATGTTCTTTCCCTAAAGGTTTTATCGATATTTTCCTTTCCCCCTTTAGAATGAATAAAGTTCGGTGGCGACTCTGTGTTTTCTGCAACCATTCGCAAAAGGTCGTGCTTTTTCGAGGTACGACAGTGAGCAAATTATTGTGTCTAATGGGTTTGAAGTATGAAAAGATACATGCATGCCCTAATGATTGCATATTATACAGAAAAGAGTATGTAAACTATAATCACTACCCGAAGTGCAAGGTGTTACGCTACAAAAAGAAAGATGGTGATTCTAGTGATGATGAGGTGGTCAAAAAAGGTCCTCCCATAAAAGTAGTATGGTACCTACCAATAATTTCAAGGTTCAAGAGATTATTTGCTAATGCAAATGATGCAAAGAATCTTAGATGGCATCCAGAAGAAAGAAAATGTGATGGACAAATTCGCCATGTAGCTGATTCTTTACAATGGAAGAAAATATACTCTTTGTTTCAAAATTTTGGCAAAGAGTCGAGAAACCTTAGACTTGGAATTTCTACTAATGGAATGAATCCGTTTGGTAATCTAAGTGCTAACCATACTTCTTGGCCTGTTCTCCTGATGATTTGCAACCTATCTCCTAGGCTTTGCATGAAGCGTAAATATATTATGTTATCGATGATGATTTCGGGCCCAAAACAACTAGGAAATGACATAGACATTTATCTAAGTCCATTGATAGATGATTTAAGAGTATTGTGGGAGGAAGGTGGATGTTTTTTATGTGTACTCTGGTGAACATTTCAATATGCGTGCCATGTTGTTTTGCACCATCAATGATTTTCCGGCATATGGAAATTTGTCTGAGTACAAAGTTAAAGGGCATAAAGCGTGTCTTATATGTGAAAAAGACACATGTTACCATCAACTTGAAAAAGGAAATAAGATTGTTTATCTCGGGTATTAAAAATTTCTAAATTGTTATCATCCATATCGTAGATTGCAGAAAGCTTTCAATGGGGAACAAGAGCATGATGGTGCTCCAAAGCCCTTAACTGGAGAGGAAGTTTATCAACGACAATAGGGCATTAATTTTGTCTTTGGAAAGTACCAAAAGCAAACTACTATGAAAAATATATGGAAAAAGAGTTCGGTTTTCTTCGATCTTCCATATTGACCTAGTCTTGATGTAAGACATTGTATTGATGTGATGCACGTGGAGAAAAATGTATGTGATAGTTTAATCTAAACACTTCTCAACATTCAAGGCAAGACAAAAGATGGTTATAATGCTCGTCTAGTTTTGGGTTTGATGGGCATACGAGAAGAGTTAACTCCACAACATATAGGTAACAAGATATATTTGCCTCCTGCCTGCTACACTTTGTCTAAAAAGGAGAAAACAAGTTTTTGTGAGTGTTTACAAAGTATTAAAGTGCCGCATGGTTACTCATCAAATATCAAGAGGCTTGTATCAATTAAATATCTCAAATTAATTGGGTTTAAATCTCATGATTGTCATGTCTTAATAGAACATCTACTACCATTGGCTATTCGTGGGATATTTCCTAACAATGTTAGGAAGACTATAACTAGGTTAGGCTTATTTTTCAATGCAATTTGTTGTAAAGCCATTAATCCATTAAAGTTAGACGATTTGGAAAATGAGGCTGCAGTTATCTTGTGCCAATTAGAGATGTATTTTCCTCTTTCATTTTTTGACATTATGGTTCACTTGATTGTCCCTCTAGTAAGGGAGATTAGAATATGTGGTCCAATTTATTTACGGTGGATGTACCCAACAGAGCGATACATGAAGATCCTAAAAGGGTATACAAAAAACCCACACCATCCGGAAGCATCTATTATTGAAAGGTACATTGCAGAAGCAATTGGGTTTTGTTCAAACTATTTGTCAGAAGTGGATGATGTAGGGGTTCCCAAGTCTCATCATGATGGAAGATGTGAGGGTGTGGGTACACAAGGTTTAAAGGTAAAGAGCTTAAGTATTGAGGTGGTTGTACAAGCGCATTTGTATATATTGAATAACACTGATGAAGTTCAACCTTACTTATCTGCTCACAAAAGCATCATAAAGAAAAAGTACCTCAAGATGAATGAAAGAGGGTTGTTAAAAGAGAATAATAAGAGTTTCTCTGAGTGGTTTAAAGAAAAAAAGTTTAATGATGATAGTGCTTATAATACAATTAAATGGTTTTCCTATGAGCCTAAATGTAACATAATAAATTGGAGTGGATATGATATTAATAAAACTTCCTTTTATACAAAGTCAAAGGATGACCGTAGTACCACGTAAAATAGTGGGGTTATGATTGTGGCCGAGTCCATGCACTTCTCTAGTTCTAAAGATAAAAACTTGGTTATGGCATTTGTACCCTACATTGGGGTGATTGAAGAGATTTGGGAAGTTGATTATGTTGTGTTTAAAGTTCCTGTATTTAAATGCAAATGGATTGATATCAACAGTGGTGTAAGAATCGATGAATTTGGATTTACACTGGTTGATCTTAGTAAGTTAGGTTATGCGAATGAACCTTTCATCATGGCATCTCAAGCAAAATAAGTGTTTTATGTCACAGACCCTTCTAATAAAAGATGGTCAGTGGTTATACAAGGAAAGGTGCATGGTAGTAATAAAAATCAAGATGAGAATCTAGATATTTCTGAAACTCCTCCTTTCTCAACAAATGTGCCTAGCTTTATTGAAGAGAATGAAATGGATGATGTGCATGCTATTCGCATAGATCATGAAGAAGGGATATGGGAGAACTAGTAAGGTTTTTTTTAATAAGTTAATTCTACATTACTTTGATTTCTAATTGTTTTTATTTTGTGCTTGATTTGATTTCTAATTATTTTTATTTTGTGTAAACAGGTACATGGCTGATTCAACCGACAACCCTTCTTCATCTAGTAACCCTAGTAAAAAAAGAGTTAGAGGTCCCACTATGATGGCACAAATTGACAAATTTCATCAAACGGATGAAAAGATAAAGGTTGAGTTTGAACCAAGAACTTATGAATGTATCGGTGTTGGAAAAAATGCTTTAACTTTTAAGAGTTATGTAACATCTCTTGGTCGGAAGAGATGTAGTATTTTAATATATGAGTGGAAAGAAATATATAAAGATATAAAATATGCTATTTAGGTTGATGTTTAGGTATTTTAAATTCAACACTTTGTTATATTTTATAATCACATAGTAACAACATATGCCATATACTAACAACAAATTATGTATGTATATGTGTAAGCTCATTTCACTATTCCAGAATGTGATGGTCCAAAGAAGGATCTGTTGAAGGATAAATGGATTAAATATGCAGGAGAGCGATGGAGAGGTTTTAAGACACAACTCACAGAAGAATATATAGAAATCCCAAAGAAGGTTGCACTCCTGTACATGTCAAGTATAATTATATTAAAGAAGAAACATGGAAATAGTTTCTGAAGTCTCGAGATACCCCTGAATTTAAGGTTAGTAAAAATTATATTAATTTTTTCATGCATAAAATTTTTATTATGTTTAGTGATTAATAACATTTTGAGTTTATAATAGGAAAGAAGTCAAAAATATATGGAAAGTGTGGCTAGGAATGTATACCCACACGTATTATCTCGTGGAGGGTATCACTTGCTTGAGGAAAAAATGAAAAAAATGAAAGGATAGCAGATGATAATGGTAGTCCATCTCCAGCGTCACGCCATGAAGTATGGAAGGGAGCACGACAAAAGAAAGGGGGAGAATACACATCAAAGTCTACACAAGTTGTTGCTAAGAAAACTGTAAGTAAAATTTAGAAAAAACTTCAAGTATCATTATAGTTGTGATTGATAAAAACTATTGAAATTAGTTTTGGTTTTTGAATTTTGTAGGATTCTCTAGTTGAGAAAGCTGAAAAGGGTGCATTTGTTCCGGATGGACGTAACGATATCTTAACAGCAGCCATTGGAACATCTGAGTATGGAGGTCGTGTTCATGGTGTTAGAAAGTACCATAAAGTTAGCACTTATTTTGGAAGGTCTTCTTCACGTCAACGACAACATATGGATGTACAAGAACAACTAGCGCAATTTTCTTTGGAATTGGAAGCAAAACTTAGAGCTGATTTTAAGCAAAAGTTGGTTGAAGAGCGTGAGGTGTTGCAACAATCTTTTATGGAGACACTTAGGTCTATGGGTCTCTCACAAAGCATAGAAAATAAAAAATGAATTGAACAAATGGAAGTTGTCGATGGAAGTGGAAAAGGAAGTTGTTCAACTACAAAAGGAAGCACAAAAGAAGTGGAAGACGATGTTCAGAGATTGTTACTCATGGTTCTGAAAATGGGTGACACACACTTGGAAATAAAATTAAGTCATTGTGCGAGTGTCACTAATTTTTATATGTCAACTTAGTGTATCAGAGAGTTTTAAGTGGGTTTTCATTGGCTTGATGTATCTATTCTGCAAGTTTGGTCCACTTAATTACATTTTCTTTTTTTACTATTGTTAATATCTATTATTATGTTATATCTCTCATCACTTTAATTCTAATGTTTATTTTAAAATTATTCAGGTATATTCATCGTGTATGTATTAATAATTCTACATCAGAAGTATATAGATTTATGGACCCTGTTAGGTGTGTGTATGTTGATAATGTGCAAAAAACTGAAACAAATGTTAAAAAATACATACAAGATAAGTTACGTGATGAAAAGATTCCATAGAAGAGTCCTGCTTGGAGTGAGAACTGCTTGACGGGGCGCAACTTACTATTCATATTACATAGATCCTAGCCTTGAACACTGATCCCTATTGCATGAAGTTCGGTCCCTACTGCCGAGATACAGAAACTCGTTGATGTAGTTTGTCACTTACTACCATTTATTCATGGGTAAGTTTGTATGAAATTGTGCTTTCTATTTTTAACTTTTTATGACATAGATATTTTATGTGACTTTTGTGTTTTCACGCACACGTACAGAGACCATTGACAATTAATAGTCATTTGTCCAAGAGACAATATTGTGGTCGTCTTTTGTTCACTTCATTGAGAACTTAATTCAACCATGAAGAAAATTGTTACAAAGTAAGTCTATCTTTTATGTGACTTTTGTTATAATATATGTTATATCCCATATATATAAAATGTTACAAAAGTAATTTCATATTTTATGTTGCTTTATATGGATTTTTTTTTTGAATTAGTGCTTTTAGGGTTTATCAAATGGAAAATGGCAATAGAAAAAAGGCTACATGGCTCCAACCCAAAGTAAGCGTGATGTAAATTATAATTCTATATTTAATTTTATCATAAATATTCAATAATTGTGTCATTCATTTGTAGACAAGGCGACAACATAACTCTATTGATTGTGGGTACTATGTCATGAAAAATATGTTGGATATTATCTCTACCAACATAACCGAGTCTTGGTTGCAGGTAATAAAAATAACTTTACTTTGTTATTTACTTTACGTTTTGCAACTAAAGGTGAATTTTCAAATAATAACTTTATATTGTTATTTACGTATTGTAGGTATTAGATGACCCAACATAATTAAAACAAGATGATTTGAATGATTTGTGACTCAGTTAGGCAAAATGTTTCTTTGAGTTATATTAAAATCAAGCTTTATATGGTGAGTTATATATATATATATATATATATATATATATATATATATATATATATATATATATATATATATATATATATATATATATATATATATATATATATATATATATATATATATATATATATATATATATATATATATATATATATATATATATATATATATATATCTTATTTGAGTTTCTTGACTTTGGTATTGTCTGGTGATGTTTATTGGTATTATTATTTATTGTCAGCAAATGTAATTTTTGTGTTGCCTACCGAAGCTAGCTACAACTCATCTTATTGTGAGTTTCACGTTGGTAATTCAAGTGTGGGAAACGACTTATAAATGGTTGAATACTTTTGTATATTTTCACTGGTTTTGTTGTTGTATTAGTCTTCTGTAACACCCTTTTCTACCCCAAAATTATTAAGGCAAAATAACACAAAAATCAGAGTGAATAAATAAATCTCATTTAAAAAGCCACCAAAAGGGCGTACATTTCTCAAAGTCATCAAAATAGGTCCATACTCCGTAACCACGGGTTTTCCCCAAAATACATCAGAACATCTTAAAACAACGGAACCCAAAGCAATAAAGTCAAGGTTTTCTTAAAAGGGAAAAATAAGTAAAATAACCCACTGATATATAGTTTAACTCAAAGAATCCAACCCGATGTTACATATCAGAGCAAGACCCTCTAAGTTAACCATAAAGGCTAACGACTCTAAAACTTCAAAAATAACTCCTCGACGGCATCCACAACTAAACTTGGTCATCTGCACGTTACCCACGTGGAGGTAACATTCAAACAGGCAGGGTGAGTAAAACAATTCATAATAATCAATGTATAATAATTAATGCATAAACAACATCATAATTATATTAAACACATTTATATTCCTCAAATGTGCCTCAAAGGCCATAACGTCATAATTTATACAAAAAGACTCATAAATGCAATGCGACACTACTCAATACATGTGGTACCAATCATCACAGCTCGATAGACACTGGGCCATCAACCCTCAATAGATCCCCATCAATAGGACTGGTTCTACTAGAGAACCAGAGGACATCAAAATACTTCACATCTGCACAGTGGGATTGAAGCTAAAGTAATAGAGGTATTGAACCGAAGTCCGGATGCACATGAATGCATGATGCACACATCACAAATTATCCTCATAATAACATCATAGGTGCATCATCGTTCATCATATTCATCATCATCAAACGTCATAGTTCATCATCATACATCATGTCATCACAACTCATCATAATAATCACCATCATTCATCATGTCATCACAGCATATCATAATACTTATCATCACACATCATTTCGTCATATAATTCATCATAATAATTAATCTCACACATCATGTAATCATATAATTCATCATAATAATCATCATCACACATCATGGAAATCGTCATATAATTCATCATAGTAATTAATCTCACACATTATGTCATCATATAATTTATCATAATAATAATCATCACACATCATGGAAATCGTCATATAATCACGTTCAAATCACATAGTAGCTCATAGTCATCCTCCTATTAGCATATCATATTATCACATATTATCACATATTAATTCATAATACTTCCCCATATTATCTCATATTAATTAATAATGTTATCTCATATTATCTCATATTGATTCATAATATTATTCCATATTATCACATATTAAATCATAATACTACCTCATATTATCTCATATTATCCCATATTATCTCATATTAATCCATCAAATTATACTCGCGGTAATCCTCACACTATCGCCTATCAATCACATAATTCCTCACTGTCATACTCATGTTAACTCATCTCAGAAATCTCAGAATCAAACATCAAGGCATCGCTGCACACAATCAATATTTGCGAAACTCTGCTACATTCGCTGGCATGTTCGATAGGCGAGTCTGGGACGAGTCTTTGCTAGGCGAACAACGTGATGACAGCAAAATCTGCTACGCACCAGAACTAATTTCTACCCAAAAACTCATATGATTCACACACCCCATGCCCCCAAAACATCCCTAAATCATCCCTAAGGTCATACGGCGATAACGGCACAAAACCTACGGTTTATTAGGCCAAATCCATAACATATTCATGTCCTAAATCACAATTTGCCTACAATTGCCCTGAAGGCATCAGAGTTACTTCACATTTGAATATTCCTATTCCTTACGGTCGGACACATAATAATCTAAGGTTTTTGGCCACGGAAACCAAAGATCATTATTTCCCATCTCTACCCTTAGAATCCTTACGGTTACCACTTCCATAATAGATCTAGGCCACGAAGGCCATAGATCACTTGTTCTCATAACCTTCTAATCTTCTCACGGTCAAAATCTCAATGATATATTTTGGCCACGAAGGCCAAAATCCTTTTTTCCCATCATTCTCCCTAAAACCCCCAAATCAACCATAAACACATTGAAAGGTATACATGGAAAATCATGAAAAGCTATACTCCTCATACCTTAGACGATTCAAAGCTTTCACGATTATCTTCAGGATCTTCCGAAGCTTTTGCCTCCACTTCTCCCTCCTCAGAGCTCCTTAGACGATTCAAAGCTTTCACGATTATCTTCAGGATCTTCCGAAGCTTTTGCCTCCACTTCTCCCTCCTCAGAGCTCTGACCTCCATTCTTTTCAAGGTTAACCAAATGAATCCTAAACCTTCAGAATTCTATTTTGTCAAACTTAGTCTTGGGCCAAACAATTGGGCTTTTCCCATAACATCCTTACTAACTCCTCTTAACGCTCAAATCACTCTTATTCCTCTTATATTTATTTTAGTTCATAATAATACTAATAAATCCACATTACATACTATTATTCCAAAATAAATACTCCAAAAAGCATAATTCCTCAATAATTCACAAAGTCACCGAAAAACACCGAAATTGAATATTCTCAATTAAATCAATTAATTAAAATATTCCAATTAAAATTTGGGGTGTTACAACTCTCCCCCACTTAAAAAAATTTTCGTCCTCGAAAATTGCCTCAAGAAAACAGAGTTGGATACAACTCCCTCATCTGATCTTCACACTCCCAAATCTAATTTTCTCTAGTTGGTCCTCCCAAAACTACCTTTACTAAGGCAATTTCTTTACCTTAAAGTTGCTTCTCGTTCACTAATCCGAACTAGCAATGCCTCAACAGTCAAATTATCTCCCACTTGTAAATCGTCCATCTGAATCAATGTACTTCCTCAGTGGAGACACATGAAACACATCATGCAATTTCACAAGCGACATCGATAAAATAGTCTAACATGGTACTTCTCCCACGCTTCCGCTGCGCTACTCTGATACAGACCAACAAAGCACGGTGTGAGCTTCTGAGAGTTCAAAGCTCAACTAACACTAGTTACCGACATAACTCTTAAAACCCATCTTTTCTTGGATCCTCTTGATCGTTTCAGTCGTCTCTTGCATAATCTCAGGTCCGAGCACATCACTCTCGCTTGACTCATATCAACACAAAGGAGTCCTACACCTCCTATCATACAAATCCTCATACCGTGTTATTCCGATACTAGAATGATAATTGTTATTGTAGGTAAACTCAACCAACGACAATGACTATCCCACGATCCACTTTGATCCAACACACAAGCTCTCAACAAATCCTCTGAAGACTGGATAGTCCTCTCTGTCTGTCCATCCGTGGATGATAGGCAGAATTCAACTTCAACATGGTACCCAAAGCGTCTGCAAACTCTCCCAAAATCTCAATGCAAATCTCAGATTTCTATCAGAAACGATATTCAACGGTATCTCATACAACTTCACAACTCCCTCAGTATACATCTCAGCTAGCTTCAACATAGAATGATTAATCCTCATTGGTAAGAAATGAGCTGATCTAGTCAATCTATCCGAAATCACCCAATCAAATCATATCCTCCTCACAGTCTTCGGCAAACTCGACACAAAATCCATGGAAATGCTATCCCATTCCCACTCTGGGATATTCAACAGTTGCATCAGACCCAGCGACCTCTGATGTTTAATCTTTGACTTTCGACAAGTTTAACCAGCATATACAAACTCAACCACTTCTCTCTTCTTTCATGGCCATCAAAACAATTTCCTCAAATCTGGTTACATCTTTATAGCACCGGGATGGATACCCAGTCTACCTCAATGTCCCTCTTCAAGAATACTCTTATTCCACTCACAAAATTTAGAACACAAACTCTATCACGATACCTCATGATACCATTTCCATTAACCCGAAAAGCAACTCTTCAACTCTAATCCATCAATTTAACCAATCTACCAACTCAAACCAGATCCCTGACCTTCTCGAATCTCATCAAGAATACCACTAGTAAGGTCCAACATACTAAGCTTTACTCCATAAGAAGTCTCTTCACAAACCAAACTCATATCACAAAATTGCTCAATAAGTTCTAACTCTTTTACCATCAACATCGGTATATGCAAAGAATCTCAAATCAATGCATTAGCTACCATGTCCACTTTACCTGAATGGTAATTCAACCTAAAGCCATCATCCTTCGGAAGCCCCATGCCAATCGGACACTCAATTGGTGAGTTATGGCGGAAACACGAACCACACTTTATGCACTTACTACAAAATCCAAACATAGTCCATCAATAAATAACTTAATTCCATTCCACTACTTCACCATCATATAGAGCATTGGAATAGCTTTCCAACGCTTCAAACTTTGCGTCATTCCGAGTTACGGTCCTCCTGTTACGACAAAAATACGAAAATAACATCCTTCTGCCCCAAGACATTTTCGCCTGGTGAACACAGAGGCGAGCGGCCAATTTCTCCTGGAGTTGTTCGCTAGGCGAAGGATATTGCTCGCCTGATGAACCTGATAGTCCGAAATTCTATTTTCGATCGTTACATGACTTTCGGGTGTCCGATTTCGATTCCGTAAAAAGCTGTACTCTCGGAATTCAACGTATAACAACAATTTCACACTTAGGGAGCCATTCAACACACTTCCAATTTTTGAAATATTTTAAAACCCAGTTTACCAATATTGCATTCCACATCTGACTTTCTCTAATAATCACCAGAAATCATTGTCCGCCTTTAATATACTCGACCTCACAATCTGTTGCCTTAACACACACACTAGACACAAGTCTCAAAACTACTGAATCAATTTAATTCCTTGACCACCCAAACAGACATATAATATGGAGCTCTCAATATCGGACTAGTTTCCGTAACTAAGTCGATCACAACTCCACTTCACGTTCTGGATGTATATCACTATCTTGTCAGGATAACTTCCAGACAACTACAATTAATCGACAAACCACCAACTTCCCCACTTCTATTAGTACTCGAAATTTCCATAAAAAATAAACATCTTAACACCGTCCTGCACCGACTCATCAACACAATTTTTAAGCACTTAGCTTAACTCAAAACAATTCACTGCTCACGCCATCTAAGCTTGCAAGACACGTCTATCCCATCCAACACAATACCAACTACCATCAACAAGAGATTAAGGGTGATCAATTCCTCAATTTGTCAATAGATAGCCAAAAATCATAATGGGGTACAGATCATCTTTACCAAACTATGAGAGCATTCCTCGATACACTGAACCGCCTTTAATATACTCGACCTCACAATCTGTTGCCTTAACACACACACTAGACGCAAGTCTCAAAACTACTCAATCAATTTAATTCCTTGACCACCCAAACAGACATATAATATGGAGCTCTCAATATCGGACTAGTTTCCGTAACTAAGTCAATCACAACTCCACTTCACGTTCTGGCTGTATATCACTATCTTGTCAGGATAACTTCCAGACAACTACAATTAATCGGCAAACCACCAACTTCCCCACTTCTATTAGTACTCGAAATTTCCATAAAAAATAAACATCTTAACACCGTCCTGCACCGACTCATCAACACAATTTTTAAGCACTTAGCTTAACTCAAAACAATTCACTGCTCACGCCATCTAAGCTTGCAAGACACGTCTATCCCATCCAACACAATACCAACTACTATCAACAAGAGATTAAGGGTGATCAATTCCTCAATTTGTCAATAGATAGCCAAAAATCATAATGGGGTACAGACCATCTTTACCAAACTATGAGAGCATTCCTCGATACACTGAACCGCCATTCCACACTTGCAGCATCCTGGAGAAGCACAAGCTCCTCCCCCACTTGATTCATTCCCACGTCTGCAGGCAAAGGTTAGAAAACAAACGTGTATCGACAGTGTCTTCACACACGTATCGCATACAAGGGAACAACCAACATTAGACAACTTGGCCGAACGGATCGACCTGCTCTGATACCACTAATGTAACACCTTTTTTCTCCTCAAAAATTATTAAGGCAAAATAACACAAAAATCAGAGTGAATAAACAAATCTCATTTAAAAAGCCACCAAAAGGGCGTACATTTCTAAAAGTCATCAAAATAGGTCCATACTCCGTAACCACGGGTTTTCCCCAAAATACATCAGAACATTGTAAAACAGCGGAACCCAAAGCAATAAAGTCAAGGTTTCCTTAAAAGGGAAAAATAAGTAAAATAACCCACTGATATATAGTTTAACTCAAAGAACCCAACCCAATGTTACATATCAGAGCAAGACCCTCTAAGTTAACCATAAACGCTAACGACTCTAAAACTTCAAATATAACTCCTCGACGGCATCCACAACT
This sequence comes from Lathyrus sativus, assembly GCA_963859935.3. Lineage (NCBI taxonomy): Eukaryota > Viridiplantae > Streptophyta > Magnoliopsida > Fabales > Fabaceae > Lathyrus > Lathyrus sativus. Next base: position 25,624,479 of record CAWUDS030000001.1, read on the forward strand.
AAACTTGGTCATCTACACATTACCCACGTGGAGGTAACATTCGAACAGGCAGGGTGAGTAAAACAATTCATAATAATCAATGTATAATAATTAATGCATAAACAACATCATAATTATATTCAACACATTCATATTCCTCAAATATGCCTAAAAGGCCACAACGTCATAATTTATACAAAAAGACGCATAAATGCAATGCGACACTACTCAATGCATGTGGTACCAATCATCAAAGCTCGATAGACACTGGGCCATCAATCCTCCATAGATCCCCATCAATAGGATTGGTTCTACTAGAGAACCGGAGCACATCAAAATACTTCACATCCACACAATGGGATTGAAGCCAAAGTAATCGAGGTCCTGAACCGAAGTCCGGATGCACATGAATGCATGATGCACACGTCATAAATCATCCTCATAATAACATCATAGGTGCATCATCATTCATCATATTTATCATCATCAAACGTCATAGCTCATCATCATACATCATGTCATCCCAGCTCATCATAATAATCACCATAATTCATCACGTCATCACAACACATCATAATACTCATTATCACACATCATTTCGTCATATAATTTATCATAATAATTAATCTCACATATCATGTCATCATATAATTCATCATAATAATCATCATCACACATCATGGAAATCGTCATATAATTCATCATAATAATTAACATCACACATCATGTCATCATAATATTATCCTATATTATCACATAATTCCTCAATGTCATACTCATGTTAACTCATCTCAGAAATCTCAGAATCAAACATCAAGGCATCGCTGCACACGATCAACATTTGCGAAACTCTACTACGTTCGCTGGCATGTTCGCTAGGCGAGTCTGGGGCGAGTCTTCGCTAGGCGAACAACGCGATGACAGCAAAATCTGCTATGCACCAGAACTGATTTCTACTCAAATACTCATACGATTCACACACCTCATGCCCCCAAAACATCCCTAAGGTCATACGTCGATGACGGCACAAAACCTACGGTTTATTAGGCCAATCCCGTAACATATTCATGTCCTAAATCACAATTCCACAAAACATACTAATAAATCCACATTACATACTATTATTCCAAAATAAATACTCCAAAAAGCATAATTCCTCAATAATTCACAAAGTCACCAAAAAACACCGAAATTGAATATTCTCAATTAACTCAATTAATTAAAATATTCCAATTAAAATTTGGGGTGTTACAACTCTCCCCCATTTAAAAGAATTTTCGTCTTATTATTAACATCCCTAAATCATCCATAGATGCCCCCAAAACATCTCTAAATAATCCCTGAGATCATACGGCGATAATGGCACAAAACCTACGGTTTATTAGGCCAATCCCGTAACATATTCATGTCCTAAATCACAATTTACCTACAATTGCCCTGAAGGCATCAGAGTTACTTAACATTTGAATATTCCTATTCCTTATGGTCGGACACATAATAATCTAAGGTTTTTGGCCACGGAGGCCAAAGATCATTATTTCCCATCTCTACCCTATGAATTCTTACGGTTACCACCTCCATAATAGATCTAGGCCACGAAGGCCATAGATCACTTGTTCTCATAACCTTCTAATCTTCTCACGGTCAAAATCTCAATGTTAGATTTTGGCCATGAAGGCCAAAATCCCTTTTTCCCATAATTCTCCCTAAAACCCCCCAAATCAACCATAAACACATCGAAAGGTATTCATAGAAAATCATGAAAAGTTATACTCCCCATACCTTAGACAATTCAAAACTTTCACGATTATCTCCGGGATCTTCCGAAGCTTTTGCCTCCACTTCTCCCCCCTCAGAGCTCTGACCTCCATTCTTTTCACGGTTAACCAAATGAATCTTAAACCTTCAAAATTATATTATTCTATTTTGTCAAACTTAGTCTTGGGCCAAATAATTGGGCTTTTCTCATAACATCCTTACTAACTCCTCTTAACGCTCAAATTACCCTTATTTCTCTTATATTTATTTTAATTCATAATAATACTAATAAATCCATATTACATACTATTATTCCAAAATAAATACTCCAAAAAGCATAATTCCTCAATAATTCCCAAAGTCACCGAAAAACACCGAAATTGAATATTCTCAATTAAATCAATTAATTAAAATATTCCAATTAAAATTTGAGGTGTTACATCTTCCGTGTAAATATACATATAATGTTTTACACTTGTGTGTATACTAGATTGTTACTTTTGTAAATCAATTTGTTCATGTTGAAGACTATGTGCATCCTAGCTATTTGGTGCAATGAAACTAAAAGGTTAGTTGAAAAAATATAAAAAATTGCATACCAAATAGGGACTAAAATGTGGTATGTGTGATGTTGGAAAAATATGAAAAATTAGGTACCAAAAAAAATTACAGGGATTCCACATCGATTCGGATAAAAAATAGTGCAAATTTTAAGAAAAATAGCCTACATTTTATATCAGGTGCGCCTAGAAATCGATGTAAAAACATAATTTTTGAAGAAATGTAGCACACCTTTTACATCGGGCCAAAAAGGCAACCGATGTAAAAAAACACACCTATGACACATTTTACATCGGTTCTGTTGGACAATCAATGTAAAAAACACACCTATGACACCTTTTACATCGGTTCAGCTAGACAATCGATGTAAAAACTCACCTACGACACCTGTTACATCGGTTTCTTAATACCAACTAATGTAAAAAAAGATTTTTTACAAATAATTAAACTCATATTTCACATCAGTCTTAACTATCAACTAATGTAGTAGATGTATTTTTCACATCGGTCTACGGCCCGATGTAAAAAATCATTTCTGCACTAGTGAAGGACTAAACCACATGCAAAAAGTGAGATATAAAGACTCAAACAAAACAAAAAAAAATTACATAGACCAAATTCAAAAACTCGCTAATTTACAGGGGCCAACAAACTATTTAAGCCTATTTACATTTTTTTCTTTTTTTAAGTTAATATAATCGACTAATCTTTTATTTGTTGGTTTTCTCAAAAAAATCAATCAGGAATATTGATAAAAATAAAGTTTGTAAAAAAATAGAAGGAAAACGGACAATAAGATGCATCGTTATTAAATGAAAAAATCAATCTCTTTAAAAACTACATTCATGGACCTAGGAGATACAACAATACTATTCAAAAGCATTTTGAATATCTGTAAAAGTTCAACTGCTTCTGGTGCTAGAAAACCAAAAGTGTCGCATTTTTTATGTTTGGACTTTCTCATGTTTGACCACTTTACTTGAAGCAACTTTGAGAGTTGTCTTTTCCAAAGTAAAATCACCAGTCCTCAGTTCCACTAGTGGAGAAATTCTAGTTAAATCCACACAAGCATGTTTCCTTCCTACCCACCTGTACACCAAAACATCTAATGGCCTAAGTGTCAATCTCCCTTTACGTTGGTCAATAAAAAATTCACAGGTGTCTCTTTTTTCACATATACTCCGACCCGCCAAATCATATCAAATAAGATATCCATAACAAAGCCATGTCGGTATTTAAAACATGAAAGCTCCCTATAATGAATCATGTGTTCCCCAAATATATCCAAACACACCCTACGACAAACAATGCAAACTGTGTCAATAGGAATTTAAGGAATCATAATGAGACGTCTTAGGATAGTACAATACTTTACTAGTGACCTATGTTGACCTAACCCAACAATAGGAATAGCAGGGAGAATTCTTGAGCATGTGTGACTTGCAAACAACAAAAAACAGTTTTCTGTCTTTTAGTCATATCAAACTTTACATACATGTCCTTAGATACATCTAGGACGGCATACATCTAGGACGGCAATATTGGCATTCTCTTCCTCAAAACATGGTTCCAAAATGACATTGTCCTCATGTGTAATGTTGGAAAGTTTAATTTGTCACTGTTCCAAAATGACATTGCGCTTATGTCTACTGTTGGAAAGTCTAATTTGTCACTGAAATGCATTGATTCTCTCCTTGTTAGAATACAGGGGCGCAAACTGTTAGACGCTAAAATGCTTACCATTTGTTTTCTCCATTGATTCATGGTAAGAACATGTAGAGAAAGGATCACTATTAAAATTAGCAGGGCTCTCACGTCTCAAGAGGTCTAATTCATGATGTTAAGTTCACAACCACTCCATAAACATTCCAAAATCTAATAATTACTGCTATGAATAGAATGAGAAAATGAAAAATGGAATCACACATGCAATCATGACCAAGAACATGTGAAATGAATACACTTTGCACCTATAAGAACCCTTAACTAAATGGATGGAATTCTAACCGAGAGAATGCGGAAAATATCAAAGGTGGAAGGATGGGATATTTTTATAGGGAGGGAAATTCTAGTCGTATAGAAAACCTACTCCCGCCCACTTGGTACCTCAACGATTACAAGAAAGGGGAAAGATTCCCCACTTGAAAGACACACATAAGGAGTAAGGCAAAATTTGGCTTCCCGAGGAAAATCATCTTCAATGCATTCAATCCAATGCACGTTTTCCTCAATCGATGTTAGATTTCCCTCAACAGACAACATTTGATTTACCTCAATTAAATGACGTTGGATTTCCCTCAATTAACTAACATTTGATTTACCTCAATTAAATGACGTTGGATTTCCCTCAATTAACTAACATTTGATTTTCTTAATTGACTGATGGATGATTCACCATATCGACACCTAGAGATGTATCCCAAACTCACATCATACAAGAGGGACTCACCTTACACAATAAGGACTCGACCCATATGAAAGGGGTTGATCACCCTAATAAGGGGAGGAAAAACAATACTAAATTACTTTGCTATTTCTAAATCCTTGTACTTGAGAGAAAATTATTGATAAATTTCTAAAGGGTCCACAATGGGTGACGTGGGAGGCAAATGACGTAACATCTCATTTCCTCAAACGTCATAGAGAGTTTTTATCATCTTCTATAAACTTGCATCATTTAATATTTCTCACAAATAAAATATAAATCAAATAGAACTTAAAGATTGTTAGATCTTGAGTTTGGGGTCTGCCGCAAACATAGAGATGAAGATGATGCATATGATATGATGATAGTTCAACAAAATAAATTTCAAAGTGTATGCTCACACTAAGCTTTAGGTTTAACTCGCTCCACCAATTTAAGATAATTGGATACAAATGGATAATCTAGTGAATCATCTTTAGAATACTTTGAAAACCATAATATGAGTCGTACATTCACATCAAATATATTGAACAGTGATATTTTGCAGAATAAATTTCTCCAATTAATTCCCGTGCACTTGAAAAATAAAAGAATTATTTAAATATAATTTTTCTCATGAAATATGCGATTTTTATGTCTTTTTTTCAAAAATATCTTTATTTATAAAGAAACTCATAACATTGTGTGAAGTGGTGCAACTCTTTAAAAGAAACTAATTATGTGTGGAAATATATATTTTCAGCGCTCAAGAGGTATTACATAGGTTGTAATAGTTCAATAATAACCATTTACGACTATGTGTTTTTATTACGAGTTTGAAACCTTTGAATGTACTTTTTTTCATTCTTTTGCTTGTTTAAATCAATAATTAAAACAATCAAAGTATTGAAAAATGTCAAAATCATAACTTTAAATAAACAATTCAACCATTATTCATTTTATTTCTTCAGTATCTCATATGTACGTTGGCTGTATTTTAACTACTTATAAAATATAATTTTTCAAATGTATATTTTAAAAATCTCAAACCTAACTTTTTTTTCTTCTTTCCATTACTTAACACAACCCTTTTGGGGAAATAACCTGTAAATCTTATACGTGTATACATCACAAGTTTTACTTAATTTTCAATAAGACATGATGACGATTTTATGTATTAACGAGGTTGTTAAGAAATATGAATTGGGTATTATTTTATCCATTTTAAAATAGATAAATTCTTAAATATCCATGATATTTGAAAGTTACATATCCTACTGACATAGTTCAATAATAATGTTTCACATGTTGGTACATTTACTATTTAAGAAAGTAAATAACAGTCTTTCGACTAAACATAAACAATACATATTTACATGGCTTAAATGCATATTTGATTTTTCTAAGTTAGTGAATTTTTGAGTTTAATTTTTGTAATTTTTTTTGTCTGAATTCCTATATCTCAATTTTTGCTTAATTTTTAAAGTCGAAATCCGTAGGAAAATCTGATGGAAACTCCGCAGGAAACTTGTGATTTTTTCCTACAAATTTTAGTTTTACAGACTAAATCACACGCAAAAAGTGAGATATAGAGACTAAAAAAAAAATTACAGAGACCAAATTCAAAAACTCGCTAACTTACAGGGACCAATAAACTATTTAAGCCTATTTACATTTTTTTTCTTTTTTAACTTAATGTAATCAATTAATCTTTTATTTGTTGGTTTTCTCATAAAAACCAATCAGAAATATTGATAAAAATAAAGTTTGTAAAAAAATAGAAGGAAAATGGACAATAATATGCGTCGTTATTCTCTTTTTAATGGAAAAAATCAATCTCTTTAAAAACTACATTTATAAACCTAGGAGATACAACATTACTATTCATAAGCATTTTGGTTATTTGTAAAAGCTCAACTGCTTCTGGTGCTAGAAAATCAAAAGTGTCGCATTTTCCATGTTTGAACTTTCTCATGTTTGACCACTTTACTTGAAGCAACTTTGAGAGTTGTCTTTTCCATAGTAAAATCACCAGTTCTCTGTTCCACTAGTGGAAAAACTCTAGTCAAATTCACACAAGCATGTTTCCCTCCTACCCACCTATACATCAAAACATCTAATGGCCTAAGTGTCGATCTCCCCTTACGTTGGTCAGTAAAAAATTCATAGGCGTCTCTTTCTTCACATATACTTCGGCCCTCCGAGTCATATCAAATAGGATATCTTTAACAAGGTCATGTCGGTATTTGAAACATGAAAGCTCCCTAAAATGAATCATGTGTTCCCCAAATGTATCCAAACGCACCTTATGGCAAACAGTGCAAACCTTGTCAATAAAAAGTTAAGGAATCATAAGGCGACGTCTAAGGATAGTACAATACTTTATTAGTGACATATGTTGACCTAACCCAACAATAGGAATAGCAGGGAAAATTCTTGAGCATGTGCGGCTTGTAAACAACAAAAAATGTTTTCCGTGTTGTAATCATATCAAACTTTACATGCATGTCCGTAACAGTTTTACTTAAAAAGGAACTTGCCAAAACATGGTCTGCTTTGGAAGAGACAATGTTCTTGCTAGTAAATTTGCTAAGGTCAAAATTTAGAATCGCAACACTAAGACCATCCAAAGATCTTAATATATGATCTTATAACATATAAGATTGGAACCTAGAAGCCAGAAAAGAATTATGAGCCAGCCTCTAGTGTCGAGTAGAAACCATACCCTCAACTTTAATGGGTAAAGAAGCCACCCTCCATTGAAGGTTCCCAAAGAAAGGACTTCCACCAACCACGATGATTTCAATCTTCTTTCGCAACTATTTATCAAATCAAATAGTTGATTCCTCCATATGATTAAGTTGACAATAATAATGACGGATCGAAATAGAAAAAGCTCACTCTAAGGATCACTAGGTTGTGGTAGAAGATTCATTAGTTCAATAACCTTAGAAGCTCTCTTCATAGATAAAGTCCCTCCAAGCAACTTCATCCACAACATCGGCCTCCCAATGTCGACAGGAACAAATCCTCACAAGTCTATCACATGAAGGACAAAAGATCTCAGTCTTACGAATATTCAATTTGAGACCTAATCCTAAACTTGTATCGTGAATGATGTCAATGGCTTTAGCCACCTTTTGTAAATTCCCTACAATAACGCCATCATCAAGATACCAAACATGAAAAAGAATCTTACAATTGTCTCTAACTTGATGAATGAGTGAGTGTAACACAAGAGTAAAAAGGAGCGGTCCTATTGGGTCATCTTGTTGCACTCCAGTAGTTGACATAATATATTCATGTCCAAGCTACAACCTTGATGCTTGGCCATAAAGAAATTCAATCTACAAAGAATGGTATAGGGATTAATCTATCTACTATATTAAAAGCATTCAAGAATGGTATAGTGAGCATAGACAAGAAATCATCTCTGTGTCACTTAATTACATGTAAATCAAAATTATTCCGTTCACTTCTCTATTAAAATTTTGTCAATATCATTTTACCATTATTTTGATTCTGTTACGTTAACCTACATCATAATTTTCACAAAGTTTTATTCTCGAGACAAAACTCTCGTTAAGACATTGATCTAATAGAATCTAATTAAAATTTGTTTTCATACTTCGGTCAACTCAACAAAATCAAGATTCGTTACGTGATATTTACAGGTTTCTATATGTAAATAAAATATTATTTTTCAATATCGTAACTTTCTTTGCCATTTTTATCTAATCCACAACTCAAAGTACTAAAAGACCATATAATCAAAACACACTGACCAAAAGAAGAAAAAAAAAAGAGTAACAGTGGCAAAAGGGAAAAAATAAAGTAACAAGGGCATCTTTGTCTTCAAACAATAAAAATAAGGGGTTTTATATTCTTCGACATTTAAAAGTTAGTACTTTTTGCTTACTATTTGGGTTTGAAGATGAGGGTCTTTTGTGGTGAGGTCTACTGTGAGAGATCTCAATTATTTTATTTTCAATAATTAACGATAGCTTTTAATCGTTACTAATGAATAGTAAATTTTTAGTAATGTTTTAAAACGTCACAAAATAAATAGTAATATTTAGCGACGGTTAAAAAAACGTCGTTAAAATTTTTTAACAACGGTAAAAAACGTTACAAAATAACAGTAACATAAATTTTTTAACGACGGTAAAAAACGTCACAAAATAAACAGTAATATTTAATCTAATTATTGAAAATGAAAAGAGAAAAAGAAAAAAGACATCGTTCACGTGAGAGATCTATATCCTAAGCCGTTTTTTGACTAGGTCTCTCCTATTTAATGATAGTTGTCTTCATCATGTTATCACTTCCGTTCCTTAATAATAGCGGTGTCGCACACAACACTAACTCTTCTTTGATATGTTGGATGTGTTTGACATTTTTCCTTATTCACCAATCACCTCATTATTATATTGCTTCCACCACCACTAGAGACTACATAAGGTTTGGGGAAGGAGGATTCTAACGATAATGAAATTAAATTGTAAGGAATTCTTATATTAATGAGTCAATAATCATTGATTTGCTATAAAACTTAAATATATGGTTCGACAGAGATAACTTTGTATAGGTTTTTTATTAAAAATTGAAACTTTTTACAAAATTTTCTAAGGATTTTTCGGTGGGACTCCTCTAGAGATTATACAAGGAGAAAAAATAAAGAATTTTGAATAAAAGATTCATATTAAATATCCAAACTTTGTGTTAAAATTTTAAAAAATAATCACATATTTAATAAGTGTCAAATTGTCTGATGCACGTGAAGTTCTGTTCGGTCAGCTATAAGATGTCAGACACAATATTGAGACAACCTCTCAGACAATATGATGTGAAAAGTGCGATGAACAAATAACACAAATAATTGGTAAATCATATTTCAGTGTAATGCCACTTACATGTAAAGGGTTATTGCATAGGAAAAAGAAATTCACTAATTCAAGTAGTCAGTAGCACACAAAAGTCTCATCTAACTATCCTACTTCAATGTCTTTTTTATAATACTAACTATGAATTTCAATTCATTTCCTCTGAATCTTAGATCCCCTAATTTTTATTCAAACACTCTCCCATGCGTTTGGGAGAAAACAAACATATGTGAAGTGATTCAAATTACAGTTACAAACTAAGTACTTTATTCTTTTAAAATAAGAAAGACTTTCAAGATTGTGTATTGCATATTTAAACACAGACAACACTACCGGAAAAAAAATACCCCACTCAAATAATTATTCTTCAACACACAGCTGAGTTTTCGAATAAGGAGAACCATCTCCTTAAAAAACAAAAGCGATCCCGCAGAAAAACCAAGTAGGATTTGATAAAAAAACAAGTTGTATTTGAAAAAAGAAAATCAAATATTCTTTATTAGTCTTCTTTGAATAATATTCCTCATACTTATAATATTTAAGGCCCCAGGCTTTATGTACCACAACTTAGTTTTTTCCATTTTGAAAATTAAACAAGATTGAGGCTGATTCTTATCAAAAGGTTACCACATGTAGCAATTGTCTATAAATTTGAATTCCTTCATTAACTAAGCATGTTTTTGTCTGTATGAGTGCATTCAACACCATTTAAATAGACACACAAATCTTGATTTCATAGTTGACTGATGCTAATAAGATTAGCAACAAAACCATTAACTAGTAACACACCATTAACACAAAGAATATAGGGATACTCTAACATCCTTTTTCCAATAATTTTTTCTTTGGCATCATCATCGAATGTGACATAATTGTTGGAATAAGGTATAATTTATTTTGGATAGTTTTTTCTCCACTCATGCGTATAGGGAAACCATTTTCAAAGAACAAATTTTCATGATATGAGACCCTATGAGATTTAATTCCCTTGGCATTGTTCTCTTTTTACACATCTTTTCCTCAATTCTGAAAGTTTCCACTTTTGAATTCAGATGTTTATTATTTTTGACATTAGAAGAGACATTGTTCCAAGATATTTTATAGAGTATCTTCACGACATTGCTAAAATCTTAGCAAGCATGGCAATGGATTCAGTAACATTTTTATCAGCATCATGTTCTACTTGGTCATCGCAATCTTTAATATCCATTTTGAATACCACACCCTTATTCTTTTTCTCTAATTTGTTATCCATGGTCATCTCAAACGTGGGTAAGGATCGAATTAATTTATAAAATTTCATCATGGAAACTTTTTGAGCTTCTTAAAGGCTGAGACAATGTGTGAGACAATATAATTTAAAAAACATGATGAATAAATAAACAATATAAATAACAAAAATAATTGATAACTCATTTCAATATAACATCACCTACACGAGAAAGAGTGTAGCCTAATGAAAGGAAAAACACTAATTCAAGTAGTCAGTAGTTCTCTTTTTTGAGATCCCTTTTCGTAATACTATCCCTGAATTTCAACTCAAGATACCTCTGAATCCGAGATTCCCTCACTTTTATTCAAACAATCTCCCAAATTTTTGCAAGAAAACAAATATATGTATAGTGATTTAAATTACAGTTACAGATCAAATACGTCATCCTTCTTAAATAATAAAGACTTTTAAGATAGAGTATTACACATGTAAACACGACTCTACTTGACAAAAATACGACACTCAAATAATAATTATAGAGAGTGATCTATAGCATTTTAACTATTTTAAAGATCACTTTATATTTAATTCTTAAGTAGCTTAACCTATATTTGGTGCATTTTATTGCCTTATATTTCATTTCTTTGATTCTAATCAAAAGAAGACATTGCCAACAACTTTTTATTATATTTTTACAATAAAATTTATCTTTTTTAATTGAAAATGAAACTTGTATGAGTAAGACTTAAACACAAATCATCATCCCGGATCCTTATTTATAAATGACTAGAAACAAATTTCAATTATTTGGAAACATTCATCAAAATGATCGTCTTAGAAAAATATAAGAATAGTGGAATTCAATACTCGACTAAGTGATGAATATTTTAGCAAGTGAACTAAAATGTTGTCAGGCAGTAATATTTATAAAAGTGTTCATATTTGCAAGGATTGTGCAACTTCAACATTACCATTCGAAAGTACTAGAATATTAAATTGAGGAATGTATCGTGAAATTTTTTGTCTATAAAACAGGAAAATAAATAAAATTTATTTTAATATATTACAAATAAAAACATATCACGTTTTTTTTAATATGTTTATTTTAATTGTGGATAACTGCATTTGTTCCTATAAAATGATTTTTTAGGTTAACGATAAATTAACTCAATCAATATACCAAATTCTTTGGTGTAAAACTCATTATTTTAACGACAACTTTCTTATCCCATAGGTTAGTTCGAAATCAAAACATACAATAGCACTCATTAATTTGTAAATCATAGAATTGTAATTATTTATTCCTAGATTAATTACTAATTCTGAATAGTTTATCCATTTTAGGTTTAAAGAGTTATGGTCTGTAAGCACTTTAAACCTAAGTTTAATTTGTATGTTTGTCAACACACAAACAACATTAAGATCAAGATTAACTCAACAAAAAGTATAATTACAAAATTAAGAAAACAATACTCAGTCAGTTAAGTGATTCAAAGGATCAGATCAACATCATCTTAAAAGAAATAATCTAGTTTCGATTCAAAGGATCAGATCAACATCATCTTAAAAGAAATAATCTAGAGAAACTTAAATACTCATAATATAATTAATCATATATATGAGTTTAGAGTAATAATACATGAAACTTAAGGTAAAATATGATCTTCAATGGAGGAAAAACCTTCATTCTTTAGCTCATTGCACTCTCTTGCTATCAAAGTTATTCTCCAAAAAGTCCCAACACTTGAAAAGTATGAAAATTTTCTATTGTACATGTCACAAAATGCACCACAATATGTATAAATTATGACACGATTTGGCCTTTTTCCCATAATCGCACCTCAATATAATTCATTGTGGCACAATTGTTTACTTTTTGCCATATCGTGCTAGAATCTATAGGCATTGTGACATGATTTTTCCAATAGCTTTATATAGTATTTAACTTTTCAAAATACTTTTTTTTTCTACTTTTGACAACTTTAGTCTTTTCTTCACATATTGTTATTTTTTCCTACAAAACAAAGTATTTTTTTCACTTATGACTACCAAAAACATATGAAAATGCTCTTGAATTTGTATGTTAACGGAATGTCGTCACAACACTAAATTTGAACTATTACTTGTTCTCAAGGAACATGTTTGCTATATAAAATTTTAATCAATCTAAAAACATGGTTACCCAACCAGATGACCACCATAAATTATTTCTACTGCTCAGATGTCACTTATGTTCCTTCCTTAAGTAGAGATAGTTCCAAAGACTTTTTTGAAGTTGTGCTCAACTTATCTCTCCTCTAGGTGAGGTTCTCGTATCTTCCACGCGAGAAAGACTTCTCGGAGGCATCAACTACACAACCATCGACACACGGATTCTAAAAAAGATTCTCAAAGTCATAGATCGAGGTTGAAAATATTACTGTAAGAAAGTAATACGTTCAAGGGATCTCATCTGATTGGGGCGTTCGTATTAATTCACAAAGAATTAACACTACCAACCACCATGGATAAAACGGTTTATGGTCCTTGGGATCAACGACTCAAACTCGAAAACATTATTGCCATGGCAAAGACTCACCACAACAACAATATCTCCAAGGAATCTACTCCAAGCGGGGTTTTCGCTTCAACTCAACGTGAAAGACTCCACGCAAGTCTCCACTACACAACCATCATCCTAATCCTAGGGTTATACTCGGACTCGGGTGTAGAGCCATCTCACAAAATAACCATAAGCAGAACAACCCCACAATGCCACAAGCACAAGTAACCAAGATAAGGATACAAATAGAAAGCGAGAAGAAATAAAAAACAACAAGCTAACAACTCAAACTAAGATAGGCTCAACTCTCTCTTGCATGGAGCAAAGGTCCCCAGCAGAGTCGCCACCTGTCGCACCTCGAAAATTCATTTCGAACATACGACCCTCGCGCAAAAGGCGCGGAAATGCGGTTCGACAGAGTCGCCACCGAACTTTATTATCCCGAATACACGGGAGAGGAAAATATCGAGAAAACCTCATAAACGCTGAAGGAACACGGTCGTCGCAACCATATTCCTGGGTTCGGGAGTCAGTTACGCGAGGGGAAGGTATTAGCACCCATCACGTCCATCGTACTCGACGGGAACCTCTTAATTCGAGTTGTGATGGATGTTAGCTAAGCTTAATTCTTCTCTTCTCACTACTAAATGCTAAAGGATACTATAACGGGATAAAGACGCTAGGGGAAAGGGGATGGTTAGAGGATAGGGTGCTCTCCAAGGATTGGGGCCCTTGTGCCTACGTATGCTCATTCGGACGAGAATGAGAAATCAGAGCGTCGTAGTTCGACTACGGGAAAGGATAGGGGGAAATGGAATATGGAGGGGATTGTGTGGAATAGGGGAGAAAATGGGAAGTGTGCTCGTCAAGATCATCGCAATCTTGTGCCTACGTATCTTACATTCGGACGAGAATGAAGAATCAGAACAGTCGTAGTTCGTGGTAACAACCATGAAAGAAATGAGTTTGAATTGGTTGAAAGTGGGTACGAATGACGACTACTTGAAGTTTAAGGAAGACTTCTCAGACCCAAGTAATCGGGAGAGCGAACCAAATACTTGGAACTCTCTCTTTTTCATCTCGGAAAGAGTGATGCTTGAATGGAGTTTGAAACAATGAGATTGAAATGATGATAATTACTTGAAGCTTAAGAAAGACTTCTCTGACCCCAAGTAATAGGGAAAGCGAACCAAAGACTTGGAACACTCTCTTTTTCATCACAAGAGGAGTTATGTTTGAAAGGATAGGGTTTGAAATGATGACGATTACTTGAAGCTTAAGAAAGACTTCTCTGACCCCAAATAATAGGGAAAGCGAACCAAAGACTTGGAACACTCTCTTTTTTATCGCAAGAGGAGTTGTGTTTGAAAGGATAGGGTTTGAAATGATGACGATTACTTGAAGCTTAAGAAAGACTTCTCGGACCCAAGTAGTCGGGAGAGCGAACCAAAGACTTGGAACCCTCTCTTTTTTCATCGTAAAAAGAAAGTTGTTTGAGTTTGAAATGGTGTTTGAGTAGTTGAAGGATGATTGAATGTTGTCGGGTTGTTAATGTTATTTAAAGGTGTCAATTGCTCACACACGAATAAGATAACTCGCATATAAACAACGGAAAGCAAGATCAAAGACTTGAACCTACTCTTTACACCTTGAAAAGAATTGAATAATTGTTAATTGATTGATAGTTTGTTACAAAAATCCACTTGACGTTGGATCAAGGGTTTGACTTATTATCGCGTGCAAAGCGTGTAATAGACATGGTTTGAGAAACGTGACCGACTTGACTTACGCATCAAGGATCGAGTTGTGTAATAGGTTGATGGTGAATACGTATGAGCACTCAACTTACAAGGGTTTGAAAATGGCTCGATGATGAATCGAGAATTAGTTTGAAAATAGTTTGATCCGCTCCAGTCCCTATGGGTGTTCCTAGGAGATAAACTAATAATCAAAGAAATGCGAAACATACATCGGAATAGGGGGAGGAGTACATGTAAGTTACATGGGATTGCACGAAGTAAAGGGGTCTCATTGTAAGGTAGCCCAATAGAAAGCCGTGTGCGTGCATTTGTGTCCTAAACTACGCCTTGAGCAAAGTCGGGCACGACTCAAAGTTAGGACACCTGCAAATGACCAAAGATCCAACAGTCCACCAATTTGGCTTTTAGGATTTCGATAGTTTATTAATGTTTTCGGATATGGGTGAATAAGAATGAATAAATGAGTATGACAATAATGAATATATAGTAAGATAAATATGACAATAATATTCACAAAAATATTTGACGGATATTAAATTTAATGGTCAATTTATTGAATCGAATCGGGACACGAAAGAATAAGATCTCGTCTTAATCGCAAACATAATGCTGATAAATCGAAGGTAGCCTATCACGATCCCAAAGTACGGAAAATGACCCCAATGGTCATTCCCCATAGATTTGAAATCGAGAAGGTTATCAAATTCGATACGCGACGCTTACGAATAAAAGACTTCATCGATCCAAAAATCGAAATAAAATCGGAGAAAGAAAGTGGTCTCGGATCCTTTGTTTCACGCCAATAATTTGACGGTTAAACGTTGATAATCTCGTCATCGACCGTAAAGAGCGAAAATGGGATAAAATGCTCTATAATAAATGAGAAATAAAATCTAACTTTAAGAAAAATATAAATCTTAAAAATTATAATATATATATATATATATATATATATATATATATATATATATATATATATATATATATATATATATATATATATATATATATATATATATATATATATATATATATATATATATATATATATATATATATATATATATATATATATATATATATATATATATATATATATATATATATATATATATATATATATATATATATATATATATATATATATATATATATATATATATATATATATATATATATATATATATATATATATATATATATATATATATATATATATATATATATATATATATATATATATATATTAGTAAATTTGTTTAAGAAAATATTATTTAAAGTAGTTTATACTAAAATAAGAAAGAAAAAGGAAATAAGAAAATGTAATCATAAACAGAGGGGTGCTGAGGAAAAAACAAAGGGGTTAGAAATGGTGGTGGGTGTGAAGGAATCACGTGGGCCGTTGAGCCCATCATCCCACCGTCAAGCTCTTTTTTAGGAAAAAACAAGATATATATGAAAGAAAATTGAACAGGATATGAAGCCCATATCCAACCGCAACCTAGACTCAGTTTGATATCATACAACCATATTTTCGTTCTTCAAAACGAAACCAAAACGGGTAAAAACTACACATGGAAACCGCGGAAAAATCATTCACCTCACTTCGACTTGTCTGTGTTCCACTCGCGACTGGAACAAATTGTTCAACCCTCCCTCTTTTCTTCTTTTTTCATCTCACATTCTGGCCTGGGTGTTTCTTTGGGTTCGATTTGGTTGAAGTTGGGAGTTTGAGGGCGAGGAAGTTGGAAGTGAATTTCTGCGAATGGCTTGGAGGTGCGAATGGCTTTGAGGTTTGTATAAGAGAGATTTAGGTTTATGGGTTGGGTTGGTTACCGATTGAAGATAGGGTTGAAGAAGAGGGTTTTTTGTGAGAAGTGTTGTTGAAGTTTGTTGTTGGGTTTGACGAAATTGAAGGTTGAGTTTGGAGAAGAAGACGTGGGGTGTTGTTGGAGGAGCGGAGAAGAAGATTATTGGAGTTTTGATGTTGAAGAAGATGAAGGTGAGGGTTTGTATAAAGGGGTTTGTGGGGTTGAAGCTATAATTTGCAGTTGATGGTTGAAGGTTGTGATAGATTGTCAGTTTTTGTCACAATTGTTGAAGGTTGTATGTAGTTATGGTGAAACTGAAGTATTTTGTGGTTGGAAGTTTGAAGTCTGGGTTCAGAAGAAATTGAATGTGGGGTTTTGGTTTTCATGGTTTTGAAGCAGATGGAAGCGGACGGTTGTTGTTCTGTTTTTTTAGGAGAATGGTGAAGATGGATGAGGGAGCTGAAGGGAATGGAGTTGATGAATAGTGCGGCTAGGGTTTTTCTGATGCAGCCTTCTCACATCGTTTTATATGGAGAGAGTATAGGGAAGATTGAGGGTAGAAAAGGAAACCATTTCCGAATGGTGAGCTGGGACTCAAATTTGGTCGTACAAATCCTGGGCCCCAAAAAAAGTTATTGTGTTTTGTCTTATGTGCCATAGGGAAATGGGTACGATGCCACGAGAAGGTTTGCCAACTTGTGTAAATGTGAAAACGTGAACTCTGGCTCTTATGCGTACAGGTGCCTCATGGCCCACATCGTGTATCTTTTCTCTTTTATTTTTTTGAAATTGTGTAGTGTCATTTATCATAATCTTCTGGTGTATGATGGTTGTTTTGCAGGGATACTACTTCTTGGCGTGTGAATCAGCTTTGACAGCATGTTGAAGTCTCAACGTAGAATTTACACAATTTAAGTGATTACGCACGAGTATGAGGGCAAAACTCGAATATTGACTGTCCCCATCACTTTATGTAGATAATTCCTTGGTTTTGTGTTTTAATTCTGAGTTGTAAACTGACTATGACTGTATCTTCTTTCATGTGCTTATTGCTTTTTATGATTTCAAACAACTTTACGGATACCGGCAGCGATAGTGTGAAGGACGATAACGGGAGTAGGAGCTTTAAGTCACATCTAAGAAAGGTGGCATACATTGGAGTCATGGATGGTACATAACGCCATTTACTTTCTTCGGATTATGCTTTGGTCCATTGCGTATGCAGTTTTGGTATTGTTTGTACAGAGCGTGTTATAGTAACTTTTGTAGGATTTTTGCAGGTACTGGCTGGTTGGAGGGTTGTATGTGTGCAATCTTCCTCTTGCAAATCACATTGTGGTCATGTACAAGAGACGGTCTGCAAAAATGTGCCACATTGCAATGCATAAGATGATTCTGCAGAAGGTACCTTTTCATCATTATTTTTTTGCAATTTCTATTATCTGTTGTGTTTAGAGTTTCACTGAAGTAAAACTCATTCATTTGGATGCAGGTCATTTGGAATGCTTTTTGAGGGAGAGTGCAGGTCTACATGAAGACTCAGAAGCTTCTTATGGTAAAATTGTGCCTTTATAGGATTTTTGTCTACCGTTTTGTGTGACTTTCATTTGTGGACTCTCTGTGCTTTGGCAGGCCATGTTCATCGTGAGAAGATGGTGCGTGGGCTGCAGTGTCTAGCAACTTATGTTTTGTCAAGAACAAATAGTCTTACATGTCAGTCTAGTTTTCTCTCTTGAGACACCAACTATAACATTGCCTCTTTGCCAATTGCTTTGAGTTGCTCCTATATTGAAATCAGTCTTCTGCAGGTTTATAGCTTGAACTCTGTTTACGAGTTTGTGCCGCAGGGTGACGCTTAACCTGCATTAAACTCATGTCTTAGACTACATAGCAGCTTGAGGTAATACACTTGACCCCTGATCTTCAGGCTATTAGTTCTGGTGTGATAACCTTGCCCCGACAGAAATATCTCAGCATATATACTCAAACTTTCCTTTCGCCGCTCATTTTGAACAAACATCTTATTAGTATTTTATCTGCTAACCTCTTTCCATTCTTCTTTTTTCATGTACATGATGAGAATCTAAATCAACCTTGAAACTTGCCTTACGGGTGATTGGACGCGGTAGACTTAGCATGGTGAAGAGGACTGGGTATGAAGAGAAAATCCACAGTTGCTCTTTCAGTCAGGTGCTTCATTCAAATATGGAATTCAGTTTTTTATAAACTTCAAGGACTCTGCAGAAGTTGGAATTTAATGCTTTCTTGCATAGATCAAAGCTCCGATGAATCTCGTTATTCGTTCGCAAGTGATTTGATCAAACAATTAAGTTATAATGAGCAATAAATAGTTGTGGTTACTCGCGGTTCCGCAGCTGTGTGTATGCGACTTGAAGACTTGTGCGAGCTGCATGTGAAGACGTTATCAATTTGATGTGCATCTTCCACAAGTTTGTCGCTTCTGTGGGGTATTGTTCGTGTATTATGTTAGCGTACGGCAAGCCCTTTTCTATGGTAACGGATGCGTCATTTACGGTTTACAACTTTTTATGGATACTGTCATTTGAATCAAGGCATGAAATTTATATGCAGGTAACCATGAATTAACTTGTGGAGTACATGACAGAGGAGTTGCGGCTTGGTTCTTTACAGCTTCAAACTTGTTAGTAGCGTGGGGCTGCTGTCACTTGATGGTGTGCCGGTGTTGCACCCCAAAATTTGCCCTCTTTCAAGGCTTGACTCATTTCTTCATTCCTTTCAAATTCAATGACATAAAGGAAATCCATCATGAATTCAAGATTAAAGGCAAGAATATTATAAAGAGAAGTTTTGTGACATTACAAGAATGTCATTTGTTGCAAGATTTTCAACTCTAAGTAATGTTTAGAAATAAATTTATTTCTAATACTTCATTCAAGCCTCTAGTCAAATCATGTTATGGTAATGCCACACCAAGTCTACATTATGCTTACAAACATCCAAGAAACATGCAAGGATTAAATCAACATTGGAATGTTTTAGGACCAAGAGTATGCATGTTTAATCATGGCAAAATAGTCCCATGCAAGAGGTGACAAATTTCTTCATGTCACAAGATCACATGTCACAAGACCAAAGGAATAACATGTGACAATGCTTCTACATATCAGAATTTTCAAAATGTTGTCAAGAGTTGGTGGCATTGACCAAGAGGAGCTGTCCAAACACAAACAAACAAAATGGGTGCAAGGCACAAGGTGCTGCAGCAAATAGCATAGGAAAGTAGTGCAGAAAATGCAGCATAGCACCTTGCATGGAAATGGAAAGAAAGAGAGTGACATGAGAAAAGGTGGCAAGAGACATTGCCCCATGAAAAAATCTGATGTTTGGGGGGAAGAGAAAACCCTAGGAGCTGAGATAAGAGGAGGGGGTTGTAAACAAAAGGATTCATTCATTCAACATTCATTCTACACACATTTGCAAAACCAGAAAATAGAGAGAGCTAACAAAATCCTAAAAACCAGAAAAATAGGAAGCTTTGCAAACCAGAAAAAGAGAGTGATATAGAACCAAGAGGATCATTGAGAAACAAAACCTTCACAACATAGAGTGAAGAGGAGTGAAGCACTTTCAACCAAGACCAAGGAGGACTTGCAAGAAGGATAGAAAGCTCTTGGGTATCCATTTCCTCTAACCTTTCTCCCTTTATTTTTTTGCTCTTACATTCATTTTGTTTACTCTTTTATGTATTGTTGTATGGTATGTTTCATGTAAGGTTCCAGAGGGACCAAGAAACTGTTCTTAAGAAACCACAAAAACGAAAGAAAAACATAGAAAAAGTTAGGTTTTTCACTCTGGTAGCCTGACACGGGCCGTGTCCCACAACACGGCCACCCGTGTCGCCCAACACGGGTCGTGTCACACAACACGGCCACCCGTGTTGCACCTCTGTTTGAGGTTTCCACGACCCAAAAACCCCAGGCTTCACAACACGGGTCGTGTCACACAACACGGCCACCCGTGTTGTACCTCTGTTTGCCCTAAAAATCATTTTTCACCCAGACTTTACAACACGGGCCGTGTCACACAACACGGCCACCCGTGTTGCACCTCTGTCATGCCCTAAAAACTCACATCGCAGGTACCCTATGACACGGGCCGTGTCATACAACACGGACACCCGTGTTACTCCACTGTTTTCCACTTATTTTTGTTATTTTTACCTCCAAAAAAATTTTTCTCAAGGAGTTCGCCGTTTTTATTGCATGTCTCGATTTTTTTTTAGCCGACTAATCCCATATGTTGTATGATTTTAGTAGGAATGTTTCTATTGTCCTTGGTGACTTTTGATTCCAAAAACCATTTTCAAAAACAAACTCTCGATTCTCATCGAGCCATTTTTGACCTTGTAAGCCGAATGCCTTGCGCGTCGCCATCGACCTTGCTCGCTTCACCTCAAACCTTTTTAAGCAACTAAAACCCTTGACCCAACGTCGAGCGGATTTTCTCAAATAATGGTTAAACCAACTCACCATATTTAACAAAACGATAAAGTTCACTTTGTATTGAACTAAAGAGAGGGGATTGAGTGTAGACTTCTTCCTCTCCGAGTGTTGAGATGCTCACTGTAGTGTGGGTGGTTTTGACACTCGTCTTTCAATACAAAGATGTTTTCATCCACACCTTTTTCTCCTAAAAAACCCTCGGCCCCGTACCGAGTGCATTTTCAAAACACTCACAATAAATAAATCGATTCTCTTGGTATTGAACTAAAGAGAGAGGATTGAGTGTAGACTTCTTCCTCTCCAAGTGTTGGGATATTCACTGTAGTGTGGGTGGTCTCGATACTCGTATTTCAATACGAAGACGTAACTTTATCTGCCACCTATCTCCCTCTACAACTTCTTTCTGCAACCTTTGTCACCTAAAAAACCTCGGTCCCGTACCGAGCGCATTTTTAAACTCTTTTCGTAACAAAAACTTGAATGTTCGTGGAGTGGTTAGGCGTAGGCCTTCTCCTATCCCGAGTGCTTGACGTTTACCGTAGGGTTCTCTGTCGCAAAGCACTTACCATTCAAAACCAAAAAACACTTTAATAAGAGAATGAAGTTCTCTTTGTATTGAACTAAAGAGAGAGGATTAAGTGTAGACTTCTTCCTCTCCGAGTGTCGAGATGCTCACTGTAGTGTGTGTGGTTTTGATACTCGTCTTTCAATACGAAGACGCTATGTTCACCACACCCTTTCATAACAAAAACTTTGAGATAAAGAATTGGGTACTACCCGTAGGGGTTACTATCCGAGGACCTATCTCGCCCCTAAAAAAAACAATTCAACAAATCAAATGTGACATTTTGCCTCGCATGGCGAAAACTTATCTTCCGAAAAGGATATGATACGTCCATTCTACCGCAAACAAGTAATGCCTAAGTCTCCAACGAGCGAGCAGCAACACACCTAAATGCTAGAATGCGTACGATGGCATCATCCATAAAAACATCAGCAAACCGTAGGCCGAACTACGACTGCTCTGATTCTTTACTTTTTCAAGTAAAGATACGTAGGCACAAGGGCCACAATCCTTGCCGAGCACATTCCCCTTTATATATGTAGTTTCCCGAACTACGTCGACTCTGACTTTCTCATATCCGTTGAGAATACGTAGGCCTAGGACCGTGAAGTCCTACCGAGTCCGTCCTTTCTCTCTTCTTCCCTGTTACCTCCTTTCCCCGTTTCTAAACCCTTTTCTGTATCTTTTGGAACACTCTTCATAGTAAAATCTTTAAGCAAATAAATTCACACATTCGACAAGCAAATGGTTCCCATCGAGTACGATGGATGTGAGGGGTTCTAATACCTTCCCCTCGCATAACCGGATTCCGAACCCGTTCTTGGTTGCGAGACCATCTTATCCTTTCTTTTCTTAAGGTTTTCTCGATATTTCCCTTTCCCCTTATGGGATAAATAAATTTCGGTGGCGACTCTTCTGTCCTTTTCCTTTTCGCCTTCCCCGTCGTTGCGCGTATTTTTCGAGTAGCGACAGCTGGCGACTCTGCTGGGGACACCTGTAACGCCCCCTTTCTATACCCCCAAAATAAACACATATCAAATCACATAGTCACTAATACAAGTATTTTTATTTTCATCAGAGTATATTTTCATTAAGGTATAAAAGAAGTGAGTCACAATACTCACGAAACGACCACATGAATATTAATGTTCAAAAAGAATTAACTCAAAAGGGGTAAATCTCAACTAAAAATAAACGCATGATTCTTCGAAATCACATATTCATGTTTTCTCCTAAAGCGGAAGACTAAAACATATATATATTCACTTAAGACATGACAAAACGTAATTACATGTCATCTGGTTGTTCACAGCTTCATTCACATACAAACAAAACATCAAAAGACATTCTACAGGCCTATCTACCCAAAGTTACATATCAGAGTGACCGACACGAGGAAAAGAACTATACTCCAAAGGAAACCTCCAGCGGATCCTAATCTGCAATGCCTCGTAGGACCTTATAAAACAAAAGAAGGGTGAGAAACATTACCATAATAATCAAGGCATAAGATATATATATATATACATATATAGAAATACACAAGTACCGAATGCCTATATTCTACAGCTTTTCACTACGGTGCATAGTAATAAATTATCACCACATCAAATACACTTAGACGTATACACTCACACTAAACCATCCATCCATTAGTCAATATCCTACACATTCATTTATTCGCTATCCGCGTCCCATCAATTCCTGCACGCAGACATATTACATATGACAACCGCAACCAAGCCGTGCGATTCGTATAATACTCATCTAATATCCTCAATCCTCTTTCCGGTTTATGGGCATATCGCTCATGCCCTACCGGGAACAACATCTCAGTCATTCTACCCCGGTAACTTCTTCACTAGGAACGACACATTGCCATCTTACCCTAGTGAGCACAACTCCTCCATGCTTACTTCAACGTCATCCTCCCATCTATCAGACCATACATACATACATACTATTATATTCTTAGAGATTATTCTCCGTTCATCATCTGAAGATGATAGTGCAACTCATAGGTACCGACTCATTCATCCGCCAGATTCTCCTATGAACCTATCACTTATCAAATCCTACACGGGATCAAATAACCGTCGCATCAAGCGAGGTTCTGCAGATCCTACACGGGATCAAATATAACTATCGCATCAAGCGAGGTTCTGCAGATCCTACACGGGATCAAATATAACCATCGCATCAAGCGAGGTTCTGCAGATCCTACACGGGATCAAATATAACCATCGCATCAAGCGAGGTTCTGCAGATCCTACACGGGATCAAATATAACCATCGCATCAAGCGAGGTTCTGCAGATCCTACACGGGATCAAATATAACCATCACATCAAGCGAGGTTCTGCAGATCCTACACGGGATCAAATATAACCATCGGATCAAGCGAGGTTCTGCAGATCCTACACGGGATCAAATATAACCATCGCATCAAGCGAGGTTCTGCAGATCCTACACGGGATCAAATATAACCATCGGATCAAGCGAGGTTCTGCAGATCCTACACGGGATCAAATATAACAATCGCATCAAGCGAGGTTCTGCAGATCCTACACGGGATCAAATATAACAATCGCATCAAGCGAGGTTCTGCAGATCCTACACGGGATCAAATATAACCATCGCATCAAGCGAGGTTCTGCAGATCCTACACGGGATCAAATATAACCATCGCATCAAGCAAGGTTCTGCAGATCCTACACGGGATCAAATATAACCATCGCATCAAGCGAGGTTCTGCAGATCCTACACGAGATCAAATATAACCATCGCATCAAGCGAGGTTCTGCAGATCCTACACGGGATCAAATATAACCATCGCATCAAGCGAGGTTCTGCAGATCCTACACGGGATCAAATATAACCATCGCATCAAGCGAGGTTCTGCAGATCCTACACGGGATCAAATATAACCATCGCATCAAGCGAGGTTCTGCAGATCCTACACGGGATCAAATATAAATACACAGCCACTAGGAATGATGTTATATCATTCTACCCTAGTGCACCCATCAATCACACCTCATTCGGAATACTCCTAACGCACTACAATATTGTTTGTGCCTCATTAGGAACGATATCACGTCATCCTACCCAAATGAGCCCGCAACTAGGAATGATATCACATCATTCTACCCTAGTGTAATCCACTCCGACACTACGTTCACTACTCAATGCCCACATTATCCTATTATGTTCTCATACATTCATATTATCATGCCAACGGCAACGAACTCGATCATCTCATCATGCAATCCTATTCGATCTAGCGATTGCATAAAATTGCCGATCGGCCACACTCACGCTTCACAAACCATAAACTAGGATTCACGCCATTCGGCTACCCACAGCACCTCACGGGCTAGCATACCCGCTTTTAAATCGAGGAAAGGTCGATCGAAATCAGGGTCCCAAGCCACAGCAGTACACAACAGGAGAGAAACTCATTCTGCTACGTTCGCTACACGCTCGCCTAGCGAGCTACTAGCGAACGTTCGCTACCCCCTCGCCTAGCGAACTGCTAGCGAGTGCAAACAGAACCTCCAAACATTGCTTGCTACCTCGTTCGCCACAGCTAACCCCCAGCGAGCTCTTCGCTACTCCCTTCGCTACTAGCGAAAGACTACAATACCATTCTGTCCCAAGTCTGGGACCGTTCGCTACGCACTCGCCTAGCGAACTGCTAGCGAACACTCGCGACCTGCTCGCCTAGCGAGATGCTAGCGAGCGTCTGCGAGCAGAACTTCTCCCCACTATTCAGAATTCGAAACAGCCGATAAATTCACCCGATAATTCCCCACTTGCTCCAGTAATCATAACCTAACGTTTCCCGACATAAATCCTACCACTTATTCTCATCTTCATTAAACAAAGCTAGATTTCTACCGATCGAATCAATTTCGACCTAAAACGGAAATTATGGGAAACTCTCCAAAACCCTAACTCAATCAACCATACACATACATAATCATACATATTGATTTAGATAGTAAGATTTCACACCCTTACCTTGGATTAATCGAAGCTTTGAGTTGTTCTTGATGATCCCTCACTTTTCTTCTTCTTCTTCTCTTTTCTCCTCCTTTTCCTTCTTCCTCTTTTCTTTCCTTCCTTTTCTCTTATGTTTCTTTTCTCTTCTATTTCCCTTTTAATATCCTTCTCATTATTTCTCCAAAACATCTATTAATTCAATATCCCATAAAATATCCCACTTATCATTAAATAGGAAATGTCCAAAATACCCTCCAAACTATTTTCCCCGAAAACTCTCAAAATCGGTTAAAATAGAATAATATGTAAACTTAACATATTTCCACACAAATTCCATATCAAAAATAATACTCGTCCAATTAAATTAAGTAGGGACTCAATAAAAGAGACAATCGAAATCGGGGCGTTACAACTCTCCCCCACTTAGGAATTTTCGTCCTCGAAAATATTACCTGATTCAAACCATACCGGACGTAACATCGCGTCCGCTCTCTAATTCTCAAGTTGCACATGATCGCCCACGTGCATACTTCCGTACCACAAACATAGTCATGCCGCGTGACTCAATTAAGACCGTCAATCTGCACCAATCTCCATTGGAGATTACAGGCACTCCACATACACTCCACCAGGAACGACATCTCAGTCATTCTACCCTGGTGATCGTCTCACTAGGAACGACGCATAGTCATTCTACCCTAGCGATTGCAACCATAACACTTATACCTCATCGGGAATGACACACTAGTCATTCTACCCCCAATGAGTTTGAATCTCGGATACAAACTTTTATCCATCATCATCATCCTAAAGTCTTCGCTCCCACTCACCATAGAATCAACGGAATTCAAATCCGACTTCTCTCTTCGGCGGTACAACAATCTAACATGCTATTTCCCACTCTTCTTCCGTGCTACTCTGGTACAGGTTCAACAAGACACAGTGTGTTCCCGAACTTCAAGCTCGACTAACACCGGTTACTATTGTAACCCTCAAAACACGGCCTCTCTTGGATCCTCTATCCTCTTCAGTCGTCTCACGCACAATTCTCGGGTCCGAGTACAACACTCTCGCCTGAATCATATTATTACAAAGGAGTCCTACGCCCCCTGCCCTACAAGGCTTCAGATTCTCATCTGACTCAATATTTCGACGATACAACATACAATCTTTATCACCTCAGTGATATTCATTACAACCGGTTCCAACCTAGAATGACTAATCTTCATCTACAGAAAAAGGGTCAATCCACTTATTCAACCCAAAATTCTCTTAACTAAAATCATATTCCTAATTGTATCCTTATCTTTCAGAACTGTGAGCAAAAGCTTGGACTTTGCTAAAACAACATCCTTTGTGGTAGCTTCGCCCATTAAAGCCATATGGTTTAACAAATCATTATGCGAAGGTTTAACTTCATAGTAACTAAAATCCTTATTCTTACTCAAGCTATCCCACACAGATTTTGCTGATGTTTCTGGATTCTTCTTCACAAAATGCATAAAGTAAACAGTGATCAAATAGTCCTTATGGTATCCTCGTGGCTCTTCCTTGGATTTTGAAGTTTGATCCATTTACCATCCCTCGATAGCACTGATATCTCAGGCTTGACATTGGAAAGAAGGTCAAACCCCCATGCTATATCTTGCATAAAAAAAAAATTTCTTTAGCCCATTATCGGCCTTACTGTGCAAAAACACTTTGGGTTCTCAAGGTCATTACTCGCCTCAAACCTTTACTGAACAATTGAAGCTCCCAACCTCTAGCACGAACACACAACCGCGAACAACTCTAAGTCACTCTTCAGATGACTCTCCTTGTACCCCTATTTGCCATAAAGCACACTCGGAACTTTGCTGGTGTGCATTTAACGCATCTTCCCAGCGTGCCACCAAAGCATCATGAAACGCAACATATGGTTTAGTCGGGTTCGACAAAACCAAAGTACAAATTGTTGACAGTTCTTCTCAAAACTCCTTGAACCTCTCCACAGTGACATAACACCGCCTTCTCCTCCAACACGGATAACACAAGCTCCCGATGTTCAACAATACACCAAGCTACAGCCCCACACTTGTAGCATCCTGGAGAACCACAAGTTCTCCCCCACTTGGATCATTTTTACTTCTGCAGACAATGGTTAAACAACAAACACGTACTGACAGTGTCTTCACACACATGTTACGTACAAGGGAACAACCAACATTAGACACTTGGCCGGATGGATCGACCTGCTCTGATACCACTTTGTAACGCCCCCTTTCTATACCCCCAAAATAAACACATATCAAATCACATAGTCACTAATACAAGTATTTTTATTTTCATCAGAGTATATTTTCATTAAGGTATAAAAGAAGTGCGTCACAATACTCATGAAACGACCACATGAATATTAATGTTCAAAAAGAATTAACTCAAAAGGGGTAAATCTCAACTAAAAATAAACGCATGATTCTTCGAAATCACATATTCATGTTTTCTCCTAAAGCGGAAGACTAAAACATATATATATTCACTTAAGACATGACAAAACGTAATTACATGTCATCTGGTTGTTCACAGCTTCATTCACATACAAACAAAACATCAAAAGACATTCTATAGGCCTATCTACCCAAAGTTACATATCAGAGCGACCGACACGAGGAAAAGAACTATACTCCAAAGGAAACCTCCAGCGGATCCTAATCTTCAATGCCTCGTAGGACCTTATAAAACAACAGAAGGGTGAGAAACATTACCATAATAATCAAGGCATAAGATATATATATATATATATATATATATATATATATATATATATATATATATATATATATATATATATATATATATATATATATATATATATATATATATATATATATATATATATATATATATATATATATATATATATATATATATATATATATATATATATATATATATATATATATATATATATATATATATATATATATATATACATATATAGAAATACACAAATACCGAATGCCTATATTCTACATCTTTTCACTACGGTGCGTAGTAATAAATTCTCACCACATCAAATACACTTAGACGTATACACTCACACTAAACCATCCATCCATTAGTCAATATCCTACACATTCATTTATTCGCTATCCGCGTCCCATCAATTCCTGCACGCAGGCATATTACATATGACAACCGCAACCAAGCCGTGCGATTCGTATAATACTCATCTAATATCCTCAATCCTCTTTCCGGTTTATGGGCATATCGCTCATGCCCTACCGAGAACAACATCTCAGTCATTCTACCCCGGTAACTTCTTCACTAGGAACGACACATTGCCATCTTACCCTAGTGAGCACAACTCCTCCATGCTTACTTCAACGTCATCCTCCCATCTATCAGACCATACATACATACATACTATTATATTCTTAGATATTATTCTCCGTTCATCATCTGAAGATGATAGTGCAACTCATAGGTACCGACTCATTCATCCGCCAGATTCTCCTATGAACCTATCACTTATCAAATCCTACACGGGATCAAATAACCGTCGCATCAAGCGAGGTTCTGCAGATCCTACACGGGATCAAATATAACCTTCGCATCAAGCGAGGTTCTGCAGATCCTACACGGGATCAAATATAACCATCGCATCAAGTGAGGTTCTGCAGATCCTACACGGGATCAAATATAACCATCGCATCAAGCGAGGTTCTGCAGATCCTACACGGGATCAAATATAACCATCGCATCAAGCGAGGTTCTGCAGATCCTACACGGGATCAAATATAACCATCGCATCAAGCGAGGTTCTGCAGATCCTACACGGGATCAAATATAACCATCGCATCAAGCAAGGTTCTGCAGATCCTACACGGGATCAAATATAACCATCGCATCAAGCAAGGTTCTGCAGATCCTACACGGGATCAAATATAACCATCGCATCAAGCGAGGTTCTACAGATCCTAACCGGGATCAAATATAACCATTGCATCAAGCGAGGTTCTGAAGATCCTACACGGGATCAAATATAACCATCGCATCAAGCGAGGTTCTGCAGATCCTACACGGGATCAAATATAACCATCGCATCAAGCGAGGTTCTGCAGATCCTACACGGGATCAAATATAACCATCGCATCAAGCGAGGTTCTGCAGATCCTACACGGGATCAAATATAACCATTGCATCAAGCGAGGTTCTGCAGATCCTACACGGGGTCAAATATAACCATCGTATCAAGCGAGGTTCTGCAGATCCTACACGGGATCAAATATAACCATCGCATCAAGCGAGGTTCTGCAGATCCTACACGGGATCAAATATAACCATCGCATCAAGCGAGGTTCTGCAGATCCTACACGGGATCAAATATAACCATCGCATCAAGCGAGGTTCTGCAGATCCTACACGGGATCAAATATAACCATCGCATCAAGCGAGGTTCTGCAGATCCTACACGGTATCAAATATAACCATCACATCAAGCGAGGTTCTGCAGATCCTACACGGGATCAAATATAAATACACAGCCACTAGGAATGATGTTATATCATTCTACCCTAGTGCACCCATCAATCACACCTCATTCGGAATACTCCTAATGCACTACAATATTGTTTGTGCCTCATTAGGAACGATATCACGTCATCCTACCCAAATGAGCCCGCAACTAGGAATGATATCACATCATTCTACCCTAGTGTAATCCACTCCGACACTACGTTCACTACTCAATGCCCACATAATCCTATTATGTTCTCATACATTCATATTATCATGCCAACGGCAACGAACTCGATCATCTCATCATGCAATCCTATTCGATCTAGCGATTGCATAAAATTGCCGATCGGCCACACTCACGCTTCACAAACCATAAACTAGGATTCACGCCATTCGGCTACCCACAGCACCTCACGGGCTAGCATACCCGCTTTTAAATCGAGGAAAGGTCGATCGAAATCAGGGTCCCAAGCCACAGCAGTACACAACAGGAGAGAAACTCATTCTGCTACGTTCGCTACACGCTCGCCTAGCGAGCTACTAGCGAACGTTCGCTACCCCCTCGCCTAGCGAACTGCTAGCGAGTGCAAACAGAACCTCCAAACATTGCTCGCTACCTCGTTCGCCACAGCGAACCCCCAGCGAGCTCTTCGCTACTCCCTTCGCTACTAGCGAAAGACTACAATACCATTATGTCCCAAGTCTAGGACCGTTCGCTATGCACTCGCCTAGCGAACTTCTAGCGAACACTCGCGACCTGCTCGCCTAGCGAGATGCTAGCGAGCGTCTGCGAACAGAACTTCTCCCCACTGTTCAGAATTCGAAACAGCTGATAAATTCACCCGATAATTCCCCACTTGCTCCAGTAATCATAACCTAACGTTTCCCGACATAAATCCTACCACTTATTCTCATCTTCATTAAACAAAGCTAGATTTCTACCGATCGAATCAATTTCGACGTAAAACGGAAATTATGGGAAACTCTCCAAAACCCTAACTCAATCAACCATACACATACATAATCATACATATTGATTTAGATAGTAAGATTCCACACCCTTACCTTGGATTAATCGAAGCTTTGAGCTGTTCTTGATGATCCCTCACTTTTCTTCTTCTTCTTCTCTTTTCTCCTCCTTTTCCTTCTTCCTCTTTTCTTTCCTTCCTTTTCTCTTATGTTTCTTTTCTCTTCTATTTCCCTTTTAATATCCTTCTCATTATTTCTCCAAAACATCTATTAATTCAATATCCCATAAAATATCCCACTTATCATTAAATAGGAAATGTCCAAAATACCCTCCAAACTATTTTCCCCGAAAACTCTCAAAATCAGTTAAAATAGAATAATATGTAAACTTAACATATTTCCACACAAATTCCATATCAAAAATAATATTCGTCCAATTAAATTAAGTAGGGACTCGATAAAAGAGACAATCGAAATCGGGGTGTTACAACACCTAGCAAGACAAACCTAGTTTGTTTGTTGCATTTGTGTTTTATTTGCTTTTATGTTTTATTTTATTATTGTGTTTCTTTCTAACCTGTTGGGTTTATTGGGATGGTTTGTGAGGATAAAGCTTTCTACCCGAGCTTTTGAGTATACACTAAGATTAGGAGGTGGTTTCTTTCTGATTTGCGAGACGTAGGACTCGTTGAGTTTGATCGAATTCCACCGCTCAGATGAGACCCCGTTGGAAAGATTATGTCCTACGTGTAGTCGTAACGGTGTTTTATTTCCGACGTGGGATTCTGTGATTCTGAGGACCTCTTGTAGAACCTTATTCCAAAAGGTTACTAAAACATAACTCTGTGTTCATCCTTTTGAAGGGATTACCGTCTTACGAGTAGTCGTTATGATGGAAAACTTTCGAGGGTTAGTGCATGGGAGTTTGTTTAAAAGCCTTTTGGGATGCCCTCTTATAAACCAATAGATTGCCCACCCGTGGTGAGAGATATTTTGTTACAATACCCTGCAGGATCTGTGGCTTTGATCCATGTGCTTCCATTCTCATATGCATCCATAAAGCATTGCATTTCATAGCATTGTTGCATATCAAGGGACTTAAGAGACTGTGATTATCATAGGTATTGAAGAACAAGATGAATGATCAGAGGAAAAGAAGTACAAATTCCTTAAAGTTCAGAGAACCGAAGTTGGGACCAATCCAAGATCTTTTGATTGATGTGCCAAAAGCTATCAAAATCAACTTTCAAGGGAAATATGGGAAATTGCTTGACCTTCTCCATTCTGGGGTCGATACATGGGCTTTGTTCGCTATGGTTCAATTTTATGATGCGCCTCTCAGATGCTTCACCTTTCAAGACTATCAGTTGGCTCCTACTCTTGAAGAATATTCACACCTTTTGAATATCAAGATCAAGGATCAACCTATTTATACCGGCCTAGAAGAAGCGCCAAAGTCTTCTGTCATTGCTCTCACTCTCCGTATGACCGAGGAAGAGGTTAAAGATGGTCTAACCAATAAGGGAGGTACTCAAGGCTTTCCTTTGAGGTTTTTGCTAGATAAAGCCGATCAGTACAAGACCAATGGGGATTGGGAAAGTTTTGGTATTGTCGTTGCTCTAATGATTTATGGGATTGTCCTCTTTCCAAATATGGACAATTTCATAGACATCACTGCTATCATTCTCTTCATGCAAAAGAATCCTATCCTTACCCTCCTCGCTGATGTTTACCACTCCATTCATTGCAGAAGTGAAAAGAAGACAGGAATGGTCCAATGCTGTTCTCATCTACTGTTCAAATGGTACGCTTCCCACCTGCCGAAGAAAGGGTCGTTTGTGGAAAACAAGAAGAAACTGAAATGGTCTCAACGCATTATGTCTCTAGAGGCCAGTGATATTGCTTGGTACTCTCATGAGTATTACGACGTGGATATCATCTTTAGTTGTGGAAATTTAGGTAATGTACTGCTAATCAGTAGGGCTGGTTGTATTAACTACAACCCCGTCATGGCGTTGCGACAGTTGGTCTATGCTATGGAGGATGAGCCCGAAGCAGAGAAGGTTCAGAGTTTCTTTTTGCTAGCCACAACAGATGATCCTGCGTTTGTCAGGAATATTGTTAAAGCGTGGGCCAAGGTTCATACGAAGGGGAGGAAAGAGTTAAAGGTGAAGAACTGTGTGGCTAAGGAGCCCTATAACCGATGGTTGCAAGCTAGAGTGGCCGAAAGGTTGCTTCCATTTCCCTCCGAACCATCCATGCGAGAAGAACTTCCTGCTCCTACTCATGTATCCGTGGAGGAGTATGAGAAACTAAAGCTAGTGATAGAAAGGTTGACAAAGGAAAATCAAGACCTTCAGATTGAGGTTCACCAAGCAAGAGTGGAGAATGGCCAATATAAGAGGAAAGTGGAGTTCAAACAAGACCAAGCAGATGAGAGTAGCAAGAAGCTGAAGCTAGAAGCAGATCTGAGGGTCAGGTATCAAGAAGGTTATGAAGGAGCTGATGCATCGGTAAAAGCCCTCCGGCAACGCCTAAAGGAAACCAAGGCCTCTTGTGATAAAGCATGGAGATTCTTCGAGATAGCCTCTGCTGAAAAAAAGAAGACAAGGGAGGAACTTGAGGCCGATATTGATGTCCTTGAAAAGGAGTTGAGGGGTGCCTTAATTCTAGCCGAAAGCGAGCGACAACTCAAAGAAGAAGCATTGAGAGCTTCATATGTCAGCTATGATGTATGGCACAACAAATGCTCAGAATTGAAGACCGCTCAGGAAACAGCCACCTTGTGGAAAGACCGTTTCGAGGCTCTGCAAAGGAATAGTTCACTATGGTTGAAGAAGGAAGCTCAACTCAACGAACTTTTGGATACGTATGAGGATTCTCTTCGTTATTACCAGCCGACCCTAGACATGTGTCGCGCTAGGTATAACAATCTAGTGGAGCATTGCAACCTTATGATCCGTGATATCCCATGGAGGTTGGAAAGCGCAATTCAAGACTTGGAAGGAAATGATATTCCTCCTTCCATCCATCACTTTATCCGGCTCTGCGACCAAATGGTTAGAAGATTCATGTCCGAGACAAAAAATCTTGAAGAACGTCTTCGGAAGAAAGATTTTTAGTTCATTCATTATTTTCTTGTAGCATGAGTTTTTATTTTGCAGCTTATCGAACAATCAGTTGTATTGAATCTTCCCTCAAAATTAATGAAAGTTTGCTTTTTGGCTTAAATTGTGCATTCTTTGCTATTCATTTATAGTTCCATAATACCATTAATAATCATAAATCTTGAAAGTCCCTTGAACATCATTCGAGCATTGCATATACCCACGCATCATTTTTTGTATTCCCTGAAACCCGACCTCATACCGCTTGCCATTTCAGAAGAAAAGAAAGAGAAAGAGCAAGCTGACTTCTCAACGTTCATACAACACAAGAGGGAACCAACGAAGAGTCATGGATCAAGTACAACAAGAGTTGCAGGAGTTTAGGGAAAAGATGACGCAATTCATGGAAACAATGCAAGGGGTAGCCAATTGGGCAGGAACAATTGAGAACTCTGGTTCAACCATTGATAGCTCGAGTGGATGGCAGTGGTGTTTTGCATGGAGGAACTACTGTTGTTCCTCCTCTGGCTAATGGTAGCACTTCGCAGGCCAATGGTGGTCCAACTGTAGTCAATATTCCGGGTGGAGAGAACCAAGATGGAATTCCCATCCCAATTGCAGCGGGCGCCGTGCCAGTTAACAATGGTCCTCAGTGGAACCAAGATGCGCAAGATGACGTCTTCTCCATGGGAGACCTTGGGGCAGGGTTACGATCTGACGCTAATATAAGTTTCGATGCAATCGAAGAAACGATGAGGAGCATTCTTGACGGCCAGAATACTATGGGTCTTGACATGTCCAATCTGGGATTGATTCCGGGACTTAGGATTCCTCCAAAGTTCAAAGTGCCAGATTTCGATAAATACAAAGGAACAACATGTCCAAGGGTGCATCTTCGCTCCTATTTCCGAAGAATGTCTGCATATTCCGATGATGAGAAGTTGCTGATGCACTTCTTTCAAGATAGCTTGTCAGGTCCATCTTTAGAATGGTATATGGGACTGGAGCCGGTCCATATCAGAAGTTGGAAGGATTTGGCAGAAGCTTTGTCAAACACTACCAGTATAACAGTGACCCTAGCACCGAATCGTGTACAGTTACAAAACCTATCGCAAAGGAACAACGAAGGATTCAAGGAGTACGCCCAGAGATGGCGCAAGTTGGCTGCGAGGGTTCAACCTCCAATGGTGGAGAGAGAACTCATCGACTTGTTTGTAGCTACACTACCTGGTGTGTAGTATGAGAAATTGATAAGCAACATGTCTGGAAGTTTCTCAGATATAATCATCACAAGCGAGAGAGTAGAAAATGGGATTAAATTGGGTAAAATACAAGCAGGAGAAGGGACCTCATCTGGAGGTGGAAGAAAGAACTTCGGTATTAAAAGAAAGGAGAATGAGACAAACGCAATATCAGGTTTTAAGAATCAAAATTGGAACCAGAATCAGAATCAGTATCGTCCACGACCGTACTATCAATAACAACCACAAGTAGCTAGTATTGTCATCCCGGCAGTACAACCTCAGCAACAACCACGTCACAACAACAGCAACGGCAACAACCACAACAACAGAATTACGCGCCAAGACCATATCAAGACCGAAGAAGGATGGTGGATAGGCACTTTGACGCACCACCAATGCCTTACTCTCAACTACTACAACACTTATTGCAACTGCAATTGGTCCAGAAAAGGACGATGGCCCCTCTAAATGGCTCACCACCACCCGGGTATGACGCCAATGCTAGGTGTGACTTCCACTCTGGCGCTCCCGGCCATCATATTGATAATTGCAAAGCCTTCAAGAACAAGGTACATGACCTTGTTGATAGTAGGGCCATTAATTTCAACCATGATGCGCCGAATGTTGATCAGAACCCTATGCCAAATCATGGAGCAGGTAGAGTAAATGTTGTTGTTGAAGGGGAGGATTTAGATCTGGTATATGATGTTGAAGAATTGAAGACTCCTTTAAGTTTTGTAAAATGCAAGTTGTTAGAAGGTGGGGTGTTTCCCGGGTGTGAAAAGGATTGTGAAAATTGTGTCGTCCATCCTGAAGGGTGTGAGAG
The DNA here is from genome assembly GCA_963859935.3 of Lathyrus sativus. Lineage (NCBI taxonomy): Eukaryota > Viridiplantae > Streptophyta > Magnoliopsida > Fabales > Fabaceae > Lathyrus > Lathyrus sativus. Next base: position 25,661,089 of record CAWUDS030000001.1, read on the forward strand.
TTTGAAGAGTTATATACAGTGTATGATAAACGAAGGTGTTCTGCAGTTTGACAAGATCTGTGAGAAAAAGAATGAGAAGATAGTCAGTAAGAAAGAGGATGAGGTGGCCACCATCTCTATCCCTTACAAAATAATCACTATTTCTGCGCCGCCAGCGTAACCTACCATCATCTTTACGAAGGCAGGACCTATACCTTATGAAAGCTCTAAGGCGATCCCTTGGAACTATGGAGCGGAAGTCTACTGCAATGGACAGAAGCAGGAATTAAAAAGCTTGCCTTTGGACTCAGTTGACAACTTGGTGGGAACCGGGGGAATGACTCGAAGTGGGAGGATATTTGCACCTCCCGGAGTAAGTGCAGAAAGAGCTGATAAAGGTAAAGGGAAGGTAGTAGCGGAGGAAAGCTCTCAGGCTGGAGAAAAAGAAGTCGTGCCGAAAGACGCAGAAGAGTTCATGCGCTTAATAAGAAAGAGCGACTATAAGATCGTGGATCATCTACAACAGACGCCTTCAAAAATTTCTATCTTGTCGTTACTGTTATGTTCCGAGGCTCATAGGAACGCTTTGCTCAGAGTCTTGGATAATGCTTATGTGCCACAAGAAATATCCGTCAATCAGTTGGAAGGAGTAGTGGCCCATGTCAATGCAGGGAATGGTTTGGGATTCACTGACCGTGATTTGACACCGAAAGGAAGGAATCATAACTTGGCTCTGCGTATCTCTACGGAATGTAGAGGTGTCGTCTTGTCTCATGTATTGGTAGACACTGGGTCGTCATTAAATGTGCTACCCAAGAAATCCCTCATGAAGCTAGACACTCGAGGGATAATATGTACGCCAAGCGATATGGTGGTCAGAGCTTTTGATGGGACAAGGAGGTCCGTGTTTGGATAGCTAACCTTGCCAATTCAAGTCGGTCCTGAGGTTTTTGATGCGGTTTTCTATATAATGGATATCCAGCCGGCATATAGCTGTCTCTTGGGTCGGCCTTGGATACACTCAGCAGGAGCGGTGACGTCAACCCTACACCAGAAGTTGAAGTATATGGTGGGTGATAACATTGTGACTGTTTGTGGAGAGGAAGACATCATGGTAAGCCATCTGTCCTCATTCAAGTATGTGGAGGTCGATGGTGAAATTCACGAAACCCTGTGCCAAGCCTTTGAGACCGTCCAAATCAAAGAGAAAGCAATAGTTGAAGCCAAGGCGCCAGAAGCTGCTATGTCATCCTACAAGGAAGCCCAGGCTGTGGTGAAGTCTGGATCAGCGAAAGGATGGGGGGAGGTGATAAGCGTCCCCAACAAACAAGATAAGTTCGGATTAGGGTACAGCCCATACGCATCTTCTTCAAGCGCTCCTCGCTACAAAGGACCTGTTCAATTCACCAGTGCTGGGGTGGTGTTCGAAGAGATCAACGCCGTATCTGATGAAGAAGGAGATAGTGACTGTGACATGGATGCATGGATCCAGCCATGCATCCCCGGCTAAGGCTTGAAGAATTGGACCATGGAAGAAGTTATCACTGCGACTTATGAAGAGTAATTGTTTTGTTTTGATTAATGTATTGCCATATGCTCTGCCCGGGGTATAATGGTCTTTATTTGTTGGGCCTTATCTTTTATGTGTGTGAACAACCCTTTTATCATTATCAATCAAAAAGCGTCTTTTCATTCAAAACTTTGTGATCCTTGTTTTTCTTATTTTTATTTACAACAATAAAATGGAAATGTGGTTTGTGTTTATTTGTTTGCATATCATTTAAGCATAAAATCATCATCATTACAGGTTGCACATTTCAGATACCACCGATTCAGACTCGTCTATGACTCGGTGTGACTTTGACAATCCGATCTTTCAAGTGGAAGGAGAGATTGACGAAAATGAAGACCTGCCTGAAGAGCTTGCCAAATTGTTAAAACAAGAGGAGAAGGTCATCCTGCCTCATCAGGAGGAAGTTGAAGTCGTCAACCTGGGAACAGAAGAGGATAAAAAGGAGGTCAGAGTAGGGGTTGCGCTGCAGAATGATATCAAGCACAGATTGATTGAGTTACTCCAAGAGTATAAGGATGTCTTTGCTTGGTCATACGTGTTGCACCCTAAAATTTGCCCAACCTTATTCACTTGATTTATGTTTCAATATCATTAGCATTTGCATATAGAGTCATGTACATAGGTTACTCATCTGCATAGCATAAGCATAGCAAGTCAGCCAACAGGGGACCAGTCATTATTCTCATCTCTAGAGGCCTATCAAGAGGTTATTATTCAAATTCAACCTCATTCAAGTCATCAGAAAGAATTGGGAAGCTATCAAGTCAATGGATCAAGCAGTTCATCTATCTCCTATCTGAGGGTACCTGGGGATCATCAAGGAAAGTATGAGCTGTGAATTGAAGGCATGGGGAGTATCTAGACATCTTGGAGGACTTAGAAAGTCATTTGGGGAAGGAGACAAGTCATTGGTGTAGTCACAAGAGTTGTGGAGGAAGACAGTCAACTAGGGTTTCATCTGGGTCAACCCTGGGTCAACTCTAGGTCAATTGACTGATTGAGAGGCATTAAAGGCTATTGGAGAGATGTGGGGTTCATCATTTGACATGTAGAAGAGGATATGGTGATATGCCAAGAAGAAATCAAGAGAAATCAAGGAGAAGAGGAGTTTCTAAATTAGGGTTTCTATGTAAAATCCCCTAGTTTAGGTCAAATTTCCAAGCAAGATAAGTCAAAATGCAAGCTTCAAATGGATCCTTGGCCAACATGAAACTTGTAGAGGATCTCAATACCTTTAATTTGAGTGGTGGAAGACATTATGGAGATTTATAGAACTCAAGTTATGGTCCTTGCAAGTTACAGGTCATCGAAGGTATCTGAAATTTTGTCTGTGAAAGTGATTTGACTTCCAAGCAATTTTTACCCCTCAAGGAGATTTCCAATGAATTTCTGGTCAACATAAGAGTTATTCCTCATTGTCTTAGCTTTCTATAATGGTATAGTATGCCTTCATGTGATTTGTGGAACTCTACTTATGGTCTTGGCAAGCAAAGGGTATTTTGGTCATTTGAGAATTATAAGTCATTTCAACCTATGCCCAAAACTCATACAAGGAAGCTCCAAATGGAAAACTTTACAACATCAAACTTGCTCCAAATGACATTTTGAGTCTAGAAAAGTGACCGTGAGAGATTGGAAAGATTCATAGCACAAGGTTTCAAAATTGTTGGATTTAATGAATAAAAATGGACTTAAAAATGAGATTTTTCATATTTTGGCCAAATGAAGCAAAATTATAGGTCATTTTGAATGGAAAGATCATTTTAAAGACATTGGATAAAGTAGAATTTTGAGCTTAGTTCACATTTTGGGAGTTATCCATGGTTACTTGTGATAGAAGATACATAAACCAAATCCAAAGGAAAGAATGCAAGGGAAACTTCTCCAAGTTTCTAGGAGGTTCTAAGGACACCTATATATTGATATGAGATGGTTCATGCCATGGTTGGTGATTACATTTTCTCAAAACCCCAAGTTATACACACTTTCTCCAATTTGCAAAAGCATCACAAACTCTTCCAAATTCCCATCAATCTTCACATTCTCTGATTGAATCTTCATCATCATCATCCAAGCATCATAATTCACATCAAGATTGGTGAAATTGGAGGAAGACTCGAGCTGTGCAAGTTCATCATTCAAGAAGCATAAATTTTGGAATTGAGAGATTCAAAGCTTTGGAGTCATATTTGTTGCATACAGAAGTAATCATCAAGTTCATTGATCAGTTTGCACTCACTTCAAGCCTTGGATCAAGAGGATTTGGTACCTGTTTTCATCAATTGCACCAGGTATGTTTCCTGCTCGAATTGCATGTTTTAGTTAGAGTTATTAGGTTTTGATAGTGTAGAATTGCTAAGATAGGATAGATGACTTAATTTGGTGAGTTTGGAGAGCTTTCATGAAGTTTGGTTATGGAGTGCAAAATCTGGTTGGATTGATATCTCATGATTCAGTGCATGAAAATCTTGGTTTATAGGCTTGTGATAACCAGCATAAGATGTAGATTAGGTTAGGGTAAAGATTGGAGAGAATTAGAAGAGTTGATATCAGGTGAAAATAGCTAAACTCATCTGTTATGTTCATCGGGTTTGTTCATGGAGTGAGTTTTAGAAGGAGATGATGGCACGGTTGTGTAGAGGGAAGAAATTAGGGCATCTTTGCTCTTCGCAGATTTTGTTTTCATGGAGAATTGAGGATGTATGGATGGGTGGAAGGTCTGGTCCATAAGCTCGTGCATGGAGCTTCCATGGCTGAAACCCTAGCCATTTGGAGAAGAAACATGATGTCCGTTGGATGAGGTCTTCCTCATTGACTTGGATCTTGATCGTATGGCTCACGTTTAAAAAGAAATATGGAGGGAGACTCTGGGGTGCCAAACGCACCGTTTCACTTAAACTTTCTGACTGGGCTCAAACATCGTTGCTAATGCCACCCCCGTTCCCAAGGCCTAAGCTAGTATGAACTAGATTTCTTACTATATGCACCGTTCAGGTTTTTTTTATTTTTGTTAGGTTTTCTGATAGCATTGGGCCCAGACGCGCTTGCTATGCGCGCCCCCCAGTCTGGGCCCATCCTTGTTTTTAACTAAATCAATTTACTCCCTGCACCCCTTTCCACTCTTAATTCATTTTATTTCTTCAAAAATATTAATTCTTAAAAAAAATCATAATAAATCATAAAATGCATATTTTCAACTGATTCTTTTTGCATTAATTTCTTCAAGATGTCTAGAAAATTATAAAAAATGAAAATTGCATTTTATTTTTTATTTTATATTTTTCCCATATTTCCCAAATAAATGCATATTTTAGGTGTTTCATTTCACACATGATTTTGATAATTTTTGTTCTACTAGTTGCTTTAATATTTTTCATCCATTCTTTTTAGGTTGATTAGTTTAGACATTCAACTTGTATATGCAATTTAGTTCCCATTTTTAGAAATTAATTTTAGGTGTTTAGTTTAGGTGTGAATAACATGAACAAAATTAGGGTTTTAATTCAACTTAGGTGAGATAGTTTAGTTCTTTTAGGAAATTTTCATCTGATTTTTGGGGTATGGATTATAGGGGTTATGGGTATAGGATAGATCCCCTTAGAAATCACTAGGATTCCCCTACTGCTATTGATATATTACTGTCTGTATTGGATTGATTGGTGTGGTGTGCCCTCTGGGGATTACTGTTTGTCTGTGTGGGTATTGGGATTGTCTGAGGATTGGGGAAGCTGAAGACTTGTGATGATGAAGCCATTGGAGATCCAGAGCTTGAAGTCCAACTTCCAGAGATTGATGAGGAGATTCCTGCTGGCAGCTGTTAAGGAGATTAGGGTTTAGGAGCTAGGCAGAGCTCTAGATTAGAAAGCTTGATTCTCAAACATGGAAGGTTTTGACTGCCTCCATTCCTCTCTGTGATACAGAGTCTCTCTAAGACACTCACCCCCTTCCCTTGGAAGGCTTGGTGCTACTGTCTAAGGGATAGAACTCTTGAGAGAAAATATCTTATGTGTTAGTAGCAGTTGGTTTGCCACCCTTGGTAGCCAACTAATTGCTTAACACCCAATTCACTCTTGTGATTGATCCCTCAGCTTGGAGGATAGGACTTGAAGAAAAGCCATTGAAGACTGAAGGTTGATGATCAAGACCTTGCTTGAAGGCTGTGGAGATGGAGATGGATGCTTGCTTTAGCTTGAAGATAGGAGTGGTGCAGAGCTGCTGTGGCTGTTTATTTTTGCTGTATTTCATTTCTGATGTATTGATTGGTTTTCTGGACTGTATTGTTTGCTGTTTACCCTGTTGGATTGAAAGTGAAGTCTGTTCACTTTTGCCTATTGTTTTCCAGGTTCGAGGTTGAGTGGGACTCCCTTGCCTCGCTTGTATTGCTGCATTCATGCATTTTACTGCTTTACTGTATATATCTGCTATTGTTTCTGTTTCCGTCTATTCCCTTAGGATCTCTGTTTCTCTCTGTGCAAGAGAGGAACATGATAGACAATAGGTCTTAACCCATGCATGATAACATTAGGTTAGTTTGATTCCCTTCGCAACCGTAGGTTAGAGTTCTATCTCTTCTTTCTCAAAACAAACAGAAAACACAAATAAAGATTTCAAACACAATAAAAGACACTTCTTCCGTAAAAGAAGGTGAACTCATCAAGACGTCATTTTTGTCCGCTTGGACTGTTAATCAGAAAAAACCTTTTTCAGAAGGAATAAAATCAACCAAGACAGACTTGTGTCGTACGTGGCCCGAACTACGTTTGCTCTGATCTTTCATGTTGTGTGAAAGTACGTAGGCATAGGATGCGATATCCTAGCGAGCAACCTTCCCCTCCTTTCCCGTAGGTAGGCGAACTACGTTGACTCTGATTTCTCATTCCAGATGAGAATACGTAGGCATAAAGTGCGATGCTTTGCCGAGTCATTTTATTTTTCATTTTATTTTCTTTTAACCCTTAACCTTTAGCATAGATAGAATAACAATCCATACCCAAAAACAAGCGTGGATCCCGTCGAGTACGACGGACGTGAGGGGTGCTAATACCTTCCCTTTGCGTAACCAACTCCCGAACCCAGGTTTTGGTTGCGACGACCATACCTTTCCCGTGTTGTGCGAGGTTTACTCTGAGCGTTTCCTTTCCCTCCTGTGGGATAAATAACGCACGGTGGCGACTCTTCTGTTCAGCCGGCGCCGATTTTCGCAGTAGCGACAGTTGGCGACTCTGCTGGGGATCCAACGTCCCCTGGCTGCTAAGGACTGCGATAGTTCTTATGCATTTGGGATCCAACGTCCCTTAAGAGAGTCAATCCTAACGCTTGTTTTCCCGTCGAGGATTTTGTATGGATTTATATTTCTGACCTTTATTTTCAGCGTTATATATATTGATTATTATTGCTGTATTGGGGTGTGACGGGTGTTCTGATACTGAGTGAGAAGTCGGACCTGGGCTTGAGTGCACCTAGAATTAGAGTAGAGATTAGTTGGCGCCCGCTTGCTTTGCTTGCTTTGGTGTCCCGCGAAATCTACACTCGGACGAGGTTCCTCTGGTTGGCCTCCTGCCCCTTCCTTTGGTTGGCGTGGGTTGCTGGTTAGTTGAATTGTCGACTTTGGGGACCGATCATTTGGAAGTTGGCTAAGTGAGGCCTCTTCAGGATTTGATGATGCCACTCCTTCTGGGAATCGTATCATCAACCCTAAAAGTCTGTGACGCCGACGACCGCATAGGATGCCATACCTTTGTCAGTTACTAGGACATCCACCTGTGAAAGGGTTTGGGGTTATGCAGGTAACTAGACTTTTAGATACCGGTTATTTCTTGATCAGAGATCCTGGGTATTTATGGAGAGTTATGAGGTCTGTCAGAGACCATTTGGAGAGTTCGGAGGTCTGTCAGAGACCAGTTGGAGAGTTCTGTCAGAGACCAGTTGGAGGGTTCTGAGGTCTGTCAGAGACCAGGTGGAGATATGATTTGAGGTCTACCAGAGACCAGTGGGAGTTATGGTTTGGGGTCTGTCAGAGACCATTGATGGAGCTTTGTTTTAGGTCTATCTGAGACCAGGGTTTGAGGACTTCTAGGGAATTTATCTGAGACTTCTTGATATGGTTCAGGCTATTCAGCTACGGCAGTTGGTCCCCGTTGCATGTTACTTGCATTGCATTTGTTTGCATACTCATCATCATTGCATCCCACTAACGTGTGTCTGTGCTGCAGGTGCATTTGCATTTCCCTAGTTCTAGTGTCCGGATTTCTGAGTGATTGGTCATGGCCAGCTTAAGAAGGACGGTTGCTTACAAATTGCTTACTCCTGATGTTGTTCCCCTGCTTCGGTTGATCTCTCTGGCTGATGAGGATGTTCGTAGGAGTTTCAGGATGAGCTATGGAAGACTATTGAGATTGGTGCGCAAACCCACGGAGATAGAGCTAGATGGGCTGTACGCTTTGATGCAATTCTATGACCCCGCTTTGAGATGTTTTACGTTTGCTGATTTCATTATGGGGCCTACCATTGAGGAGTATGTGGAGTTTACTGAGTTACCCGTGAAGAACCAGGTTCCATTCATTCATTCTGGCATTAAGCCCAAGCCAGAGGACTTGGCAAAAGCTTTGCATGTGGATGCTTCTGAGATGTTGACTACTGTTTCCCGTGGAGTGCCAGGCTTCTCGCTCCAGTTCTTGATTGGTAAAGCCCAAGAGTACGCTAAGAGCGGGTGTTGGATTGCCTTCAATGCTGTGCTGGCTCTGTGCATTTATGGCATAATATTGTTTCCCAATGTACCGGATTTTGTGGACTTCGATGCCTTCTACTTGTTTGCCGCTGGTAATCCTGTACCGACCTTGCTCGGAGATTTCTACCACTCACTGCATTACAAGAATGAGAAGGGAAGAGGAAAGAATGTTCATTTCTGTGTACCATTGTTGGATATGTGGTTTAAAGGCCACCTTCCCATGAAGGGATCTTTTGTGAAGAGTGCAACCATAGCTAGCTGGTCAGAGCGCCTGATGAGGCTATCTTCTGAAGACGTTGAGTGGTTTGATCGAGACCTGCTAGGATCTGAGCTTATATTCAGTTGTTCTGGGTACCCTAATGTTCCGCTGATAGGAAGAAAGGGGTGTATCAATTACAACCCTTCTCTGTTCGTCCGTCAGTTCGGATATGCGCTGAAGAACCCGCCAAAGGAGGAAGAAGTACAGGAATCTCTGTACTTCACCGGAGATTTGAAGGGGGAGTTATTCGCCAAGTTGCAGCATGCCTGGACGCGTATTAACCGAAGAGGGAAGCCGTTGTTAGGGAAGAATGACTGTCAGGCCTATGCACCTTACAGAGAGTGGATCCAGGAGAGAGCCAGTCAGTTGAGGATGCCATTTCCAGATGCACCAGTTCTTGTTCCTATTCCGGTAGCAGAGCCTACTACTGTTTCTAGGGAGGCCTACGAGCAAGTTGTGAAAGAAAAAGAAGCCTTGATAAAGATCAACGAAGGGTTAGAGCAAGAGCTAGCCCAGGCACGCAGTGAGAAAAACAAGGTCGTCCATGCTTTCCAACAGCAGATTGAGCTAATGAACAGATTAGAGGCTGAGCTAACTGAGGAGAGGAAGAAGCGCGAACGTTTGGGGCAAGAGTTCAGAAGCTCCCATGACATGCTGGAATCCAAGAAGAAAGTGCTTGACATAGCTCACCGAGAGATCTCTTCTTGTAATAAGACTTGGAATGCTACGCTCACCAACAATAAGAAGAGGGAGGATAAGTTGAAGCAGCAAATCTCTGACCTCGAAGAGCAATTGAAGTCCAGCATCAAGAAGTGTGAAGAAGAAGTGATGACCAGGTATAGTCTCCAGAACGCACTAAACAAGGCCATCAAAGGCAGAGATGAAGTTGTGTCTCAGAAGCGTAAACTAGAGGACCGCTTCGGAGAGGGGGCATGGGAAGAAACTGCTGAAGACGTGCGGCGTGTTCTCAAGAGAAGAAACCAACTTGTTGAAGGGCTGCTTGCTCGACCAAGTCATCCGGAGACCAAGAAGTTGCTAGAAGAGTACCAGACCTATGGGGGTGTTTGATCATTTCATGTAGTAACTTGTATGCTTTATTTGCATAGTGCTGACTATCACCAGGATTGTTGGTTGAGGTCATGCCTTCTCTTTGTACTCTCAGTAACATTGTATTCTTGGCTTATTGGTTTCTCAGCAATATATGAGGCTTTCTGTGATTCAGCTCCGATCTTTATATTGATAGCACTGTCACTGTACCGGCACCTTCACACTAGAATCGGGGAATGAATTTCCCTAATGCACAGACACACATTGCATTGCATTCATATTCATATTGCATTACAGGTAATCTTTGGATGGTGTCTTATTTCCTGCTCTGTACCAGGTACTTTTCAGGATTGCAGATCAGCACCCGCACCGCTATTCTACTCGCACCAACTGTCGAAGAATCATGGATCAAATGCAGAACGAGATGCAAGATGTGCGCGAGAAGCTAGCTCTCTTTATGCAGACCATGGAAGCTATTGCAAAAGGTCAGGAGAATTTGCAAGCCATGGTCCAACCTCTGTTGGCCCGAAATGCTGGTCACGGTAACGAGGATCATCAGTCTGTGCGAGTCGATACTGCTCATGGAGATGGCACTCCCACGCCAGTGGCTCCACCTGTAGTCAACATACCTACTGCTAATGTCAACAACGCTACCGCTGCTGGGAACGGTAACGTCGGAGTTGGGAACGAGACTACTGTCCATAACGTTGGGTTTGGTGATGTCAACTTGGGTGATAATATGGGAGGCAACGGCTTTGGCAATGCTGGATTCGGGTTCAATGATCAGGGATTCGATAATGCTGGGAAATATGGTTTCAATGCTCAAGGCTTTGGGCAAGATGGTTATGGGGTGGCTAATCAGGGTTACGGAGGTTTCGGAAATGGAAACGGCGCTGGGTTAATGGCTTTTGGGCCTGCTGGAGGTGTTCAGGGATACGGCAACAGAGGGCGAGGCCCAGTGATGAATCAGATCAGGGCTGGCCGTAATAATGGATATGATGGGTATGGAGCTGGGAATGGTATATGGCAAGAAGATCAGCAGGAAGACGCTTTCTCCGGCGGAGGTTTCGAAGGGCCGATGGATGACTCCCAGAAGATCAGAATGCTGGAAGAGCAGATGAGGAGGGTCCTGAACCAAAGTGCTGTGGGCTTGGACATGGCAACAATGGGTCTGGTACCTGGCTTGAGGGTGCCAATCAAATTCAAAGCTCCTGCGTTTGATAAGTATAAAGGGGACACATGCCCGAAAGTGCACGTACGGGCTTATTACAGAAAGATGTCTGCATATTCAACTGATGAGAGAATGCTAATGCATTTCTTTCAAGATAGTTTGTCAGGCCCTTCCCTAGAGTGGTATATGGGGTTGGATCCAACCAATATCAAGACATGGAAGCAATTGGCGGAGGCCTTTGTAGCTCACTACAAGTATAACAACGACTTGGCACCCAATCGGGTCCAATTGACAGGGTTGTCTCAGAAGAAGGGGGAGAGCTTTAAAGAGTACGCGCAAAGGTGGCGCGATATGGCTGCCAGGGTCCGCCCTCCTTTAGAAGACAAGGAAATGAATGACATGTTCGTCGGCACATTCACAGGCTTGTTTCATGACATGTTGTTTCATACATCTCTGGCCAGCTTTCCAGACCTAATTCTGATGGGAGAAAAGATTGAGCGTAACATTAAACAAGGAAAATTCCAGGCTGAGGAATCAACTGCATCTGGCAGTAATAGGAAGGCTTTTGGTGGGCGCCGTCAGGGCGAGGCAAGCGCAGTGTTTGGAGGCCGAGGCCGAGGCCGAGGCAGGGGACGAAACCAATATCATCAGCCGCAGCAGGTGGCGAGTGTTACTATCCCGTATCAGCAACAACCACTTCAACAACAACAACCGTTTCAGCAGCAGCCAATGCAGCAACAACAGCAGCAGCAGCAACAGCCTCAGCAGGGGGCACAACAGGCTCAGCGAAGATTCCAGGGTGGTAAACCAAGAAGAGTGTTTGAGAAGCCTCCCTCAACATATGCAGAGTTGTTGCAGACGCTGTTGGGTCTAAATCTGGTAGAGAAAAGAACTCTGGCACCGATAACGGGAACTCCTCCGTATGGTTATGATGTAAGCAAGCACTGTGAGTTTCATTCTGGGGCTCCGGGCCACGATATAGAGGGTTGCCATGCTTTTAAGCACGTTGTGCAGGATCTTTTGGACAATAAGACTATCAATTTCAGAACGGCGGGTCCGAATATAGTGCAGAAACCCATGCCTAATCATGGGGCGAACGCCATTCTGACTGAGGAAGGGTTGAATCTGATTATGAATGTTGACGATTTAAAGACGCTGCTGAGCGAGATAAAAAGCAGATTGTTGCAAGGGGGTGTTTATCCAGGATGTGACGAGTATTGCTTAGAATGCTGGACCCTAGCTGGAGGGTGTGATGATTTGAAGAAAGGCATTCAGGCTTTAATTGATGGAGGCACATTGCAGTTTGACCGAGCAGCGACCGAAGAGCCTGCAGGGGCAGTAGCAGATGATCAGAGTGATGTGGCCACTGTAACGATTCCTCGGAAGACAATCACTATTGCAGCACCGGTTCAGCGACCACCGATCACCATAACTAAGGTCGGGCCGATCCCGTACGAGAACACGAAAGCAGTCCCATGGTCATATGGGTTGGAAGTGTATTGTGACGGGATAAAAGTTGATGTTAATAAACAGCCAGCCGAGACTGTGGACAACGTTGTTGGTTCAGGAGGCATGACAAGGAGTGGTAGGATCTTCATATCGCCTGAGGTGGAGGCCGAAAGACTAGCAAAAGGAAAGGGGAAGATGGTTGAGAATGTCCCAGTGCAAGCAAGCGAAAAAGAAGCGGCATCGAAGGATGTAGAAGAGTTCATGCGCTTGATTCGAAAAAGTGATTATAAGATTGTGGAGCATCTGCAACAGACGCCGTCCAAAATATCCATCTTGTCATGGCTCTTGTGTTCGGAAGCTCACAGAAATGCTTTGTTGAAAGTCCTGGATACTTCCTTCGTACCCCAAGACGTCTCTGTAAATCAGCTGGAAGGAGTGTTGTCACATGTAAATGCAGGCCACAGCTTGGGCTTCACCGACTTCGATTTGACCCCAAAAGGGAGGGATCACAATATGGCGCTGCACATATCTGTCGAGTGTAGAGGATCAGTAATGTCGCATGTATTGGTCGACACCGGATCGTCTTTGAATGTGATGCCCAAGAAGGCGATGATGAAGTTGGATGTTAGAGGAATCTTGTGCATGCCCAGTGACTTGGTAGTCAGAGCGTTTGATGGCACGCGAAGAACAGTCTTTGGATCGATAACATTGCCTCTACAGGTGGGGCCGGAGGTATTTGCAACTGAGTTTTATATCATGGATATACAGCCTGCGTACAGCTGCTTGCTTGGAAGACCTTGGATCCATGGGGATTGGGCAGTCACGTCTACCCTGCATCAGAAGTTGAAATATATGGTTGGAGACAGCGTAGTCATCGTATGCGGAGAAGAAGACATCCTGGTCAGCCATCTGTCGTCATTTAAATATGTGGAGGTCGACGGAGACATCCACGAAACACCCTGCCAGGCATTTGAAGGGTTGCGTATCAAGGACAAAGGTCCCGGGCCGAGCAAAGTACCAGAGATAGCTGTCTCGTCGTATAAAGAAGCTCAAGCGCTGGTGGAGGCAGGAGAAGCAAAGGGCTGGGGCAAAGTGCTGGATATTCCTGTGAAGATGGACCGGTTCGGGCTGGGATACCAACCGTCGTCGTCAACACCTGCTGTGGGGGCACCCCGTTTTAGAGGGCCAGTAACCATCTCTGCCAGTGGAGTATGTCATGAAACCATCAACGCTGCTTCGGAGTCTGACGAAGGAGACAGCGACTGTGATATGGATGCCTGGATTCAGCCAAGCACGCCAGGACAAAGACTGTGCAACTGGTCTATTCAGGAGCTTGTTCCTGTGACTCTTAAACAGTAATGCTTTGCTTTATTGATTGTTGAATAATCTGATGTCTTGCCCGGGGCATCAGGATTTGCTTAGGGCTGTGTTGTTATGAACATTGCGTGTTAATCATTAAATAAATGGCGTTTTTTCATGTGCAAATACTGTAATCTCTGTCTTTCTTGTTTTGTATTTTTCAATAAAATGGCAACGTGGTTATTCGCTTTATATGCATTTTGAAGCACTTAACCGTTCCTTTTGCAGGATAACATTTTCAGATGACATCCTTGAACCACCTATGACTCGTCCCGACTTTGAGCATCCGGTATTTCAGGCCGAAGAAGAGGTTGTCGAAGATAGTGACGTTCCTGAAGAACTGTCTTGGTTAGTGAAGCAAGAGGAAAGAGCCATTCTGCCTCACGAAGAGGTCATCGAAATTATCAACTTGGGGTCGGAAGGGGTTGAGAAGAATATTCGTATCGGTGCCGCACTGCAGGGTGATATCAAGCGAAGACTGGTTGAAATGCTCCGGGAGTATAATGATGTATTCGCTTGGTCGTATGAAGATATGCCAGGGCTCGATACAGATATGGTTGTGCACCGTCTGCCACTGAAAGAAGAATGCCCGCCAGTCAAACAAAAGCTTCGCAGAACTCGACCAGATATGGCAGTGAAGATCAAAGAGGAAGTTCAAAAACAGTGGGACGCTGGTTTCCTGGCTGTGACAAAATATCCCTCATGGGTTGCTAACATCGTACCAGTGCCAAAGAAAGATGGCAAGGTTCGAATGTGCGTGGATTACAGAGATTTGAATAAAGCAAGCCCAAAGGACGATTTTCCGCTTCCTCATATTGACGTGCTAGTTGATAATACTGCTCAATACTCCGTATTCTCCTTCATGGATGGCTTTTCAGGATACAATCAAATTAAAATGGCGCCAGAGGATATGGAGAAGACCACTTTCATAACGCCTTGGGGAACATTTTGCTACAAGGTGATGCCCTTCGGCTTGAAAAATGCTGGGGCAACATATCAGCGTGCGATGACGACTCTTTTCCATGACATGATGCATAAAGAGATCGAAGTTTATGTTGACGATATGATTGCCAAATCCCAGACGGAGGAAGAGCATCTGGTGAATCTGCTGAAGTTATTTAAAAGGCTTAGGAAGTTCAGGCTGAGACTGAACCCTAATAAATGCACCTTCGGGGTGAGATCGGGTAAGCTGCTGGGGTTTATCGTAAGCGAAAGAGGAATAGAGGTCGATCCTGCTAAAATAAAAGCGATTCAGGAAATGCCGACGCCTAAAACAGAGAAAGAGGTGCGCGGGTTTTTAGGGAGGTTGAACTACATTGCCCGGTTCATATCTCACCTAACGGCCACGTGTGAACCATTGTTCAAACTGTTGAAAAAAGACCAAGCTGTAACATGGAACGAAAATTGTCAAAAGGCGTTCGATAAAATAAAGCAGTATTTGCAGGAGCCTCCTATTTTGATACCCCCAGTGGCAGGTAGGCCCTTGATCATGTATTTGACGGTTCTTGAGGGAAGCATGGGTTGTGTTCTCGGTCAACACGACGAGACAGGAAGAAAAGAGCATGTGATCTACTACTTGAGTAAGAAATTTACAGATTGTGAATCTCGATACTCAATGCTTGAGAAAACTTGTTGCGCGCTAGCCTGGGCCGCCAAGCGTTTGAGGCAATACATGCTGAATCATACAACCATGCTCATCTCGAAGATGGATCCTATCAAATATGTATTCGAAAAGCAGGCGTTGTCAGGGAGAATTGCCCGTTGGCAGATGGTCTTGACTGAATACGACATCCAATACGTCTCGCAAAAGGCTATAAAGGGGAGTGTGCTGTCTGAGTATCTGGCGGAGCAGCCTATTGAAGATTACCAATCGATGAGGTTTGATTTTCCTGACGAGGATATCATGTACCTAAAGATGAAGGATTGTGAAGAGCCGTTGCCAGACGAAGGACCAGAGTTGGGTTCCAAATGGAAGATGATATTTGACGGAGCTGTGAACGCTTACGGTAGCGGAATAGGGGCAATCATCACTACGCCACACGGGTCGCACATCCCGTTTACTGCCCGATTGACCTTTGCCGAGCCAATAATGAGGCCGAATATGAAGCGTGTATAATGGGGCTTGAAGAAGCCATTGATTTGCGAATCAAGAATTTAGACGTATGCGGAGACTCAGCTCTGGTGGTGAATCAGATAAAAGGGGAATGGGAGACACGTCATCCCAACTTGATACATTACATGAACTATGCAAGGAGATTGTTGCCTTTCTTTGACAAGGTTGAGTTGCATCATGTACCGCGGGCAGAGAATCAAATGGCTGACGCCCTGGCCACTTTGTCTTCCATGTACAAAGTCAATTTCTGGAACGAGGCTCCCCGAATCATTATCTCTCGGCTTGACAGACCAGCTTACGTATTTGCTATTGATGAAGCATCCAACGACAAACCGTGGTATTTTGATATCCTTAATTTCCTGAAAAATAAAGAGTATCCGGCTGGGGCATTCAGTCAAGATCAGAAGACTCTCAGGAGATTAGCGGGTAATTTCTATTTGAATCCGGATGGCGTCTTATACAGAAGAAACCACGACTTGGTGATGTTGCGTTGCGTAGATGAAAAAGAGGCAAAGCTGCTCATGGAGGAAATACACGAAGGTACCTTTGGTACGCATGCTGGTGGGCATGCTATGACGAGAAAGCTGCTGCGGGCAGGTTATTTTTGGCTGACCATGGAAACTGATTGTTTCAAGTTTGCGAGGAAATGCCACAAGTGCCAAATCTATGCTGATAAGATCCATGTGCCTCCGAGTCCTCTGAATGTAATGTCATCGCCATGGCCATTCTCGATGTGGGGAATTGATATGATTGGAAAGATCGAGCCGACAGCTTCTAATGGGCACCGGTTCATCCTAGTAGCAATCGATTATTTCACCAAGTGGGTGGAAGCGGCGTCTTACGCAAATGTAACGAAGCAAGTGGTGGCCAGATTCATCAAGAGAGATATCATTTGCCGATATGGGATCCCCGAGCGGATAATCACGGACAACGGTTCAAACCTAAACAACAAAATGATGAAGGAGCTATGTCAGAATTTCAAGATCGAACATCACAACTCCTCCCCTTACCGACCCAAGATGAATGGCGCTGTCGAGGCGGCCAATAAGAATATAAAGAAGATCGTTCAGAAAATGGTGGTGACCTATAAAGATTGGCATGAGATGCTGCCTTTCGCTTTGCACGGTTATCGTACGACGGTACGCACATCAACCGGGGCAACCCCATTCTCGTTAGTATACGGAATGGAAGCGGTATTACCATTGGAAGTTGAGATCCCTTCTCTGAGGGTATTGTGAGACGTTCAGCTAGACGAGGCAGAATGGGTGAAAGACAGGTTGAACCAATTGAGTTTGATGGACGAGAAGAGGCTAGCTTCTCTAGCATATGGTTGTTTGTACCAGAGCCGAATGAAGAAAGCACATGATAAGAAGATACATCCGCGAAGCTTTCAGACGGGCGACCTTGTGCTGAAAAGGATTCTCCCGCCGCAAGCAGATCACAGGGGCAAGTGGACCCCCAACTACGAAGGGCCATATATTGTCAGAAAAGTCTTTTCAGGAGGAGCGTTATTGTTGTCAACTATGGACGGTGAAGACTTCGCGTCGCCTGTGAATTCGGACGCAGTTAAAAAATACTTTGCTTAAAATAGACCCGCTGGACAGAAAAAAGAGAGTCCAGGCAAAAATGGGGCATCCTGGCGAACCAAAAACAGAATGAAAGGTTCGGGCAAAAGTTAGGGATAAAATTAAAAAAAATGTGTACACCCGCGAAGTTGAAAACCTACACTGGGCGGCTTCGGCAAAAAAGGGTATCCCGGTGAACTGAAAACCCGTAAAGGGCGGTTCACGCAAAAGTTAGGGGTTTGAAAAGCAAATGACTGCGGTCCGAATTTGATATTGCAGTGAGCATCAATGCGGGAGAATACCTGAGGGGTCGATTATCAGATACAACCTCTTCGGAAGAGTGAATACTGGGAAAGCATTAGGGTTGGGCGAGTCATAGGAGGATCAGTTCGTGGTGTTCGTCTGCATCCCGTTGCCGACATGTGTACAAATTTAATTTGCCAAAATATTTATGCTTCTTGTGAATGCTTGTGTATTTGTTTTGCGTAGCTCCCTCATTTCAGGAGTTACATCCCGTGTACAAAAAAAATTTCCGCCCATTCAGGGGCCCAATCAATGAAATATGTTATTCAGTACTTGATGCTGGTTCTTTATTGTTTTGTGCATGATAAAACGCCTAAGTTTATTGAAACTAGCATGTGTATAACATCACTGGCCCTTGCCAACCATTGCTAAAGCTTTGAATTAACTGAAAATAACGTTACTAACCTGAATCGATTTGGTTGCATAGGCTTGTCTTGTCTTGTTTGTATTGTTGCAGGTTTCATAGCCGCACGAGGAAGATGACCAAGAGACCGCAGTAATAAAAGACTCGACCCTCACGCAGATCGTGCATATTCTTCCTGAAGAAGGATAGAAGTCCCCAGCTAGTCGTAGCTTATCCAAAGGACATGCTCCAGCACAGTCGTTTATCCTCAGCAGAGTTTGGCAATCCCATAGTGGAGGCTGTATTCAGACAGTGTGGTGTCCCCCAGAAGGATTCCTCTATCGTAAGCAGAGCGGTTTAGCCGTAGAAGATTAATATTTGTGAGCTGTATTCAGGCAGTTTACCTTTCCCCGCAGGGTCATTTACTCTCTCCCCCAGTGGAGTCAGTTAATTTTCCCAAGAGAATCATCCCATCCCCAGCGGAGTTCTCTTTCCAACCAGTGTCTTCATTCCTCCCAGTGGAACTCGAAGATTAAGACTCTCCCCGGTAGAGTTGGTGTGGCGCATTGGCATTTATTTTGTCAAAATACCGTGTGATATCCGTTCACTTTCCAGCAGAAGTCCAATTATATCGGGCGCATCTGCCATTCTCCAGCAGAGTTATATTCCCAACAGGGTGTTACTTCAATGAGGAGCTTGATTTGAGTTCCCAATTTCCCAGCTGAGTCGACTTCATTCTCCCAGCATTTATTTTGCTGGGATAGTTCTGTAGCATCCGGCTATCCCCAGCGGAGTTGGCATTATCTTCAACATTTATTTTGCTGAAGCAGTTCCTGTATCTCGGCAGTTCGAGTCTACATTTGCATTGGCATGCAGTGTCATATTCACATCCACCAAAAAAAAATGCGTAGCATTTCCATGTCGAATGGATCATTGCATCATTGTCAAACATATGCATTTTGAAACATAAACTAGGTTGGCTAATCTTTTGTTTCAAGTATTGTTTCTCTTGCAGGTAGAGAGAGCCCTCGCTCAGGTGAATCAATAAACATTCAGGATCTCGACGTGAGACATTCGACGAAGTGTCAGCTTTGGCACTACTCACCACAGAGTCAGCAGGATAAATTTCTCTTTGTCCCTAAGCAGAGTTACTTATTTCCCCGCCAGGGTTCTTGTTGAAGTGTCTCTAATCCGACCAGCGGATTGTTTCCTTCAAAGTTGTTGTTATGTCAGCATCAAAAGGTTTCATGAACCAGAATTTCAGAGGCCACCGCCAGCTATCAGAACAGGCGTCCGGTAGTTTGGTTTCCAGATATCCCCAGTAGAGTCTGCCTCAAAGTCGCTGTAACGTCAGTGATAAGAAGTTTGCGGACCAATGGAAGGATGAGTCCTAACGTGGACAAATTTCTTGACAGGGTTTCTTCGTGCTAGAAAAGCGGAGTCCTAACATGGACAGTTTTAATTCCCCGGGCTGATGGGAGGTGCTAGTCCTAACGTGGGCAGGTTCGATTTCTTAGAATTGATGGAATGTGGAGTCCTAACGTGGACATTTCTTCCAGTTTGACGGTATGTGTTAGTCCTAACGTGGACAGCTTCGAGTTCTCGGTATTGATTGAGTGTAGGGTCCTGACGTGGACAAGTTTATTCTTCTTCGTGTTGTGGGCAAAGTATGAGTCCTGACGTGGACACAGTCTTATCTCCCCAACAAGTCAAAGACGCGCAAGTCCTGACGTGGACAAGTTTATTTCTTCAGCAGGTTGGGATATGAGTCCTGATGTAGACAAAGTTTTATTTCCTCAGCAAGTCAAGAGATCGGAGTCCTTACGTGGACAAAGCATATCAAGTTATTCCTTACGTGAAAAGATGAGTCCTGACGTGGACAAGGTTATTCCTTACGTGGAAAGAGAAGCTTCAGTTCCGTAAGTGGAAAAGCAAGTTCAGTCCTGACGTGGACAGACGCAGAAAAGACGAGTTGGTTTCCTTACGTGGAAAGATTGTGATTCCTTACGTGGAATGAAGATCGGAGTCCTTACGTGGACAGATTAAGATGTTTCCTTACGTGGAAATGTTTAGTCCTGACGCGGACAGATTGGGAAGAAAATTGATTCCTTACGTGGAAAGAGAAGATTCCTAACGTGGAAAAGAAGTGGTTTCCTTACGTGGAAAGATGACAATTCCTTACGTGGAAAGATTGAGTCCTTACGTGGACATATCAAGAGCATTCCTTACGTGGAAGAAAAAACAGTTTCCTTACGTGGAAAGACGAGTTTATTCCTTACGTGGAAAGATTGAGTCCCTACGCGGACATATCAAGATTGATTCCTGACGTGGAAAGATAGAGGCATTCCTAACGTGGAAAAAGTTTGTTTCCTTACGTGGAAAAGAAAAGTTGATGCCTAACGTGGAAGAATGTAATTCCTAACGTGGAAAGTTTAGTCCTGACGCGGGCAGATCCAGGCGAAGTCTTAGTCCTAACGTGGATGGTGTTATTCCTAACGTAGAACGGTTATTCCTAGCGTGGATGGAGTTTATTCCTAACGTGGAAGAGTTTATTCCTAACGTAGACGATTTATTTCTGACGAGAAGGCAGACGAGCCATCCCCAGCGAAGTCGCCGAGTTTTCGTGCTAACAACAGTTGGAGTCCTAACGTGGACGAAGTTTCCGATGATTCCATCTTTTTCAGGATGATGAGAAGAATCCCCAGCACGGTCGCTAGTGGATCAATTGGTTGCCGTAACAGTCAGATCCAGGCAGTGGATGTCATTCCCCAAGCAGTGGTGCCATTTATTTTTGCGGTTGGCAAATTTCTGGGTTCTTAGTATTCAACCGTCTCGTACCGCGAATGTCTGAAGGCTCCAGGCTCTTCACCCAATCGGGTCCAAGTCGCTTGAATAGGGGCAGCTGTTGCACCCTAAAATTTGCCCAACCTTATTCACTTGATTTATGTTTCAATATCATTAGCATTTGCATATAGAGTCATGTACATAGGTTACTCATCTGCATAGCATAAGCATAACAAGTCATCCAACAGGGGACCAGTCATTATTATCATCTCTAGAGGCCTATCAAGAGGTTATTATTCAAATTCAACCTCATTCAAGTCATCAGAAAGAATTGGGAAGCTATCAAGTCAATGGATCAAGCAGTTCATCTATCTCCTATCTGAGGGTACCTGGGGATCATCAAGGAAAGTATGAGCTGTGAATTGAAGGCATGGGGAGTATCTAGACATCTTGGAGGACTTAGAAAGTCATTTGGGGAAGGAGACAAGTCATTGGTGTAGTCACAAGAGTTGTGGAGGAAGACAGTCAACTAGGGTTTCATCTAGGTCAACCCTGGGTCAACTCTAGGTCAATTGACTGATTGAGAGGCATTAAAGGCTATTGGAGAGATGTGGGGTTCATCATTTGACATGTAGAAGAGGATATGGTGATATGCCAAGAAGAAATCAAGAGAAATCAAGGAGAAGAGGAGTTTCTAAATTAGGGTTTCTATGTAAAATCCCCTAGTTTAGGTCAAATTTCCAAGCAAGATAAGTCAAAATGAAAGCTTCAAATGGATCCTTGGCCAACATGAAACTTGTAGAGGATCTCAATACCTTTAATTTTAGTGGTGGAAGACATTAAGGAGATTTATAGAACTCAAGTTATGGTCCTTGCAAGTTACAGGTCATCGGAGGTATCTGAAATTTTGTCTGTGAAAGTGATTTGACTTCCAAGCAATTTTTACCCCTCAAGGATATTTCAAATGAATTTATGGTCAACATAAGAGTTGTTCCTCATTGTCTTAGCTTTCTATAATGGTATAGTATTCCTTCATGTGATTTGTGGAACTCTACTTATGGTCTTGGCAAGCAAAGGGTATTTTGGTCATTTGAGAATTACAGGTCATTTCAACCTATGCCCAAAACTCATACAAGGAAGCTCCAAATGGAAAACTTTACAACATCAAACTTGCTCCAAATGACATTTTGAGTCTAGAAAAGTGACCATGAGAGATTGTAAAGATTCATAGCACAAGGTTTCAAAATTGTTGGATTTAATGAATAAAAATGGACTTAAAAATGAGATTTTTCATATTTTGGCCAAATGAAGCAAAATTATAGGTCATTTTGAATGGAAATATCATTTTAAAGACATTGGATAAAGTAGAAGTTTGAGCTTAGTTCACATTTTGGGAGTTATCCATGGTTACTTGTGATAGAAGATACATAAACCAAATCCAAGGGAAAGAATGCAAGGGAAACTTCTCCAAGTTTCTAGGAGGTTCTAAGGACACCTATATATTGATATGAGATGGTTCATGCCATGGTTGGTGATTACATTTTCTCAAAACCCCAAGTTATACACACTTTCTCCAATTTGCAAAAGCATCACAAACTCTTCCAAATTCCCATCAATCTTCACATTCTCTGATTGAATCTTCATCATCATCATCCAAGCATCATAATTCACATCAAGATTGGTGAAATTGGAGGAAGACTCGAGCTGTGCAAGTTCATCATTCAAGAAGCATAAATTTTGGAATTGAGAGATTCAAAGCTTTGGAGTCATATTTGTTGCATACAGAAGTAATCATCAAGTTCATTGATCAGTTTGCACTCACTTCAAGCCTTGGATCAAGAGGATTTGGTACCTGTTTTCATCAATTGCACCATGTATGTTTCCTGCTCGAATTGCATGTTTTAGTTAGAGTTATTAGGTTTTGATAGTGTAGAATTGCTAAGATAGGATAGATGACTTAATTTGGTGAGTTTGGAGAGCTTTCATGAAGTTTGGTTATGGAGTGCAAAATCTGGTTGGATTGATATCTCATGATTCAGTGCATGAAAATCTTGGTTTATAGGCTTGTGATAACCAGCATAAGATGTAGATTAGGTTAGGGTAAAGATTGGAGAGAATTAGAAGAGTTGATATCAGGTGAAAATAGCTAAACTCATCTGTTATGTTCATCGGGTTTGTTCATGGAGTGAGTTTTAGAAGGAGATGATGGCACGGTTGTGTAGAGGGAAGAAATTAGGGCATCTTTGCTCTTCGAAGATTTTGTTTTCATGGAGAATTGAGGATGTATGGATGGGTGGAAGGTCTGGTTCATAAGCTCGTGCATGGAGCTTCCATGGCTGAAACCCTAGCCATTTGGAGAAGAAACATGGTGTCCGTTGGATGAGGTCTTCCTCATTGACTTGGATCTTGATCGTATGGCTCACGTTTAAAAAGAAATATGGAGGGAGACTCTGGGGTGCCAAACGCACCGTTTCACTTAAACTTTCTGACTGGGCTCAAACATCGTTGCTAATGCCACCCCCGTTCCCAAGGCCCAAGCTAGTATGAACTAGATTTCTTACTATATGCACCGTTCAGGTTTTTTTTATTTTTGTTAGGTTTTCTGATAGCATTGGGCCCAGACGCGCTTGCTATGCGCGCCCCCCAATCTGGGCCCATCCTTGTTTTTAACTAAATCAATTTACTCCCTGCACCCCTTTCCACTCTTAATTCATTTTATTTCTTCAAAAATATTAATTCTTAAAAAAAATCATAATAAATCATAAAATGCATATTTTCAACTGATTCTTTTTGCATTAATTTCTTCAAGATGTCTAGAAAATTATAAAAAAATGAAAATTGCATTTTATTTTTTATTTGATATTTTTCCCATATTTCCCAAATAAATGCATATTTTAGGTGTTTCATTTCACACATGATTTTGATAATTTTTGTTCTACTAGTTGCTTTAATATTTTTCATCCATTCTTTTTAGGTTGATTAGTTTAGACATTCAACTTGTATATGCAATTTAGTTCCCATTTTTAGAAATTAATTTTAGGTGTTTAGTTTAGGTGTGAATAACATGAACAAAATTAGGGTTTTAATTCAACTTAGGTGAGATAGTTTAGTTCTTTTAGGAAATTTTCATCTGATTTTTGGGGTATGGATTATAGGGGTTATGGGTATAGGATAGATCCCCTTAGAAATCAC
Organism: Lathyrus sativus; assembly: GCA_963859935.3. Classification (NCBI taxonomy): domain Eukaryota; kingdom Viridiplantae; phylum Streptophyta; class Magnoliopsida; order Fabales; family Fabaceae; genus Lathyrus; species Lathyrus sativus. The sequence goes on from CAWUDS030000001.1 coordinate 25,684,953, forward strand.
TAGGATTCCCCTACTGCTATTGATATATTACTGTCTGTATTGGATTGATTGGTGTGGTGTGCCCTCTGGGGATTACTGTTTGTCTGTGTGGGTATTGGGATTGTCTGAGGATTGGGGAAGCTGAAGACTTGTGATGATGAAGCCATTGGAGATCCAGAGCTTGAAGACCAACTTCCAGAGATTGATGAGGAGATTCCTGCTGGCAGCTGTTGAGGAGATTAGGGTTTAGGAGCTAGGCAGAGCTCTAGATTAGAAAGCTTGATTCTCAAACATGGAAGGTTTTAACTGCCTCCATTCCTCTCTGTGATACAGAGTCTCTCTAAGACACTCACCCCCTTCCCTTGGAAGGCTTGGTGCTACTGTCTAAGGGATAGAACTCTTGAGAGAAAATATCTTATGTGTTAGTAGCAGTTGGTTTGCCACCCTTGGTAACCAACTAATTACTTAACACCCAATTCACTCTTGTGATTGATCCCTCAGCTTGGAGGATAGGACTTGAAGAAAAGCCATTGAAGACTGAAGGTTGATGATCAAGACCTTGCTTGAAGGCTGTGGAGATGGAGATGGATGCTTGCTGAAGCTTGAAGATAGGAGTGGTGCAGAGCTGCTGTGGCTGTTTATTTTTGCTGTATTTCATTTCTGATGTATTGATTGGTTTTCTGGACTATATTGTTTGCTGTTTACCCTGTTGGGTTGAAAGTGAAGTCTGTTCACTTTTGCCTATTGTTTTCCAGGTTCGAGGTTGAGTGGGACTCCCTTGCCTCGCTTGTATTGCTACATTCATGCATTTTACTGCTTTACTGTATATATCTGCTATTGTTTCTGTTTCCGTCTATTCCCTTAGGATCTCTGTTTCTCTCTGTGCAAGAGAGGAACATGATAGATAATAGGTCTTAACCCATGCATGATAACATTAGGTTAGTTTTATTCCCTTCGCAACCGTAGGTTAGAGTTATATCTCTTCTTTCTCAAAACAAACAGAAAACACAAATAAAGATTTCAAACACAATAAAAGACACTTCTTCCGTAAAAGAAGGTGAACTCATCAAGACGTCATTTTTGTCCGCTTGGACTGTTAATCAGAAAAAAAACCTTTTTCAGAAGGAATAAAATCAACCAAGACAGACTTGTGTCGTACGTGGCCCGAACTACGTTTGCTCTGATCTTTCATGCTGTGTGAAAGTACGTAGGCATAGGATGCGATATCCTAGCGAGCAACCTTCCCCTCCTTTCCCGTAGTTAGGCGAACTACGTTGACTCTGATTTCTCATTCCAGATGAGAATACGTAGGCATAAAGTGCGATACTTTGCCGAGTCATTTTATTTTTCATTTTATTTTCTTTTAACCCTTAACCTTTAGCATAGATAGAATAACAATCCATACCCAAAAACAAGCGTGGATCCCGTCGAGTACGACGGACGTGAGGGGTGCTAATACCTTCCCCTTGCGTAACCGACTCCCGAACCCAGGTTTTGGTTGCGACGACCATACCTTTCCCGTGTTGTGCGAGGTTTACTCTGAGCGTTTCCTTTCCCTCCTGTGGGATAAATAACGCACGGTGGCGACTCTTCTGTTCAGCCGGCGCCGATTTTCGCAAGTAGCGACAATACGAAGATATGCCCGGACTCGACACAGATATTGTAGTTCATCGCCTGCCTTTGCGTGAAGAGTGTCCTCCTATCAAACAGAAACTGAGAAGAACCAGGCCAGATATGGCAGTGAAGATAAAGGAAGAAGTCCAGAAGCAACTAGATGCTGGATTTCTTGCTGTGACCAACTACCCTCCTTGGGTCGCTAACATCGTGCCCGTACCTAAGAAGGACGGCAAAGTCAGGATGTGTGTTGACTATAGGGACCTGAATAGAGAAAGCCCAAAAGATGATTTCCCGCTCCCCCATATTGACGTTGTCGTTGATAACACCGCATAATACTCAGTGTTTTCCTTCATGGACGGTTTCTCCGGATATAACCAAATCAAGATGGCACCAGAGGACATGGAGAAGACGACTTTTATCACGCCTTGGGGGACATTTTGTTATAAAGTAATGCCTTTTGGGTTGAATAACGCAGGGGCAACTTATCAACGAGCAATGGTCACTCTCCTTCACGATATGATTCATCATGAGATTGAGGTCTATGTTGATGATATGATTGTGAAATCCCAAATGGAGGAGGAGCACCTGGTGAATCTTCTAAAGTTGTTTGAGAGGTTGAGAAAGTTCAAATTAAGGTTGAACCCGAATAAGTGTACTTTCGGCGTACGGTCAGGAAAGTTGTTGGGGTTCGTTGTCAGTGAGAAAGGTATTGAGGTCGATCCTGTGAAGATCAAGGTAATTCAAGAAATGCCAGCGCCAAAGACCGAGAAGGAGGTTCGTGGCTTCTTAGGTAGATTGAACTACATCGCAAGGTTCATATCTCACCTCACGGCCACTTGTGAGCCATTGTTTAAGCTATTGAAAAAGGATCAGGCGATTATCTGGAATGAGAATTTCCAGAGAGCGTTTGAGAAGATAAAAGAGTATCTACAAGAACCTCCAATACTGATACCTCCGGTGGCTGGAAGACCGTTGATAATGTACTTGACAGTTCTTGAGAATTCCATGGGTTGTGTTCTCGGTCAGCACGACGAGACTGGAAGAAAAGAGCATGCAATTTACTACTTGAGTAAGAAGTTCACAGACTGTGAATCCAGATACTCAATGTTGGAGAAAACTTGTTGCGCACTCGCTTGGGCCACCAAACGCCTAAGACAGTATATGCTAAACCATACAGCCATGTTAATTTCAAAGATGGAACCTATTAAGTACGTATTCGAAAAACAAGCACTATCAGGAAGGATTGCTAGATGGCAGATGGTTCTGACAGAATACGACATCCAGTACGTGCCTCAGAAAGCAATTAAAGGTAGTGTCCTGTCAGAATATCTCGCAGAGCAACCAGTCGATGACTACCAGCCAATGAAGTTTGATTTTCCTGATGAGGACATTATGTATTTAAAGATGAAGGATTGTGATGAGCCGTTGCCAGACGAAGGTCCAGAGTTGGGTTCCCAGTGGAAATTAATCTTTGACGGTGCTGTTAACTCCTACGGTAGCGGGATTGGGGCAATCATTACGACTCCCCATGGTTCCCATATACCATTCACTGCAAGGCTAACATTCCCATGTACCAACAATGAGGCTGAATATGAAGCGTGTATCATGGGTATCGAAGAAGCAATCAATTTAAGGATAAAGAACCTTGATATCTATGGAGATTCAGCTTTGGTGGTAAACCAGATCAAGGGAGAGTGGGAGACCTGCCAGCCTAATCTGATCCCTTATATGAATTACGCCAGAAGGTTGCTACCTTTCTTTGACCGAGTAGAGTTTCACCATGTACCGAGGGCAGAAAATCAGATGGCTGATGCTTTGGCTACTTTGTCCTCGATGTACAAAGTAAACTTTTGGAATGATGCACCGAGAATTGTCATCTCACGCCTCGACAGGCCGACTTTTATTTTCGCAATAGAAGAAGCTTCTGATGGTAAACCGTGGTTTTATGACATCCAGAACTTTCTCAAGAACCAAGAATATCCGCCTGGGGCATCGGCCCGGGATAAGAAGACCTTGAGAAGATTATCTGGTAACTTCTATCTGAATCCAGACGGTGTACTCTATCGGAGAAACTTTGACTTGGTGCTGCTAAGATGTGTGGACGAAAAAGAAGCAGGTTTGCTTATGGAAGAAGTCCACGAAGGTGCCTTTGGAACACATGCAGGTGGGCATGCCATGTCTCAAAAATTATTAAGGGCGGGCTATTATTGGTTAACTATGGAGTCAGACTGCTTCAAATACGCCAAAAAGTGCCATAAATGCCAGATTTATGCCGACAAGATTCATGTGCCACCTTGTCCTTTGAATGTCATGTCATCCCCATGGCCTTTCTCCATGTGGGGCATCGATATGATTGGCAAGATCGAGCCAACTGCATCTAATGGACATCGCTTCATCTTAGTAGCCATCGAATATTTCACCAAATGGGTCGAAGCAGCTTCTTACGCCAAGGTCACGAAGCAAGTCGTAGCCCGGTTTATCAAAAGGGACATTATCTGTCCATATGGAATACCCGAGAGGATCATTACTGATAATGGTTCTAATCTGAATAACAAGATGATGAAGGAACTGTGCCAGAATTTCAAAATCGAGCATCACAATTCTTCTCCCTATCGTCCAAAAATGAATGGCGCTGTAGAAGCGGCTAACAAGAACATTAAGAAGATAGTACAGAAGATGGTTGTGACTTATAAGGATTGGCACGAGATGTTGCCTTTTGCTTTGCATGGATATCGTACCTCGGTGCGTACTTCAACTGGGGCAACTCCTTTCTCGTTGGTATATGGCATGGAGGCTGTTCTGCCATTGGAGGTCGAGATCCCATCTTTGAGAGTTCTGGCTTACGTCAAGTTGGATGAAGCAGAATGGGTGAAGAACAGGTTGGATCAACTCAGTTTGATGGATGAGAAGAGGTTGGCGTCTCTTGCGTACGGTCGTCTGTATCAGAGTAGGATGAAGAAAGCCTACGATAAGAAGATGTGTCCTCGAAGCTTTCAGATAGGCGATCTGGTGTTGAAGCGGATTCTCCCACCACAGAACGATCATAGGGGCAAATGGACTCCCAATTATGAAGGTCCGTATGTTGTAAGGAAGGTCTTCTCTGGAGGAGCCTTGCTACTTTCAACCATGGATGGTGAAGATTTTACGTACCCTGTGAACGCGGACGCAGTCAAAAGATACTTTGCTTAAAATAGACCTGCTGGAAAGAAAAAGAAAATCTAGGCAAGAATGGGGCATCTCGGTGAACCATAAAAGGATAGGTTCGGGCAAAAATTAGAGATAAAAATAAAAAATGTAAACCCGCAAAGTTGAAAACCTGAAAGGGCGACTTTGGCAGAAATGGGTAACCCGGTGAATCGAAAACCCGCAAGGGCGATTCAGGCAAAAGTTAGGGATTTGAAAAGCAAATGACTGCGGCCTGCGCATTGATCTTTAAAGCATAGTGGATTATGGGAGAATTCGAGAAGCAGTCATTCAAATCAATATCTTCAGAAGACGAAGCATCGGAAAGGCGTCTGTCGCTACTGCGAAAATCGGCGCCGGCTGAACAGAAGAGTCGCCACCGTGCGTTATTTATCCCAAAGGAGGGAAAGGGAACGCTCGAAGTAAACCTAACGCAAAGACGGGAAAGGAATGGTCATCGCAACTAAATCCTGGATTCGGGAGTCGGTTACGCAAGGGGAAGGTATTAGCACCCCTCACGTCCGTCGTACTCGACGGGATCCACGCTTGTTTTCTAGTACGGATTGTTATTTCTATCTAAACTAAGGGTTAAGGGTTAAAAAGAGAAGAAAATGACTCGGCAAAGTATCGCACTTTATGCCTACGTATTCCCGTCTGGAACGAGAAATCAGAGTCAATGTAGTTCGCCTACCTACGGGAAAGGAGGGGCAGGTTGTTCGCTAGGATATCGCATCCTATGCCTACGTACTTTCATACAGCGTGAAAGATCAGAGCAAACGTAGTTCGGGCCACGTACGACACAAGTCTGTCTTGATTGTTTTTATTCCTTCTGAAAAAGGGTTTTTCTGATTACTGGTCCAAGCGGACAAAAATGACGTTTTGATGAGTTCACATTCTTTTACGGACGAAATGTCTTTTATTGTATTTGGAATATTATTGTGTTTTTCTGTTTGTTTTGAGGAAGAAGAGACAGAACTCTATCCTACAGTTGAAAAGGGGATCACACTACCCTAATGTTATCATGCATGGGTTAAGACCTAATGTCTATCATGCTCCTCTCTTGCGCAGAGAGAAACAGAGATCCTAAGGGGTAAACAGAAACAGAAACAATAGCATATATACAATAAAGCAGTAAAATGCATGGATGCAGCAATACAAGCGAGGCAAGGGAGTCTCACTCAACCTCGAACCTAGAAAACAATAGGCAAAAGTGAACAGAATTCACTTTCAACCTAACAGGTTAATCAGCAAACAATACAGTCAGGGAAATTCACACAATACATCAAAAAATTAAACAGCAAAAATAAACAGCAAAAGCAATCTTCATCCACATCTGTCTTCAAGTCATCTTCAACCGTCTACAGGCTTCAAGCAAGCATCAGTCTTCATCTTCACAGCCTTCAAGCAAGGTCTCTATCTTCAATCTCCTATGGCTTTTCTTCAAGTCTCAACCTCCAAGATGAGCATCAATCAACAAAATGAGATGGATGTTAAACAGTCAATTGCCTACCAAGGGTGGCTCACTGACTGTTAACATGATACTGACAGTTTTCCCTCAAAAGTTCTATCTTTTAAATACATTCACTAATCCTTCCAAAGGAAGGAGGTGGATATTTAAAAGAGACTTTGAATCATAGAGAAAGAATGGAGGCAAACAAGACCTTCCATGTTTGTGAATCAAGTTTTCTACTCTAGAGCTCTGCCTAGCTCCTAAACCCTATAGCCTTCAACAGCTGCCAGCAAGAGATACTCCTCATCAACTCTGGAAGTTAGTCTTCATTCTCTTAATCTTCAATGGGCCTCATCAGCACAGTCGTCAGCTCAAACCCCAAACCCCAAGCAGGCCCAATACCCCACACAGTCAAATAATAACCCTAGAGAGGGCACACCACACAGTCAATCAAATACAAGCAATATACTAATAGTAATAGGGGAAGCCTAATATTTTCTAAGGGATCTATTATTTACCCATAATACCCCTATAGTCCCATACCCCAAAATTCAAACTACAACTCCTAAAAGAAATGATTTATTACACCTATGTTATATCTAAACCCTAATTTTGATTCTCCTAATCATACCTAAACAAACCATCTAAAATTAAGTCCTAAAATCATGAAGTAAATTTCATATGAAAATTAAAGTCCTAAATGGAGTACTCTAAAAAGAATGGGTCCAAAATATAAAAGGATCTAGCTAAACTAAAATCAACAATATCAAGTATTAAACTAAACATCATTTACAACCTATTTAAAAGAAAAATATACTAAAAATGCAAAAATAAAATAAAATGCTAATTTTATTACATGACAATTTTCTTAACAAAAATATGAAAAAGATGCAAAAACAACCATTTAAAAATATGAAATTTCCAATTTGTTATGATTTTTCCAAGAATTAAAAAATGAATGAAACTTAAAAATGAATTAGAAATGATAGGGGGGTGCGCACAGCAAGGCGCGTCTGGGCCCAGCTAATCAGAAATACAAAAAGAAAATAAAAAAACAGAAAACGGTGCAAGAAGTAAAAATATTAGTTCAAACACGTTGGGCCTGGATATTAGGGGTGCGAATAGCATGAGTGCACTAAGCCCAGCAGAGTGATTTAAATGAAACGGCGCACTTTGGCACTCAGAATTCCCTCGCGCTTCAATTTTAAATCGTGGCCGTTAGATCATATGCTCAGTCAAAGTCTTGGGAAGGATCCAACGATCCTCATGTTTCTTCTCCACAGAATTAGGGTTTCCACCATTAATGAACCCTGAGCAAGCTTGCATGAACCAGAATTCAACATACTCATACAACCTCAATTCTCCATGAAACTCATATCCGTAAAAAGCAAAAATGCTCTAGATCTTCTCCTCTACACAACCATGGGCTCAGTTTTCTCCAAGACTCAATCTAGAGCCAAACCCGATAGGTAGAAGACCTTGGCTCCACCATTTTACACTGAGATCAATCTTGAGGATTCTTGCTAACTCTTACACTAATGCGTTCTACATGCTATGCTGATCATTCTAATCTATCTAACTAAGATTATCATGCCCTAACCTAAGTGTTCCAAGTCAAAACAGTTTTGGTGCTCTAATGGTGAACTCCATGAAATGCTCTCAAATCCATCAGAAACATTCATCTAGCTATTCCTAACCGTTCTAACCTAATGATTCTATATTATTCTAACTAATTCTAGCCAATTCGATGAGATTACTAACCTGGTGTAATCTTGAAAACAGATGGAGAATTCTTTGGATTCACAGCTTGCAGTGCTTTGGACTTGATCAATAGGCTGGATTCTTGGTTCTGTATGCAACAACACTTGCTTAAACACCTTGGATTGCCATAACCACTTCCTTTTGCAATTTGGATGATACACTTGGTAGCACACGAATTCTACTTCAATTCAGCCAGATCTTGATGGAAACTTGATCTATGATGAATATAGATGATGATAGGATCAAGAATTATGGAAAATGATGAAGATTTGATAGAGTTTGGAATGAATTTGCAAGATTGAAGAATGAGATGCAACTATGAGTTTCAACCAAAATGAATCACCAAACCTTGAATGGATCCACCCTACTCAATATATAGATGCTCATAGACCTTTCTAGAACTTGGTAGAAACTTCTTGTGCACAATTCCCTTGTGAATTTGGATATGTTACTTCCTTTGTAAGCCAACTAGTATAACTTCCAAACTTTGAACTAAACTCAAAAATCCACTTTTTCCAATGTTCTTAAAACATTTTTTCCAATCAAAATGACCTATAATTTCATCCCATTTGGCCATGTTATGAAAAATCCCATTTTTAGGTCACTTTTATTCATTAAATTCACCTTTTAAATGACCAAATTTGAAACCTTGAGCTATGAGCATCTCCAAACTTTCATGATCACTTTTCTAGACTCAAAATGTCATTTGGAGCAAGTTTGATGTTGTGAAGTTTTTCATTTGAAGCTTCCTTGTATGAGTTTTGGGTATAGGCTTGAAATGACCTGTAATTCTCAAATGACCAAAATACCCTTTGCTTGCCAAGGTCATAAGTAGAGTTCCACAAATCATATGAAGGCATACCATACCTTTCTAAAAAGATAAGACAATGAGGAACAACTATTATGTTGACCAGAAATTCATTTGAAATCTCCTTGAGGGGTAAAGGTTTCTTGGAAGACAGGTAACTTTCACAGACAAAATTTCAGATACCTCAGATGACCTGTAACTTGCAAGGACCATAACGTGAGTTCTATAAATCTCCTTGATGTCTTCCATCACTAAAATTAAAGGTCTTGAGATCCTCTACAAGTTTCATGTTGGCCAAGGATCCATTTGAAGCTTGCATTTTGAATTATCTTGCTTGGAAGTTTGACCTAAATCAGGGGATTTTACACAGAAACCCTAATTTAGAAACTCCTCTTCTTCTTGATTTCTCTTGATTTCTCCTTGGAACAACACCACATCCATATCTACATGTCAAATGATGAACCCCACATCTCTCAAATAGACCTTGATGCCTTTCAATCAATCATTTGACCTAGGGTTGACCTAGATGAAACCCTAGTTGACTGTCTTCAACTACAACTCTTGTAATCATATCAATGACTTGTCTCACTTGCAAAATGACCCTCTAGGTCCTCCATGATGTCTATATACCCTCCATGACCTTAATTCCTTGCTCACTACTTCTTTGATGATCTTCAAATGCCCTCAAGATAGGAGATAGATCCACTGCTTGGTCCACTAACCTCTCAGATTTCAATTTCTTTCTGATGACTTGGATAGCCTGAATTTGAACAATAACCTCTTGATAGGATCATAGAGATGAGAATAGTACTTGGTCCCTTGTTGGATAACTTGCTATGCTATGCTATGCAGATGATTAGACTATGTACATGACTCTATATGCAAATGCTAATGTAATTGAAACATAAACCAAATGAAGTAAGTTGAGCAAATTTTAGGGTGCAACAGCTGCCCCTATTCAAGCGACTTGGACCCGATTGGGTGAAGAGCAAACGGCCTTCAAACATTCTAGGTACGAGACGGATGAATACTAAGAACCCGGAAATTTGCCAACCGCAGAAATAAACTGCACCACTGCTTGGGGGAACGACATCCACCAACTGAATCTGGTTGTTACGGCAACCAACTGATCCAGTAGCGACCGTGCTGGGGATTATTTTCATCAGCCTGAAAAAGATTCTATCATCGCAGGGATAGAACTTTGTCCATGTTAGGACGCCTGTTTCGTCAACACGAAGAAATCTCAACTAAACTTGTCCACGTTAGGACTCCACCTGCCGTCAACACGGAAAAATCTCGGCGACTTCGCTGGGGATGACTCGTCTGCATTTCATCAGCACGAGGGGATCCTATCAACATAGGGATGAATTGTCCACGTTAGGATTAGCACATCTCGTCAGGAATAAATCGTCCACGTTGGGAATAAACTCTTCCACGTTAGGAATACACTTGTCCACGTTAGGAATAACATCGTCCACGTTAGGCATAAAGTTTCCACGTTAGGAATAAACTTTTCCACATTAGGAATAACCTTTCCACGTTAGGAATACCCTTTCCACGTTAGGAATAAACTCTTCCACGTTAGGAATAAACTTTCCACGTTAGGAATAAACTTTTCCACATTAGGAATAACCTTTCCACGTTAGGAATACCCTTTCCACGTTAGGAATAAACTCTTCCACGTTAGGAATAAACTTGTCCACGTTAGGAATAACCTTTCCACGTTAGGAATAAACTTTCCACGTTAGGAATAACATCGTCCACGTTAGGACTCACCTCATCTTGATTTGTCCACGTCAGGACTCACATCTCGTCTGCACAAGAAAATCCTATCAGCATGGGGGTAAAATCGTCCCCGTCAGGACACCGTTCGTTTACCCGAAGAAATATAAATTCGTCCACGTCAGGACTCGCGCATCTTCGACCCGCTGAGGAAATAAAACTTGTCCACGTCAGGACTCACGCCTCGCCAACACGAAGAGAGATAAATTTGTCCACGTCAGGACTCGCACATTTTGTCAACACGAAGAACTATAAACTTGTCCACGTCAGGACACACATTCCATCAATACCGAGAAATCGAATCTGTCCACTTTAGGACTAGCACATCTCGTCAACCCGAGGAAATAAATTTGTCCACGTTAGGACACCCATTTCTCTAGCACGAAGAAATCCCGTCAATATAGGAATAAATTGTCCACGTCAGGACTCATATTTCGTCAGCGCGAGGAACTCCTATCAATATAGGCAATAAAATTTTGACGACTCTAGGGAAATACTCTTGTCAACCAATAAGAAAATACGTCCGTCTGTTCCTACGGGAAGATACTCTGAATACAGTTTCTCTGTTTATCTCCACAGTAACTAACTCCATTGGTCCTAACCCACAAACCTTTTAGCACTGACGTGACAGCGACTTTGAGGCGGACTCTACTGGGGATATTTGGAAACCAAACTAACGGACGCCTGTTCTTATAGCCGATGGCAGCCTCTGCAATTCTGATTTATGAAACCCTTTAATGCTGACGTAACAACAATTTGAAGAAAATAATCCGCTGGCCGGACTAGAGACACTTCAACAAGCAACTCTGGCGGGGAAAACAAGAGACATTTACACAAATAACTCTGCTCGGGGACAAAGAGAAACTTAGCCTAATAACTCTGTGGGGAATAATGCCAAAACTGACATTATCGTTGAATGTCTCACGCCGAGATCTTGAATGTTTGGTAATTCATTTGAGCAAGAGCTCTCTCCACCTGCAAGAGAAACAACATTTGAAAATAAACGGGTTAACCAACCTGGCTTATGTTTCAAAAATGCATATGTTTGAACATGGCATAATGCTCCATGCGACATGGAAATGCTACGCGTTTTTTTTATTTGGTGGATGCAAGTATGACACTATATGCCGATGCAAATGCAGACTCGAACTGCTAGGATACAGAAACCGCTTCAACAAAATAAATGCTGAAGACAACGCCAACTCTGCTGGGGGATAGTTGCATGCGCCAATCCTGATTGGACTTCTGCTGGGGAGTGAACGGGTATCACACGATATTCCGACAGGATAAATGCCAGGACACACAGCCAACTCTGCCGGGGAGAGTCTTAATCTTCACGTTCCACTGGGAGGAAAGAAAACACTTGCTGAAAAGAGAACTCCGCTGGGGGCGAAACGATTCTCTTGGGGAAAATCAACTGACTCCGCTGGGGGAGAGTAAATGACCCTACTGGGAAGGGTAAACTGTCTAAGTACAGCTCACGAATTGGAAATGTTATCTTCTGAGGCTAAACCACTCTGCTTGAGATAGGGGAATCCTTCTGGGGGACACCACAATGTCTGAATACAGTCTACAATCTTAGAATCGCCAAACTCTGCTAAGGATAAACGACTTTGCTGGAGAATGTCCTTTGGATAAGCTACGACTAGCTGGGGAATTCGATCCTTCTTCAGTGAGGAACAATGTTATCTCGAAAGCGCGACCTGCGTGGGGATCGAGTCTTACGTTACGAGCTTCTGGTCCATACTGCAATCTTTTGATCGTCCACTTCACACGGCTACGGACCCTGTAACACCACAAACAAGACAAGACAAGTCTATGCAACCAAATCTATTCAGGTTAGCGTTATTGACATTATTTTCAGTTAATTCAAAGTTTTAGCAATTATTGGCAAGGGCCAGCGACGTTATACACTTGCTAGTTTCATTAAACCTAGGCGTTTATCATGTACAAAACAGTAAAGAACTAGCATCAAGTACTGAATAACATGTTTTATTGATTGGGCCCCTAAATGGGCAGAGTTTTGTACACGGGATGTAACTCCTGAAAAGAGGAAGCTACACACAACAAATATACAAGTATGCACAAGAAGCATAAATATATTGACAAATCAAATTTGTACACATGTCGGCAACGGGATGCAGACGAACACCACGAGCTGATCCTCCTATGACTCGCCCGACTCTAATGCTTTTCCCGGCATTCACACTTTCGAAGAGATTGTATCTGATAATCGACCCCTCAGGTGTATTCTCCCGCGCCAATGCTCACTGCAGTATCAAATTCGGACCGCAGTCATTTGCTTTTCAAATCCCTAACTTTTGCGTGAACCGCCCTTTACAGGTTTTCAGTTCACCGGGATACCCTTTTTTGCCGAAGCCGCCCAGTGTAGGTTTTCAACTTCGCGGGTGTACATTTTTTCAATTTTATCCCTAACTTTTGCCCGAACCTTTCATTCTGTTTTTGGTTCGCCAGGATGCCCCATTTTTGCCTGGACTCTCTTTTTTTTTGTCCAGCGGGTCAATTTTAAGCAAAGTATTTTTTAACTGCGTCCGAATTCACAGGCGACGTAAAGTCTTCACCGTCCATGGTGGACAACAATAAAGCTCCTCCTGAAAAGACTTTTCTGACAACCTATGGCCCTTCGTAGTTGGGGGTCCACTTGCCCCTGTGATCTGCCTGTGGCGGGAGAATCCTTTTCAGCACAAGGTCGCCCGTCTGAAAGCTCCGAGGATGTATCTTCTTATCATATGTGTAATACCCCAAATTTTACCCTTATATTTAGTCGGTCATTTCGCATAGCATATGTACATTTGCTAACCACTAACAAGCTATGAAGGGGTTTTGTGTTGCAGATTTGGTTCCAGGGGTATTTTGGTCATTTTACACAAATTCTACCAATTCCTTGAAGACGGGCTGTTATTAAAATTCTGAGGCATTTGATGCGTTATGGTTTTGAGGCATTTATCAATCACCAGTTCTGATCATATTGAGATTTGGCATTTGGTCAGTGGAGTTTAATTACGATTAGTTTTGCTGTTGATGCTGAAAATGTTGTGACTATGGTGCCCATATGTGTTTGGTTATGAAACAATTGGTTAACATTTTAATCGGATGATGAGATTAGGATCACAAATACCACTTGGAAATATTTATGTTTTATGCCTATGTTAATGAATTAAATACTTGTGGATTTATTCACATTTGTTTATATTTTTTAACTAAGAATAGAATATAAATAAATTCAAAACTTTGAGAATTTTATTTCATAAATAATGCTATCATACAAGAATGGGGATGTTGCTTCAATATTTTACAAAGTACTGTTACAAGGAAGTACATTAAAATTCTCAAATCCTAAGGGATTACATTAAAGCATCTATCCTAAATCCTAAAAGTATCTAAAGGTCTTCATGTCGTATTTGAACTTCTCCATGAATCCTCAGCTAACCTGCACATCAAAAGAGAACAGACAGTACATAAAAATGTTAGAAGTTTTTTCGACACTCTCAGAACAATGTCATCATCGAGTGCCGGGAGTGGCACAACCGAAGCTGCGTCCTACCCCCGTTACCGATCCGCGCCGTAGGCGTCAGATCAGGTAATACATGTTCTTATCAAAATGGGACATCCGAGAGATAGAAAAATATAAATGGAGTGGGACTGATTCGTTTCGCCGCATTTGGTTTCCAAGACTGATACAAAGGGTAAAGCAGCACAATCAATTTGGTCATAAACCCTGATGCCGACGGGTATGAGCCACTTTGTGTTCAAAGTTTGTCAACACCTAAAATGCAAGCATCAAAACGGTATCAGAGTTTTCAAAGAAAACCATCACTGACCAAGAACCAAATTTCACACCTGCATCAGCTCTAGATCAAACAAGAAATTCAACAAGAAAGAACCAAGTCAAGCAAATCTGCCACAAAAGGCACAACATATAATCACAAGCTGCATAGAACTGGAAGAAGCAATTTAATTCACAAATATTAGAACCAAACCAGTATCAACAGTTCAGGTCCAAAGCAAACCAGCAATTCTGCAGACATGGTTGCCACAAAACACCAAAGCCATGGCTCAGCTATTATACATCACGGCCCAATGAAATTCGCAGCTGACGGCAACATCCATCAGAGAATCACACATCCAAAATCCCAGCCCTGAAACGCAAGAATCGAATAGCATCAGCAAAGTTCATCACAGGTTAATGGCAAGCTAATTCACTTACGGTCAAAACAGCTCAAAAAACGGAAAAGCGAAGAGTAAGAACAGAATGCGAATTCATGCTAAAAAACAAGGAGCTACGGCAAGTTCAATCCCACAAGAAAAGAACTAAGTCAAGCCAGAAAACAGAAACTAGGTGTGGTTCAGCAATGTCAAGCCCGGTTCGAAGTTCAAAGAGCCACAAGCCATACCAAAGTAAGCAGATAAGCTCACATGATCACACTAATATGTCAGTTCAGATTGGATCCCGAATGTGCAAAGCACATCAGAAACAGAGCACCAAACAAGGGCTCAGTTATGAACATCATCGCCCCACAAACAAAGTCACCGAAAACAAGTTATCAGAACCATACTCGGTCCATAAAACAAACAAATACATGGCTCAGTTCGTCGACATCATAGCCAATCATCATCACCAATTCAATCAGAAGCAGCAATATGATCAGAAGCTAGGACATAGTATCTTGCTCCATCAGGCTCAGACAAGCTGTCATCATCGCCACGTACCATTCTCGGCGGCGTCTAACTCAGCCAAAGCGTAGTACATGTCCTGAAAAGAAAAGAAGAGGAAAATAAGTGAATTCCAGCCAATAGCCAAACTGAACGAAGCAAGTTCACAAAATCCATGACAGTTCAGAATACGAGTGAATCCACAAGACAGGTATCGACTCGTTAAGGCCCAGCAATTGGATACCCACACTGAGAACAAGGGATCCCATTCCGCATCTGAAAAATAAAATCCAAAGTATGTCAGAGAAACCCAAGTCGATCCAATCAAGGAACGAAATCAGCAATGTCCAAACGAAAATCAAAACAAAGTCGTTCAGTTATCAAATGAAAATCCGATCCATATCAGAAAATAGGGAATCCTGAAAAAGGAAAGTTCAGATTAGATGAGATCAAATATACCCGAAAAAACGAAATCCAATCTCACCAAAAATCCCAGATAAAATCAAATCAAGTTTAGTAATATCAGATTGTAAATCAAATCCAATCATCAGCGTGTTTTGATTTGAAAATTAGAGATCGAAGACCCAAGGCCCATTCAAAATCGAGGGAAGAAAGTATATAAGAACAACATCACCTCAAAGAAAAGGGGAGCCGCGAGAGAGAAAGACTAGACGAAAACGGCGGAGAACACAAAAACCCTAGCGACCGCGAGATCGAAAGAAGAAGAGTTTTCGCCCAAAGCCATCACGAACAGCCGTCGATCAAACCCACCGAAGGAAGTCCGCCAGCGCCGTTTCACTCAACGACGGGCAAACATCCAGGGAGGCTCAGATTTGCATCATCATCGCCTCGTTTCACCGAAAGCCACCCACGGGATAAAACGTAAGCGAAAATAACATTGTACCATCATTGTTTAAACAGGATTTCGTTTTGGTTTCAGGAGGAGGTATCAAGGGAGAGACAAGAATGCGAGAGAGGAAGGCAACGAAGAAGATGCAAACGGCGCCGCAGAAGGGCGTTTAGGGTTATGAAACCCTAAAAGACTCTTTTGATCACAATTGCTTCCACCGGGTTGGGTCCGGAGGTAATGACCGGCCCAACCCTTTTATTTTTTTACTTTCTTTTTTGTTTATCAAATTTTTAAAAATATTTAAGTTGGTTCATTTTTTATAATATAAAAATTAAAAACATTTTCTTATAATATTAAAATAAAAAAAACATTTTTTAAAATATTAAAATTAGAAAACATTTTAAAATATTAAAATTAAAACATTTTTTTTATAATTAGAATCAATTATTCTTTTAAAACCAAGAGAAAATATTTTTTAAGAAATCATAATCTTCCCTTTTTTTTTGTTTATTTATTATCAAGTTAAAACACTTAAGCTTAGGGTCATAAAGTAAAAAAACACAAAAAAAATGTCCCTTAACTTCACGTTTCCGCTTTCATAATTTTGTTTATTAACCTAGTTCGTTCACTGTGCAGCTTACCATGTTATTTCCTTATGTTTGCGTTCTTAAATTTGAATTGTATCACATTATTGTAACTGCTCCTCCATTGTAACCTCGCGAACCCTAATAATCGCGTTTACCTTTCCGCACTTTAATTTCTGCTGTTTGTATGGTTTAAATTCGCGCATTTGCATCGTTAATTTGTCCCATTGCATTCCTCCTAAGGAATTAGGTCTAGCATTTGGCCGCCGCGCCAATAGTCCATAAAACTTCACACATTCAATTTCAAATCCTCAAAACTACAAAACTTCAAACCCTTACAAACCCTAATTTTCCATAAATGTCTCGCCACAGACAAAGTTACAATTTTACCCCTAGCATTAGGTCAAAGAGCCGCCGCGCTCATTTTAGGGTTTCCTGCCGTGGAATCCCTAACCTAATTTAACCCTAATTACAACTTAACATTTCAACGTAGAGATTTGGAGTTTCTACACTCCGCGTAAGCATGTCCTTAAGACATGTTTATTCCCCTTGAGACCTTGACCACAGTCAAGAAGTCTCTAACCTCCCTTTTGAGGGGAACTACGATTACTCTGATTCCACTCCCGTAAGGATACGTAGGCACAAGATGCGATGTCTTGCCGAGTAAACTTAGAACTAACCCCTTAGGTCTCTTTTCTCTCTTTTAACCCTTATGTACATATACCTTAAGCAAATAAATAAAGCAAATAGTAAACATTTGAACAAAAGGTTCCTGTAGAGTACTACAGAAGTTTAGGGTGCTAATACCTTCCCTAAATTTAACCAACCCCCGAACCCTAGATCTTTCCCCGCATTGTGTTTACGATGCAAAATAGGTTTTCCCTCTTTTGACCTTTTCCTTCGGATAAATCAAAGAGCGGTTGTGAATTGAATTGCGATTCAAACTCATTAATAGTTTGTGATCCTATTTCCACCGCAACAGAAAATGGCGACTTCACTGGGGATTCATTCTAAAATTTTGAGGGTTATCCCTAATCTGTTCATATTTATTATTATTTGTCTTATTATTCATTTGCATGTATATATTTGTACTCTGATTTGGGGACTGTTCCTTGTGTTGTGAGATAAGTCCTACGCCCGGACTAGTGACATTATTATAGGATGGGGATATATTCGATGAGGCTTATAGGGAGTTGAATCCCGACCAAGCTGATTCGAGAATCACCGCTCAGTTGAGACCTTTTCGAAAATGGTTCGGTTGAACGAGTAATCGTGAAAACTTTTTCCATGGTCGATTGGAGTCTGTGATATTGGGAACCGTAGTACCTTAACACCATCTTGGCCTTATTTAGGACGTAGTGCGGGAGCTATGTAGGAGTAATCTTACAATGGCTGCTACGCGATACTACACTCAAAAGAGGTTCTCTTGAGAATATTATTCACCCCCGAGTCAGTCGGAAGGTTGATAATATCCGAAAGATGGGCTGATGACTTTGGGCACTTTGTAGAACCTTGTTCGGCAGGTACAACTAACCTATAGTACACTCCTTTTGGGATGGGTAGACCTTGACTCCGCTCACGTTCCTTTAACCTAGGACTTTGTGTGTTTTCATGCATTGCATCCATAAAGCATCTCATTGCATTGTATTTCATGGAGTTCAAACACCATTTATGGATATCGCGGGATACCATAAATAAAAGATAAAATGAAAAAACAAGAAAAAGATTCCCTGGGTACCCCACGACATTCGTAAATGTTTGAATTCCATGAAATCTTCACCCACATTTTAGCATCATTTACTTTCTTGCATTGCATGTGTCTCCCGATTTCTCACACTCGGTTCTCTCACCTTCCAGTTTCGTCACCCTGAGTTCTCGGCACCAATACAACACCAGAGCTCAAACTCGGAAGAGAATGGAGGATCAGGCAAAAGAGATTGATCGCCTTAGCAATGAACTTGAAGACCTTCGAGGGGGTATGGGGCGTATGATGGAATTGTTACATGTCATGAATG
Source organism: Lathyrus sativus (assembly GCA_963859935.3). Classification (NCBI taxonomy): domain Eukaryota; kingdom Viridiplantae; phylum Streptophyta; class Magnoliopsida; order Fabales; family Fabaceae; genus Lathyrus; species Lathyrus sativus. Next base: position 25,703,656 of record CAWUDS030000001.1, read on the forward strand.
CTAAGATGGATACCCAGCCCACTGTTGTTTCTGAGATTACCGGCGTTACTGTGGACCCTCCACCAAGTGTGACCATAGCAAGGGACCCACCTTATGGTCTTGCTCCAGGTTTTGTGCCTCCTCAAGCCACTGTTCCGATTAATCAACCTGTTCAGCAAGCCGTGCCCTTGTTTTCTGAAGTTTCTAGGGGGGCTCCTATCTTTGCACCACCTGTTGTACACACTCGTGCGCAACCGTATTTCAATGAGACAGTTTTTGATAATCCTGATGAGAATGTTGAGGGTTATGAGAAACATGATAAGCTTCGTGAGGAAGTAGACACCATCGTCCAGAGATTGAAAAAGGTAGAGGGTGATCAAATTTTTGGGACTGCTGCAAGGGATGTTTGTTTGGTCTCGGGTTTGGTTATTCCCTCGAAGTTCAAAACGCCGAACTTCGATCGCTATGAAGGTGCCACCTGTCCTAAGAGTCATCTGATCATGTACTATCGCAAAATGGCGGCCCATGTTGAGAATGATAAACTGATGATTCATTGCTTCCAAGATAGCTTGAAGGGTGCTTCCTCCAAGTGGTATTTAACTTTGGACCAGTCTCGCGTTAAGAGTTTCCAAGATTTATCTGACGCTTTCATCAAACACTACAAGTACAATATGGACCTGGCTCCTGACAGAAGACAGTTGTTGAGTATGTCACAAAAGAATTCCGAGTCATTCAAAGAATATGCCCAAAGGTGGAGAGAGATTGCTTCGCAGGTAGAACCTCCTTTGACCGAGAAAGAATTAGCTGATTGGTTTGTCGACACGGTTCGTCCAGAATTTTACGAGAGAATGGTGGGTAGTGTGACTTCAAATTTCTCCGACATCGTTGCTGTGGGTGTCAAGATTGAATTGGGTATGAAAAGTGGTAAAATGACAAATAATCATGGTACTTCTAAGGATCAGCCGAAGAAACCTCCGTATAGCTCCCAGAAAAAGAAGGAAGGTGAGACCAATGCTATATCCTCTGGTAGACCAAGAGGACGTTTTTATCGACACCCGCAAGATTATGCTCAACCTCAAGGGTACCCGGTCCAATATGCTCAACAACCCTATGTGGCAGCCATTACACCTTCTTTCAATCAACAGGTCCCCATGTATCAACCTATGCAACAACCTCCTGTTTATCCGCCTCCTGCCAACTACCTGCAGGCGCCCAATACTCCTGCTCCTCAATAGCCAAAGAGTCCGGCTCCTCGCCAGAATATGCCGAACAGAAGAACGTATAAACCTTGTCCGCCGATTCCAATGACTTTTACCGAGTTGTATCCTTCTTTGGTCAAGCAGGGGCTCATCACCACTCGGGCTTTGGGTCCGCCTCCTAATCCATTACCCGCTAATTACAACGCTGCCGCTCATTGTTTATTTCATGAGGGTGCGCCTGGTCATGATCTGGAGAATTGTTATGCTCTTAAAAATATTGTCAGGGATCTATTGGAAAAGAAGATTTTGTCATTTGAAGATCCTCAACCAAATGTTAAGAAGAACCCTTTTCCTAACCATGAGAGTGTCAATGCCGTTAGTGTCGATTCGGAGGAAGGTTATGCCCTTGACGTTGAACAGATTAAGACTCCTCTCAAGATGTTCCATTCGAAACTGTTTGAAGCTGGTTTGGTAGATACTTCCCACGTTGCATGCGTAAGTTGTGAAGCCAGTACTAAGGGTTGCGTGTTGGTTCAGAATGATGTTCAGAGGTTGATTAATGAGGGTGTTTTACAAGTGACAAGCCAAGCCAAGAAAGATGTAGTCGCTGTGGTTGAGCCTGTCTTCCATCGACCTGAATCAAAGGGTAAGGTACCAGTGTTTACTCTATCAGGGGCAGGCTCCGCCAACCTCGTGTTCGATATACCGAGGTCGTATATCCCTGAAGTGAATCAGCCTAAGCCTATAGTTATTCGAAGACCGAGTCCGTTTCCTTTCAGTGATCCTAAAGCTGTGCCTTGGAAATATGACGTGACGATGATTGACAAGGAGTCCGGGAAGGTTATTCCAAATGAAGAGGTTAAGGGCACAGTGACCAATATCGCAGAGGTAAGCAGGATGACTCGCAGTGGCCGTGTGTATACTCCCCATTCCAATGAGGTCCCACCTAAGGAAACGACTAGTACCCCGGTGCCTGCCAAAGACAAAGGTAAAGGAGCCGTCACGAATGATGAAGATGCCGAATTTTTGAGGATCATCAAGAAAAGTGACTATAAAGTTATCGATCAACTTCATCAGACTCCTTCCAAGATCTCGATTTTATCTCTGTTAATGAGTTCACCCGCTCATAGGATGGCCTTACAGAAGGTTTTGACTCAGGCACATGTGGATCAAGATATTAGCACCAGTCGGTTTGATAGTGTGATTGCCAATTTAACCGCTTGTAACACCCTCAGTTTTAGCAATGAAGAGTTACCGAAGGAGGGTCCGAACCATAATCGTGCTTTACATATATCGGTAAAATGTCAGGAGGACAATTTAGCGAGAGTGCTAGTGGACACCGGGTCTTCTCTGAATGTGTTACCCGAGAGGGTTCTTGATAAGTTGGCTTGTAAAGAGACTGCGTTGAAACCTACACCTTTGGTTGTCAAGGCTTTCGATGGCTCTCGTCGATCGGTAATGGGGGAGGTTGAGCTACCTATCCTGATCGGTCCGCAAGTTTTTAATATCACGTTTCAAGTCATGGACATTAATCCCAATTACAGTTGCTTACTTGGAAGGCCGTGGATCCATGCCGCTGGGGCAGTGACCTCAACGTTACATCAAAAGATGAAATTCGTGATCGATGGAAAGTTGGTTATTATACACGGTGAAGAGGATCTGATGGTCAGTAACCTGTCTTCTTTCCGTTACATCGAGGCCGATGAGAATGCTTTAGACATCTCCTTTCAAGCACTTGAGATCGCCAATGCTGTTCTGCTGGAAGTCGAAGAGACAGTGGGTCAGGGTAATCCATCTTTTGCATCTCTGAAGAGTACCCAAGCAACAATTGACAGGGGCATTCCTGAAGGTTGGGGAGAGGTAATCGATGTCAAGACCAAGACTGATCGCTCTGGGTTGGGTTACAAACCAACTCAGAATGGAGCTGCCACAACCGTCGAAGGGCGTCCGAAGGTTATCCAAGAGGTATTTGTCAGCGGAGGTTTCCAAGTCAATGCCATCATCGACTGTGAGGAAAATGAAGAGCTGAGCAACCTGGTGTTTAAGGGTGATGCAGTTTTGAACAACTGGGAGGCCGTAGAGATCCCTGTTATCTTTCCCTTGTCAAAGTAATTGTTTTTTTAAAAGTTTCATTTACATTTTCAAATAAAAATCCGTAGCTCTGCCCAAGGCTATAGGGTCGTTTTATCGGGCCACCTTTCATTTCTAAAAAGATATTAATAAAAGCATTTTGTTCGATTCCACTTTGTTCATCTGCGTTTTTCGTTTTCACCTTTAAAAATGAAATTGGCAACCTTTTTCAAAAAATAATAATAAAAAAAAAAACAGCATTTCATTCTTACATATCTTCGAGCATTTTAATTAAGTAAGCCTTCCATCATGCAGAGACATCATAAACCTTGTTGGATCCGATGACCTTACTGACACTCCTGACTGGGATGCACCCATCAATCAAGCTGAGGACGAGGGTGAAGAAGATTTCGAAGTACCCGCGGAACTGACAAGATTGATTGAGTACGAGTACACAGAGCTTCAACCGCATAAAGAGCAGGTGGACCTAATTAATCTCGGTACAGATGAGAGCAAGAAAGAGGTCAAGATTGGTGCAATGCTTGGGACGGAGATTAGGCCGAGGTTGATTGAGTTGTTAAAAGAGTATATTGATGTGTTTGCATGGTCGTATCAAGATATGCCGGGCCTGAACACAGATATTGTTGTTCACAAGTTGCCACTTAAGCCAGATTGTCCACCTATCAAGCAGAAACTCCGAAGAACGAGACCCGACATGGCTCTGAGGATTCGAGATGAGGTTAAAAAGCAGTTAGATGCAGGTTTCTTGGCAGTCGCAAAATATCCAGATTGGGTTGCCAACATCGTGCCAGTGCCTAAGAAGGACGGTAAAGTTAGGATGTGTGTAGACTACAGGGATCTGAACAAAGCAAGTCCAAAAGACGACTTCCCACTGCCACATATTGACACACTGGTAGACAATACGGCCAGTTTTGCGTTGTTCTCATTTATGGATGGTTTCTCTGGCTATAATCAGATCAAGATGGATCCCGATGATCGAGAGAAGACTACTTTCATTACTCCTTGGGGAACCTTTTGCTACAAAGTCATGCCCTTCGGCTTGAAGAATGCAGGAGCAACTTACCAACGCGCTATGACCACTCTTTTTCATGATATGATGCACAAAGAGATTGAGGTGTATGTGGACGATATGATAGCCAAATCTCAGAGTGAAGAGGAGCATCTAGACCATTTGGTGAAATTGTTTGAACGACTCAGGAAATATCAGTTGAAATTGAATCCTGCAAAATGTACCTTCGGTGTCAGATCTGGAAAACTGCTTGGTTTCATTGTTAGCCAGCGAGGGATTGAGGTGGATCCTGACAAAGTCCGAGCCATTCAAGATATGCCGGCTCCGCGAACCGAGACGCAAGTTAGGGGTTTTCTGGGACGTTTGAATTATATTTCCAGGTTTATCTTTAATATGACCGCTACTTGTGAGCCGATATTCAAGTTGCTTTGCAAGGGGCAGACAGTTGAGTGGAACCCTGATTGTCAGAAAGCGTTTGAGAAGATTAAGGGTTATTTGCAAGATCCCCCTATTCTGATCCCGCCCGCACCTGGAAGACCGTTGTTTATGTACCTTACTGTTCTCGAGAAGTCTATGGGTTGTGTGCTTGGGCAACATGATGAGACTGGGAAAAAGGAACATGCGATCTATTACCTGAGCAAGAAGTTTACCGATTGCGAAAACAGATACTCACCATTAGAGAAAACTTGTTGTGCATTAGCATGGGCCGCTAAGCGCCTTCGGCAATATATGGTCTGTCATACCACGTTATTGATTTCTAAAATGGATCCGATCAAGTATATTTTTGAAAAACCTGCTCAAACCGGGAGGCTAGCCCGTTGGCACATGTTGTTATCCGAATATGACATCCAGTATGTACCCCAGAAGGCGATTAAGGGTAGTATCTTATCTGATTATCTCGCAGACCAGCCAGTTGAAGATTATGAACCTCTTAAGCTCGATTTTCCTGATGAGGATATTTTGTTGATTAAAAGAGATTGTGAAGAGCCAGATCCGAGCGAAGGTCCAGAACCAGGTCTTTGGTGGAAGATGATGTTTGATGGCTCCTCGAATTTCAATGGGCATGGTATAGGTGCCGTTTTGATGAACCCAAAGGGTGGATTCACTCCATTTACAGCGAGGTTGGACTTTGAGTGTACTAACAACGTCGCAGAATATGAAGCATGTATTCTTGGCCTCGAAGCGGCGATTCACCTCCGAATCAAACTTCTTAAAGTAAGCGGCGACTCAGCCTTGGTTATTTACCAGGTACAAGGCAAATGGGAAACGAAGAATGAGAAGCTGATCCCTTATAAGGACTATATTATTGAGCTGATCAAGTATTTCGACGAGATAGAGTTCGAGCATGTTCCTAGATCCGAGAATCACGTAGCCGATGCTTTAGCCATGTTAGCATCCATGTGGAAAGTTAAATTCGTTAATGAAGCACCTCTTATCCATATTGAGCGCAAGGTTGAGCCCGCTTATTGTCAGATGGTCGAAGAAGTTGAGGTGGATGAAAAGCCTTGGTTTCATGATATCAAGAACTATCTCGTCAAGCAGGAATATCCCGATGGTGCTACTGGTCTGGACAAAAAGACATTGAGAAGATTGGCGTCCAAATTCTTTATCAGTAATGGTGTGTTGTACAAGAGAAATCACGACATGGTCCTGCTCAGATGTGTTGATAAACGGGAAGCGGACATGTTACTACAAGAAATTCATGAGGGGACCTTCGGAACTCATGCCAATGGTTATGCCATGTCCAAGAAGATGTTAAGGGCTGGGTATTACTGGTTAACCATGGAAGCCGACTGCATCCAATACGCTAGGAAATGCCATAAGTGCCAAATTTATGCTGATAAGATGCACGTACCTCCGTCACCGTTGAATGTTTTGTCTTCACCATGGCCGTTCTCTATGTGGGGGATTGACATGATTGGGGCAATCGAGCCAAAAGCTTCTAATGGACATCGTTTTATCCTTGTTGCCATTGATTATTTCACCAAATGGGTAGAGGCTGCCTCCTACACCAACGTGACCAAGCAAGTGGTTGCCCGATTCATCAGAAAAGAGATTATCTGCCGTTATGGAGTCCCAAGCCGGATAATAACTGACAATGGCACCAATCTGAATAATAAGACTATGAAAGAGCTGTGCGATAATTTCAAGATCACTCACCACAATTCTTCTCCGTACCGTCCTAAGATGAATGGAGCTGTTGAAGCTGCAAATAAGAATATCAAGAGGATCCTGCAAAAGATGGTTGTGACTTACAAAGATTGGCATGACATGTTACCGTTTGCTTTACATGGATACAGAACCTCGGTGAGAACTTCGACAGGGGCAACACCTTTCTCACTGGTATATGGAATGGACGCCGTGCTCCCCATCGAAGTAGAGATACCTTCGCTAAGAGTGTTAATGGAGGCTGAACTTGAGGAAGCTGAGTGGGTTCAAGACAGATTGGATCAGTTGAATCTCATTGACGAGAAGCGTTTGACAGCCATGTGCCATGGGCAATTATATCAGAAACGGATGAAAAGAGCGTTTGATAAGAAGATTCGAATCCGCGAGTTCCGTCAAGGAGAGCTCGTACTCAAAAAGATCCTACCAGTACATAAAGATATGCGTGGAAAGTGGATGCCCAATTATGAAGGCCCATTCGTTGTAAAGACTGTCTTCTCCGGAGGGTCTCTAATACTTACGACAATGGACGGTGAAGAACTAGCACATCCCGTGAATTCTGATGCAGTCCGAAAATATTATGCCTAAAAACCCGCTAAGTCGAAAACCTGCAAAAGGCGACTTAGGCAAAAGTAAGGGTTGAAAAAAAAAATAATAATAAAAAGCTCGCTAAGTTGAAAACCCGAAAGGGCGGCTTAGGCAAAAAAGAGCGTCCCGGTGGATTGAAAACCCGAAAGGGCGGTCCAGGCAAAAGTTAGGGACAAAGGCATTTCATTGCATCAGAATACACTGATTATCTCGAACACACTTTCCGCATGAGAGCCATGTTTCAGTTCTTTCATCCTTGCCCAAAGCAGGATTCTGGATTAGTCTTAGTTATTAGTGTTAGTAGGTGTCATTGGATTCGATGTAACCTTTCCCATGTTGCCAATTTCAAAACATAATCATCTGTGGAGCTATGCCTTCAGCGAGCTACCGCCCTTTAAATAAAAGAAACCATCTCGTTACTTACATTCTTTGGTGCATTGCTCTTTGTTTTCTATTTGTTATGCAAAATGCGTTTATTCCTAAAATTTGAAAATGAAAGGTGTATTGTAGATTTTTCAAAACTGTTTTTCAAAAACAAAACGAATTTGAAATGTAATAAATTACTTTGACTAGTGGAAATTCCGAAGGGATCTCTTCATTCCCCAGAAATGTCATTCAAACCATTACTCTATCACAGTCCCCAGAGAGACTATAAGCTGACAACTTTTTCTTGGGTAACTCAAAAGTGTCCCTCAAGTTTTCTTCTCCCCATGTGAAGACGTGATACTGTACACCCAAGCAGATTACCTTCTCCCCAGAGAATTCAGAACTTTAAAACCAGAGTTGATCCTACCATTCTCTCCCGTAATTGACGTATTGGTTGCAGAGAACGCAGGGTACTTCCGTCGAGATGTTTATTTCATCTCTCGTCCCGTCTCTAGTCTGTTTCGTCAGCATACGCAAGGGCATAAGCATCACATGCCTATTTCATTACATATTCATTACATATTCATTACATACTCATTACATACTCATTTCATACCATCTTGCATACATAAACATTAACATACATAAACATTAACATACATAGACATTAACATACATTCATATTAACATATTCATTAACACATGCATTAGCGTTCGCAGGTTCATTGTGTTTCACCATCATTTGGTTGTTACCGCCGAGTAACTGGGTTCGTCCGTTCTCTCCAAATAGATTGTCAGCCCTAAGCATAAAATACTTACTTGTTTCCAGTTTCCCCACCGAGCTCGATCCTCGTGGATGACGGTTACTTCAGCTATCTTTCCTCGCCAGGATAAGATATCTACCATTCGAGTTCATTCCCTCGATGGAGTCTTGATTACCAGTCTTCTTTCTAGCTCAATCCTAGATTGAATCTCGGTCTTGTCGGTCGTCAATCCCAACCGGACGTGCATTTATTTTGCACCATCTAAAGATTTTCACCATACCATGGCAGATACGCGGCTGTTTTCGCCCGAGAAGTTTATCACTGTACCCGGACGTGCATTTATTTTGCACTATCTTCAACTACAATCCTTTACAGATACACGCCAGTTCGCGCCTGGAAAATATATCAGTACAACACTTTGCAATCCTACATGTTACAACCCTTTACACTTTACATCTTACAGCATCAACATACGACATTTCTCACCCAAGAAGTCGATCCTATCCTCGTTACGACTCGCAGCAAATGGCCATCTCCATGGAGCAGTTGGGCTTCCATTTACCTGCCGTCTTGAGGTACGAACCAATTCGTATTCAGGAGAGCACGGTCTTGAGTTACGGGAAGGTTTGAGCGAAATCATATTCAGGAGAGCACGATTCTGAGTTATGAAGAAGTTCATTTATCCTTTAGTAAAAGAAGGAGTGGAATCATATTCAGGAGAGCACGATTCTGAGTTATGAGGAAGTTCAGTTGGCCGTTTTTCAGGAGAGCACGATTCTGAAGAATGAAGAAATTTCAGGAGCCGAATCATATTCAGGAGAGCACGATTCTGAGTTATGAGGAAGTTCGATTATCCACTTTCATATTCAGGAGAGCACGATTCTGAAGTATGGAAAAACTCATTTACAACCGAATCATATTCAGGAGAGCACGATTCTGAGTTATGAGGAAGTTCAATTAGCCATGTTCATATTCAGGAGAGCACAATTCTGAAGTATGGGTATATTCAGTCATCCAGTTTCATATTCAGGAGAGCACGATTCTGAAGTATGAGTATATTCAGTCATCCAGTTTCATATTCAGGAGAGCACGATTCTGAAGTATGGGTATATTCAGTCATCCAGTTTCATATTCAGGAGAGCACGATTCTGAAGTATGAGCATATTCAGTCATCCAGTTTCATATTCAGGAGAGCACGATTCTGAAGTATGAGTATATTCAGTCACTCGGTTTCATATTCAGGAGAGCACGATTCTGAAGTATGAAGAAGTTCAGTTTACCCGTTTCATGTTCAAGAGAGCACGATCTTGAAGCAGTTTATTTATCCTTCAGTAAGAGAAAAATCAGAATCGTATTCCAGGCGCCGACCTTAAAATGCGAGAAGATTTATTTATCAGATAAGCAGCAGCCTCTTTATTTGAGTGCTTATCCATTTTTGCATATAAGTCCCTTCCAACGATGAGTGACCGTTCTCCCTCGAGAAGCTTATCCGGGCAGTTCCCCTCAAAGTCCATTTATTTTGGCATACAGTCGGTCTTTACCCTGTATATTTGATACGGATTTCCGAAAAGTCCGTTTGATCCTGTCACGAGAGATAGTTTACAGAAGCTCGGATGTTATTCTTTGCTCAATGCTCCAGCATTCTGTAAGCGATCTTGCAATCGTACGCGATTCAGTTTTTATCCTTTAGATTCCCCAGTGGAGGCCGTCTCACAGATGTCATTTCCATTTGCGAATCTCGTCCCCAAAGTGACAATTGGTCATTCGCACCAGTTGACTATCATTTTTAGATTTCCCCAGTGTTGTACTGTGTCTCAGCGCGTCATTTTCCCCAGTGAGTTCTTCTCATGGTCTATACCGGTATCGTCGTGTTCGTCAGCATTTTCGCATTCATACACATCACATCATATTCATGGCATCATCTGCATTAAGCTGTTCCCGTCTTGTCCACAGCATTGCATATCGTCGCATATAAGGGCAAAATTTTCGGTTATCTATATTTAAATCTCTCCACCACGATTCCTCGAGTCTCTGTCACTCAAATCGTCTGGTGTAGCTATTTAAATAGGGGCAACTGTAATACCCCAAATTTTACCCTTATATTTAGTCGGTCATTTCGCATAGCATATGTACATTTGCTAACCACTAACAAGCTATGAAGGGGTTTTGTGTTGCAGATTTGGTTCCAGGGGTATTTTGGTCATTTTACACAAATTCTACCAATTCCTTGAAGACGGGCTGTTATTAAAATTCTGAGGCATTTGATGCGTTATGGTTTTGAGGCATTTATCAATCACCAGTTCTGATCATATTGAGATTTGGCATTTGGTCAGTGGAGTTTAATTACGATTAGTTTTGCTGTTGATGCTGAAAATGTTGTGACTATGGTGCCCATATGTGTTTGGTTATGAAACAATTGGTTAACATTTTAATCGGATGATGAGATTAGGATCACAAATACCACTTGGAAATATTTATGTTTTATGCCTATGTTAATGAATTAAATACTTGTGGATTTATTCACATTTGTTTATATTTTTTAACTAAGAATAGAATATAAATAAATTCAAAACTTTGAGAATTTTATTTCATAAATAATGCTATCATACAAGAATGGGGATGTTGCTTCAATATTTTACAAAGTACTGTTACAAGGAAGTACATTAAAATTCTCAAATCCTAAGGGATTACATTAAAGCATCTATCCTAAATCCTAAAAGTATCTAAAGGTCTTCATGTCGTATTTGAACTTCTCCATGAATCCTCAGCTAACCTGCACATCAAAAGAGAACAGACAGTACAGAAAAATGTTAGAAGTTTTTTCGACACTCTCAGAACAATGTCATCATCGAGTGCCGGGAGTGGCACAACCGAAGCTGCGTCCTACCCCCGTTACCGATCCGCGCCGTAGGCGTCAGATCAGGTAATACATGTTCTTATCAAAATGGGACATCCGAGAGATAGAAAAATATAAATGGAGTGGGACTGATTCGTTTCGCCGCATTTGGTTTCCAAGACTGATACAAAGGGTAAAGCAGCACAATCAATTTGGTCATAAACCCTGATGCCGACGGGTATGAGCCACTTTGTGTTCAAAGTTTGTCAACACCTAAAATGCAAGCATCAAAACGGTATCAGAGTTTTCAAAGAAAACCATCACTGACCAAGAACCAAATTTCACACCTGCATCAGCTCTAGATCAAACAAGAAATTCAACAAGAAAGAACCAAGTCAAGCAAATCTGCCACAAAAGGCACAACATATAATCACAAGCTGCATAGAACTGGAAGAAGCAATTTAATTCACAAATATTAGAACCAAACCAGTATCAACAGTTCAGGTCCAAAGCAAACCAGCAATTCTGCAGACATGGTTGCCACAAAACACCAAAGCCAGGGCTCAGCTATTATACATCACGGCCCAATGAAATTCACAGCTGACGGCAACATCCATCAGAGAATCACACATCCAAAATCCCAGCCCTGAAACGCAAGAATCGAATAGCATCAGCAAAGTTCATCACAGGTTAATGGCAAGCTAATTCACTTACGGTCAAAACAGCTCAAAAAACGGAAAAGCGAAGAGTAAGAACAGAATGTGAATTCATGCTAAAAAACAAGGAGCTACGGCAAGTTCAATCCCACAAGAAAAGAACTAAGTCAAGCCAGAAAACAGAAACTAGGTGTGGTTCAGCAATGTCAAGCCCGGTTCGAAGTTCAAAGAGCCACAGGCCATACCAAAGTAAGCAGATAAGCTCACATGATCACACTAATATGTCAGTTCAGATTGGATCCCGAATGTGCAAAGCACATCAGAAACAGAGCACCAAACAAGGGCTCAGTTATGAACATCATCGCCCCACAAACAAAGTCACCGAAAACAAGTTATCAGAACCATACTCGGTCCATAAAACAAACAAATACATGGCTCAGTTCGTCGACATCATAGCCAATCATCATCACCAATTCAATCAGAAGCAGCAATATGATCAGAAGCTAGGACGTAGTATCTTGCTCCATCAGGCTCAGACAAGCTGTCATCATCGCCACGTACCATTCTCGGCGGCGTCTAACTCAGCCAAAGCGTAGTACATGTCCTGAAAAGAAAAGAAGAGGAAAATAAGTGAATTCCAGCCAATAGCCAAACTGAACGAAGCAAGTTCACAAAATCCATGACAGTTCAGAATACGAGTGAATCCACAAGACAGGTATCGACTCGTTAAGGCCCAGCAATTGGATACCCACACTGAGAACAAGGGATCCCATTCCGCATCTGAAAAATAAAATCCAAAGTATGTCAGAGAAACCCAAGTCGATCCAATCAAGGAACGAAATCAGCAATGTCCAAACGAAAATCAAAACAAAGTCGTTCAGTTATCAAATGAAAATCCGATCCATATCAGAAAATAGGGAATCCTGAAAAAGGAAAGTTCAGATTAGATGAGATCAAATATACCCGAAAAAACGAAATCCAATCTCACCAAAAATCCCAGATAAAATCAAATCAAGTTTAGTAATATCAGATTGTAAATCAAATCCAATCATCAGCGTGTTTTGATTTGAAAATTAGAGATCGAAGACCCAAGGCCCATTCAAAATCGAGGGAAGAAAGTATATAAGAACAACATCACCTCAAAGAAAAGGGGAGCCGCGAGAGAGAAAGACTAGACGAAAACGGCGGAGAACACAAAAACCCTAGCGACCGCGAGATCGAAAGAAGAAGAGTTTTCGCCCAAAGCCATCACGAACAGCCGTCGATCAAACCCACCGAAGGAAGTCCGCCAGCGCCGTTTCACTCAACGACGGGCAAACATCCAGGGAGGCTCAGATTTGCATCATCATCGCCTCGTTTCACCGAAAGCCACCCACGGGATAAAACGTAAGCGAAAATAACATTGTACCATCATTGTTTAAACAGGATTTCGTTTTGGTTTCAGGAGGAGGTATCAAGGGAGAGACAAGAATGCGAGAGAGGAAGGCAACGAAGAAGATGCAAACGGCGCCGCAGAAGGGCGTTTAGGGTTATGAAACCCTAAAAGACTCTTTTGATCACAATTGCTTCCACCGGGTTGGGTCCGGAGGTAATGACCGGCCCAACCCTTTTATTTTTTTACTTTCTTTTTTGTTTATCAAATTTTTAAAAATATTTAAGTTGGTTCATTTTTTATAATATAAAAATTAAAAACATTTTCTTATAATATTAAAATAAAAAAAACATTTTTTAAAATATTAAAATTAAAAAACATTTTAAAATATTAAAATTAAAACATTTTTTTTATAATTAGAATCAATTATTCTTTTAAAACCAAGAGAAAATATTTTTTAAGAAATCATAATCTTCCCTTTTTTTTGTTTATTTATTATCAAGTTAAAACACTTAAGCTTAGGGTCATAAAGTAAAAAAACACAAAAAAAATGTCCCTTAACTTCACGTTTCCGCTTTCATAATTTTGTTTATTAACCTAGTTCGTTCACTGTGCAGCTTACCATGTTATTTCCTTATGTTTGCGTTCTTAAATTTGAATTGTATCACATTATTGTAACTGTTCCTCCATTGTAACCTCGCGAACCCTAATAATCGCGTTTACCTTTCCGCACTTTAATTTCTGCTGTTTGTATGGTTTAAATTCGCGCATTTGCATCGTTAATTTGTCCCATTGCATTCCTCCTAAGGAATTAGGTCTAGCATTTGGCCGCCGCGCCAATAGTCCATAAAACTTCACACATTCAATTTCAAATCCTCAAAACTACAAAACTTCAAACCCTTACAAACCCTAATTTTCCATAAATGTCTCGCCACAGACAAAGTTACAATTTTACCCCTAGCATTAGGTCAAAGAGCCGCCGCGCTCATTTTAGGGTTTCCTGCCGTGGAATCCCTAACCTAATTTAACCCTAATTACAACTTAACATTTCAACGTAGAGATTTGGAGTTTCTACACTCCGCGTAAGCATGTCCTTAAGACATGTTTATTCCCCTTGAGACCTTGACCACAGTCAAGAAGTCTCTAACCTCCCTTTTGAGGGGAACTACGATTACTCTGATTCCACTCCCGTAAGGATACGTAGGCACAAGATGCGATGTCTTGCCGAGTAAACTTAGAACTAACCCCTTAGGTCTCTTTTCTCTCTTTTAACCCTTATGTACATATACCTTAAGCAAATAAATAAAGCAAATAGTAAACATTTGAACAAAAGGTTCCTGTAGAGTACTACAGAAGTTTAGGGTGCTAATACCTTCCCTAAATTTAACCAACCCCCGAACCCTAGATCTTTCCCCGCATTGTGTTTACGATGCAAAATAGGTTTTCCCTCTTTTGACCTTTTCCTTCGGATAAATCAAAGAGCGGTTGTGAATTGAATTGCGATTCAAACTCATTAATAGTTTGTGATCCTATTTCCACCGCAACAATATGTTTTCTTCATTCGGCTCTGGTACAAACGACCGTATGCTAGAGAAGCTAGCCTTTTCTCATCCATTAAACTCAGCTAGTTCAACCTGTCTTTCACCCATTCTGCCTCGTCTAGTTGGACATCTCGTAATACTCTCAGGGAAGGAATCTCAACTTCCAGTGGTAGTATTGCTTCCATTCCATATACCAACGAGAACGGGGTTGCCCCGGTTGATGTACGTACCGTCGTACGATAACCGTGCAAAGCAAAAGGCAGCATCTCATGCCAGTCCTTATAGGTCACCACCATCTTCTGAACGATCTTCTTTATATTCTTATTGGCCGCTTCAATAGCGCCATTCATCTTGGGTCGGTAAGGGGAGGAGTTGTGATGCTCGATCTTGAAATTCTGACAGAGCTCCTTCATCATTTTGTTATTCAGGTTTGAACCGTTGTCGGTGATTATCCGCTCGGGGATTCCATATCTGCAAATGATATCTCTCTTGATGAATCTGGCCGCCACCTGCTTAGTCACATTTGCATAAGACGCCGCTTCTACCCACTTGGTGAAATAATCGATTGCTACCAGAATGAACCGATGCCCGTTAGAAGCCGTCGGCTCGATCTTTCCAATCATATCGATTCCCCACATCGAGAATGGCCATGGCGATGACATCACATTCAGAGGACTCGGAGGCACATGGATCTTATCTGCATAAATTTGGCACTTGTGGCACTTCCTCGCAAACTTGAAACAATCAGTTTCCATAGTCAGCCAAAAATAGCCTGCCCGCAGCAGCTTCCTCGTCATAGCATGCCCACCAGCATGCGTACCAAATGTACCTTCATGTATTTCCTCCATGAGCAGCTTTACCTCTTTTTCGTCTACACAACGCAGCAGCACCAAGTCGTGATTTCGTCTGTACAGGACACCATCCGGATTCAAATAGAAATTACCCGCCAATCTCCTGATAGTCTTCTGATCTTGACTGGATGCCCCAGCCGGATACTCTTTGCTCTTCAGGAAATTAAGGATATCAAAATACCATGGTTTATCATCAGATGCTTCGTCAATGGCAAATACGAAGGCAGGTCTGTCAAGTCGAGAGATAACAATTCTGGGAGCCTCATTCCAGAAGTTGACTTTGTACATGGAAGACAATGTGGCCAGGGCGTCAGCCATCTGATTCTCCGCTCGCGGTACATGATGCAATTCAACCTTGTCAAAGAAAGGCAACAATCTCCTCGCATAGTTTATGTAAGGTATCAAATTGGGCTGACGTGTCTCCCATTCCCCTTTTATTTGATTCACCACCAGAGCCGAGTCTCCGTATACGTCCAGATTTTTGATTCGCAAATCAATGGATTCTTCAAGCCCCATGATACAAGCCTCGTATTCGGCTTCATTATTGGTAACTGGAAAGGTCAATCGAGCGGTAAATGGGATGTGCGACCCGTGTGGAGTGTTGATGATTGCCCCTATTCCGCTACCGTAGGCGTTTACAGCTCCGTCAAAGATCAACTTCCATTTGGAGCCCAATTCCGGTCCTTCGTCTGGCAACGGCTCTTCACAATCTTTCATCTTTAGGTACATGATATCCTCGTCAGGAAAATCAAACCTCATCGATTGGTAATCCTCAATAGGCTGCTCTGCTAAGTATTCTGACAATACACTCCCCTTTATAGCCTTCTGTGAGACATATTGGATGTCATATTCGGTCAAAACCATCTGCCAACGGGCAATTCTCCCCGATAACGCCTGCTTTTCGAATATATATTTGATAGGATCCATCTTCGAGATGAGCATGGTTGTATGATTCAGCATGTATTGCCTCAAACGCTTGGCGGCCCAGGCTAGCGCGCAACAAGTTTTTTCAAGCATTGAATATCGAGATTCACATTCAGTAAACTTCTTACTCAAGTAGTAGATCGCATGCTCTTTTCTTCCTGTCTCGTCGTGTTGACCGAGAACACAACCCATACTTCCCTCAAGAAATGTCAAATACATAATCAAGGGTCTCCCTGCCACTGGGGGTATCAAAATAGGAGGCTTCTGCAAATACTGCTTTATTTTATCAAACGCCTTTTGACAATTTTCGTTCCACGTTACAGCTTGGTCTTTTTTCAACAGCTTGAATAATGGCTCACACGTAGCTGTTAGGTGAGATATGAATCGGGCGATGTAGTTCAACCTCCCTAAAAACCCGCGCACCTCTTTCTCTGTTTTAGGCGTCGGCATCTCTTGTATTGCTTTTATTTTTGCAGGATCAACCTCTATTCCCTTTTCGCTCACGATAAACCCCAGCAATTTACCTGATCTCACCCCGAAGGTGCACTTGTTAGGGTTCAGTCTCAGCTTAAACTTCCTAAGCCTTTTGAATAACTTCAGCAGATTCACCAAATGTTCTTCCTCTGTCTGGGATTTGGCAATCATATCATCAACATAAACTTCGATCTCTTTATGCGTCATATCATTGAAAAGAGTCGTCATTGCACGCTGATACGTTGCCCCAACATTCTTCAATCCGAAGGGCATCACTTTGTAACAAAATGTTCCCCAAGGTGTTATGAAAGTAGTCTTCTCCATGTCCTCTAGGCCATTTTAATCTGATTATAGCCCGAGAAGCCATCCATGAAGGAGAATACGGAGAATTGAGCAGTGTTGTCAACTAGCACATCGATGTGAGGAAGCAGAAAATCATCTTTCGGGCTCGCTTTATTCAAATCTCGGTAATCCACGCACATTCTCACTTTACCGTCTTTCTTTGGCACTGGTACAATGTTAGCGACCCATGAGGGATATTTTGTCACAGCTAGGAAACCTGCATCCCATTGCTTTTAAACCTCCTCTTTAATTTTCACTGCCATATCGGGTCTAGTTCTGCGAAGTTTCTGCTTGACCGGCGGGCATTCTTCTTTCAACGGCAAGCGGTGCACAACCATATCTGTATCAAGCCCAGGCATGTCTTCATACGACCAAGCGAACACATCACTATACTCTCTGAGCATTTCAACCAGTCTTCGCTTGATGTCGTTCTGCAGCGCGGCTCCTATACGGATGTTCTTTTCAACCCCTTCTGACCCCAGGTTGATAATTTCAATGACCTCCTCATGAGGCAGAATGACTCGTTCTTCTTGCTTTACCAACCAAGACAATTCTCCGGGAACGTCACCATCTTCAACATTCTCTTCTTCGGCCTGAAATACCGGGTGCTCAAAGTCGAGACGAGTCATGGGCGGTTCAATGATGTCATCTGAAAATGTTATCCTGCAAAAGGAATGGTTAAATGCTTCAAAATGCGTATAAAGCGAATAACCACGTTGCCATTTTATTGTAAAACACAAAACAGGAAAAACAGAGATCGCAATACTTGTACATGAAAAAACGCCTTTTATTTAATGATTAAACACGCAATGTACATAACAGCACAACCCTAAGCAAAATCATGATGCCTCGGGTAAGACACCAGATTGTTCAACAATTAAGAAAACAAAGTATTACTGTTTGTGAGTCACAGGAGCAATCTTCTGAATAGACCAATTGCATAATCCTTGTCCTGGCACGCTCGGCTGAATCCAGGCGTCCATGTCGCAATCACTGTCTCCTTCCTCGGAATCTGAAACAGCGTTGATGGCCTCGTGACACACTCCACTAGCGGTGATAGTTATCGGTCCTCTGAAACGGGGTGCCCCCACAGCAAGTGTTGATGATGACGGTTGATATCCCAGCCCAAATCGGTCCATCTTCACGGGAATATCCAGCACTTTGCCCCATCCTTTTGTCTCACCAGTCTCTACTAGAGCTTGAGCTTCCTTATATGACGAGACGACTACCTCTGACGCTTTACTCGGCCCGGGACTTTTGTCTTTGATGCGCAACCCTTCAAAGGCTTGACAGGGTGTTTCATGAATCTCGCCGTCGACTTCTACATATTTGAATGATGACAGATGGCTGACCAATATATCTTCTTCTCCACAGACCATGACCACATTGTCCCCTACCATGTATTTCAACTTTTGGTGCAAGGTAGATGTGACTGCTCCAGCACCATGGATCCAGGGTCGTCCGAGAAGGAAGCTGTATGCTGGCTGGATGTCCATGATATAAAATTCAGTCGCGAAAACCTCCAGCCCCACCTGTAGAGGCAACATTATGGATCCAAAGACTGTTCTTCATGTACCATCGAATGCCCTGACTACCAAGTCACTAGGCGTACACATGATTCCCCTGACGTCCAGTTTCATCATTGCTTTCTTGGGCAGCACGTTTAAGGAAGATCCGGTATCTACCAGTACATGAGACATGACTGAGCCCCTACACTCAACTGAGACGTGCAACGCCATGTTATGCTCTCTCCCTTTCGGGGTCAAATCAAAGTCTGTAAATCCCAAGCTATGGCCTGCATTCACATGCGCCAACACCCCCTCCAGCTGATTCACGGAAACATCTTGGGGTACGAAGGAAGTATCCAGAACCTTCAGCAGTGCATTTCTGTGAGCTTCGGAATATAATAGCAGCGACAGTATGGATATCTTTGACGGCGTCTGTTGAAGGTGCTCAACAATCTTATAATCGCTCTTGCGAATAAGGCGCATGAACTCTTCCACATCCTTCGATGCCGTTTCTTTTTCGCTCCTCTGCATAGGGACAGTATCATTCATCTTTCCTTTTCCCTTCGCCAGTCGTTCAGCCTCTACCTCAGGCGATATGAAGATTCTCCCACTTCTTGTCATACCCCCGGTACCGACGACGTTGTCTACAACCTCAACTGGCTGTTTATTAACATCAATTTTCACCCCATCACAGTACACTTCCAACCCATAAGTCCAGGGGACTGCCTTAGTGCTCTCATAAGGGATTGGTCCTGCCTTGGTGATAGTGATCGGCGGTCGCTTGGCCGGCGCCGTTATAGTTATCGTTTTTCGGGGAATCGTCACAGTAGCTACATCACTTTGCTTGTCTGCTGATACCTCTGCAGGTTCTTCAACTGCCGCTCGGTCGAATTGTAATGTGCCTCCATCTATTAAAGCCTGAATACCCTTCTTTAAGTCAGCACACCCCCCAGCTTGGGTCCAACACTCTATACAATACTCGTCGCAACCTGGATACACACCACCTTGCAATAATCTGCTCTTTATGTCGAACAATGGTGTCTTTAGGTCGTCAACATTCATAATCAAGTTTAAACCCTCCTCGGTTAAAATGGCGTTTGCCCCATGGTTGGGCATGGGCTTTTGTACTATGTTCGGACCCGCCTGTCCAAAATTGATAGCCTTACTATCCAATAGATCCTGCACCACATGCTTAAACGCGTGGCAACCCTCTACATCGTGGCCAGGAGCCCCGGAGTGGAATTCACAGTGCCTGCTTGCATCATAACCATACGGAGGAGTGCCTGTTATTGGCGCCAGAGTTCTCTTTTCCACCAAGTTCAAACCCAGTAGTGTCTGTAGCAAATCTGCATACGTTGAAGGAGGCTTTTCAAACACCCTCCTTGGTTTGCCCCCCTGGAATCTGCGCTGGGCAGGCTGTGCCCCCTGTTGTAGCTGCTGTTGCTATTGTTGTTGTATTGGTTGTTGCTGAAATGGGATAGTAACACTTGCCACCTGCTGCGGCTGATTGTACTGGTTCCGACCTCTGCCCCGGCCTCGGCCTCGGCCCCCAAACACTGCGCTTGCATCGCCTTGACGGCTCCCACCGAAAGCCCTTCTGTTACTGCCAGCTGAGGTGGATTCCTCAGCTTGGAATCTTCCCTGCTTAATGTTGCTTTCAATCTTCTCTCCCATCAGGATTAAGTCTGAGAAACTGCCCAAAGAAGTGTGAAACAACTTGTCATAAAACATGCCAGTGAATGTTCCTATGAACATATCATTCATTTCTTTGTCCTCTAAAGGAGGATGAACCCGGGCAGCCATGTCGCGCCATCTCTGCGCATACTCTTTGAAGCTCTCGCCCTTCTTCTGGGACAACCCCTGCAATTGGACCCGGTTGGGTGCCAAGTCACTGTTGTACTTATAGTGAGCCACAAATGCTTCAGCCAGCTGCTTCCACGTCTTAATCTGAGTTGGCTCCAACCCCATATACCACTCAAGGGAAGGACCAGACAAGCTATCTTGAAAGAAATGCATTAGCATCCTCTCATCGTTTGAATATGCCGACATCCTTCTGTAGTATGACCGCACGTGCACTTTTGGACATGTATCCCCCTTATATTTGTCGAATGTGGGAGCTTTGAATTTTATTGGTACCCTCAGGCCAGGCACCAGACCCATTGTTGTCATATCTAAGCCAACAGCACTTTGATTTACGACCCCCTTCATCTACTCCTCGAGCATCCTGATTCTCTGAGAGTCATCCATAGGACCTTCGAAACCTCCACCGGAGAAAGCATCCTCTTGCTGATCTTCTTGCCAAATACCATTCCCAGTTCCGTATCCATCGTACCCGTTGTTACGGCCAACTCTAGCCTGATTCATTACCGGGCCTCGCCCCCTGATACCATACCCCGGAGCGACCCCAGCAGGTCCAAAAGCCATTAACCCAGCGCCATTTCCATTTCCGAATCCGCCATAACCCTGATTAGTCATACCAAATTCGTCCTGTCCGAAGCCTTAAGCGTTGAAGCTGTACTTCCCAGCATGATCAAACCCTTGGTCATTGAAGCCAAATCCATTATTACCGAAGCCATTACCTCCCATATTATCTCCCAGGTTGACATCTCCGAGCCCAACGTTGTTGACGACAGTCTCGTTACCAATTCCAACGTTACCGTTCCCGGCGGCAGCGCCATTGTTCACATTGACAGCAGGTATGTTCACCACAGGTGGAGCCACTGGTGTGGGGGTACCATCCCCGTGAATAGTGTCGACTCGCACAGACTGATGATCCTCGTTTCCGTGCCCAGCATTTCTTACCAACAGAGGCTGCACCAAAGCTTGCAAATTCTCCTGTCCTTTCGCAATGGTCTCCATTGTCTGCATGAAGAGCGCCAGCTTCTCACGCATGTCCTACATTTCATTCTGCATCTGATCCATAATTCTTCGGCAGTTGGTACGAGTGGAGTATCGGTGCGGGCGCGAACCTTCAATCCTGGAAAAGACCTGGTACAGTGCAAGAAATGAGATACAGTTCAACAATCACCTGTAATGCAATATGAATGGGAATGCAATGCAATATGTGTCTGTGCATTAGGGAATGTCATTCCCCGATTCTAGTGCGAATGTGCCAGTGTGGTGACAGTGACAGCAATACGATGATCGGAGCCGAATCATAGAAAACACCTCATATATTGCAGAGAAATCCATTAAGCCAAGAATACAATATCACTGAGTGTACAATAAGAAGGCATGACCTCAACCAACAATCCTGGTGATGGTCAGCGCTATGCAAATAAAGCATACACATTAATACATGAAATGGTCAAGTACTCCCATATGCCTGGTACTCCTCTAGTAACTTGTTAGTCTCTGGATGACTTGGTCGGGTAAGCATACCCTCAACGAGTAGATCTCTCCGCTTGAGAACACGTCGCAAATCACTAGCAGATTCCTCCCATGCCCCTTCTCCGAAGCGATCCTCTAGCTTCCGCTTCTGAGACACAGCTTCTTTCTTGCCTTCGATGGCCTTGTTCAATGCATTCTGGAGACTATATCTGGTCATCACCTCTTCTTCATACTTCTTAATGCTAGCCTTCAACTGTTCTTCGAGTTCAGAAATTTGCTGCTTCAATTTGTCTTCCCTCTTTTTGTTGTTGGTTAGCGTAGCGTTCCACGTCTTGTTACAAGAAGAGATTTCTCGGTGAGCGGCATCGAGTGCTTTCTTTTTGGATTCCAACATTTCATGAGAGCTTTTGAACTCCTTCCCCAGGCGTTCCCGCTTCTTTTTCTCTTCAGTCAATTCAGCACCTAGCCTGTTTACTAACTCAATCTGCTGTTGGAAAGCATGCACAGCCTTGTTCTTCTCACTACGCATCTGAGCCAGTTCCTTTTCTAACCCTTCATTGATCTTCATCAAGGCTTCTTTTTCTTTTACAACTTGCTCGTAGGCCTCCATAGTAACCATAGTTGGTTCTTCCACCGGAATATAAACAGGGACTGGTGCAGCTGGAAATGGCATCAGCAACCGTCTTGCTCTCTCTTGGATCCAAACTTTGTATGGTGCATAAGCCTGACAATCGTTCTTCCCTAACAGTGGCTTCCCTCTTCTGTTAATACGCATCCAGGCATGCTGAAGCTGGGCTAGTAACTCTCCATTCAAATCACCAGTGAAGTACAGAGATTCCTGTACTTCTTCCTCCTTGGATGGGTTCTTCAACGCGTATCCAAACTGGCGAACAAACAGAGATGGGTTGTAATTGATACACCCTTTTCTTCCTATCAACGGAACATTAGGATACCCCGAACAACTGAAAATAAGCTCAGACCCCAACAAGTCTCGGTCAAACCACTCAATGTCTTCGGAAGATAGCCTCATCAGGCGCTCTGGCCAGTCAGCTGTAGTTGCACTATCCACAAAAGGTCCCTTCAGGGGAAGATGGCTCTTAAACCACATGTTCAACAGCGGCGCACAACAGTAAACAGTCTTTCCCCTTCTGTTTTCATTTTTGTAGTGCAATGAATGATAGAGATCTCCAATCAAAGTGGGTACCGGGTTGCCAGCAGCAAACAGATGGAAAGCGTCCAAGTCCACAAAATTGGGTAAGTTGGGAAACAGCACTATTCCGTAGATGCATAGAGCCAATATAGCATTACAGACTATCCAGCACCCGCTCTTGGCATACTCTTGAGCTTTGCCAACCAGAAAATCAAGGGAGAAACCTGGAACCCCAAGCCAAGAAGTCACTAATAGTTCGGCAGCGTTCATGTGCAAGGCCTTGGCTAAGTCCTCCAACTTGGGCTCAGCGGCAGAGTGAATAAAGGGAACCTTATTCTGTACTGGTAGCTCAGTAAACTCTACATACTCTTCAATGGTAGGCCCCAAAATAAAGTCAGCAAACGTGAAACATCTCAATGCAGGGTCATAGAATTGCATCAAGGTGTACAGCCCATTCATCTCAACAGCAGTTGGCTTGCAGACTAGTCTCAACAATCTTCTATGACTCATCCTGAAACTTCTCCTAACCTCCTCATCAGCAAGGGACATCAGACCAAGTAAGGGAGTAATGTCAGGTGTAGGTAACTTATACGCAACCGTCTTTCTCAAACCAGCCATGATCAATAAGCAGAAGTCCGGGCACTAGAACCAGGGAATATGCAAATGCACCTGCAGCACAGACACGCGTTAATGGGATGCAATGATAATGGTTATGCAAGCAATGCAATGCAAATAGATGCAATAGGGACCAAATGCCATGGCTGAGAAGCCTGAACCATATCAAAAGTCTCAGATAGACCCTCCAAAATTCCTCAAACCCTGGTCTCAGATAGACCCAATACAAAGCTCCGACACTGGTCTCTGATAGACCTCATATCATAACTCTGACTGGTCTCTGACAGACCCCACATCATAGCTCCAACTGGTCTCTGATAGACCTCTCAACTATCCATAAATACCCAGAATCTCAGATCAAGAAACAAACCGGTATCTGAAGGTCTAGTTACCTGCATAACCCCAAACCCCTCTCACAGGTAGGTGTCCTAGTAACTGACAATGATATGGCATCCTATGCGGTCGTCGGCGTCACAGACTTTCAGGATTGATGATACGATTCCCAGAAGGAGTGGCATCATCAAATCCTAAAGAGGCCTCACTTAGCCAACTTCCAAATGATCGGTTCCCGGAGTCGACAATTCAGCTAACCAACAACCCCTTCGACCCAAAGGGTAGAAAAAGAAGTCAACCAGAAGAACCTCGTCCGAGTGTAGATTTCGTGGGACACTAATGCAAGCAAAGCCGGCACGCGCCCACTACTTTCTACTCTAATTCTAAGTGCACTCAAGCCCAAGTCCGGCTTATCTCTCAATCATAGAACACCCGTCACACCCCAATACAGCAATAATAACAATAATATAATGCCGAAAGTAAATGACAAAAATATAAATCCATACAAAATCCTCGACGGGAAAACAAGCGCTAGGATTGACTCTCTTGAGGGACGTTGGATCCCAAATGCATAAGGAACTATCGCAGTCCTTAGCAGCCAGGGGACGTTGGATCCCCAGCTGAGTCGCCAGCTGTCGCTACTGCGAAAATCGGCGCCAGCTGAACAGAAGAGTCGCCACCGTGCGTTATTTATCCCAAAGGAGGGAAAGGGAACGCTTGAAGTAAACCTAACGCAAAGACGGGAAAGGAATGGTCATCGCAACCAAATCCTGGATTCGGGAGTCGGTTACGCAAGGGGAAGGTATTAACACCCCTCACGTCTGTCGTACTCGACGGGATCCACGCTTGTTTTCTAGTACGGATTGTTATTTCTATCTAAACTAAGGGTTAAGGGTTAAAAAGAGAAGAAAATGACTCGACAAAGTATCGCACTTTATGCCTACGTATTCCCGTCTGGAACGAGAAATCAGAGTCAACGTAGTTCGCCTACCTACGGGAAAGGAGGGGCAGGTTGCTCGCTAGGATATCGCATCCTATGCCTACGTACTTTCATACAGCGTGAAAGATCAGAGCAAACGTAGTTCGGGCCACGTACGACACAAGTTTGTCTTGATTGTTTTTATTCCTTCTGAAAAAGGGTTTTTCTGATTACTGGTCCAAGCGGACAAAAATGACGTTTTGATGAGTTCACATTCTTTTACGGACGAAGTGTCTTTTATTGTATTTGGAATATTATTGTGTTTTTCTGTTTGTTTTGAGGAAGAAGAGACAGAACTCTATCCTACAGTTGAAAAGGGGATCACACTACCCTAATGTTATCATGCATGGGTTAAGACCTAATGTCTATCATGCTCCTCTCTTGCGCAGAGAGAAACAGAGATCCTAAGGGGTAAACAGAAACAGAAACAATAGCATATATACAATAAAGCAGTAAAATGCATGGATGCAGCAATACAAGCGAGGCAAGGGAGTCCCACTCAACCTCGAACCTAGAAAACAACAGGCAAAAGTGAACAGAATTCACTTTCAACCTAACAGGTTAATCAGCAAACAATACAGTCAGGGAAATTCACACAATACATCAAAAAATTAAACAGCAAAAATAAACAGCAAAAGCAATCTTCATCCACATCTGTCTTCAAGTCATCTTCAACCGTCTACAGGCTTCAAGCAAGCATCAGTCTTCATCTTCACAGCCTTCAAGCAAGGTCTCTATCTTCAATCTCCTATGGCTTTTCTTCAAGTCTCAACCTCCAAGATGAGCATCAATCAACAAAATGAGATGGATGTTAAACAGTCAATTGCCTACCAAGGGTGGCTCACTGACTGTTAACATGATACTGACAGTTTTCCCTCAAAAGTTCTATCTTTTAAATACATTCACTAATCCTTCCAAAGGAAGGAGGTGGATATTTAAAA